>JAYRCH010000172.1:600000-1045454 GCA_037179445.1 Phengaris alcon alcon | reverse complement strand
ATTATATTTTTGATACAAAACATGCCTGAGGCTCTAGCCAAACTGTCTTCGTTAAAATTCGAAAAAAAAATCGGGGAAATAAAACGAAGCGCGCATCACGTCGCCAAAAAAAGACAATACCTACATGATAAACTACAGTGTGTGTAAGATTGAATGTAAATAATGTAGAAAATAAAATTTATGTATATTGTATAGTATTAAATTAAGGTATAGTATAAAATTGTGTGTGTATATATAGTATAAAAATATATATCTGTTGGCTGATACCCGTAACACAAGTTCAACTTAGCACGGGATTATATTTTAAATATTATGTCAATGACGTGTCCATGACGTAATATTTAAAGTATAATTATATATGTATTAATATTGTTCTGTTTATTTTTTTTTGGAGTCTGAATAAATTGAATTGAATTAGAAATTGAAAATGGAATTGAATTTATTTTACAGTCGTGTCAGCTAAAAAAGCATAAAAAGAATCATTCACTTCATTCAACAAACCACTTACAAGTCAATACAACATAAGCTTGGATTTATTAAATAATATTATTCACGCGGTAAAAACAATAAAGACCGCTAAGTACCTATTGAATAGTCTAACAAATAAATAAAAGTAGGTGTATTTTTTAAACTCTCATTTCTATTGATAGTAAAAAAACAATAAAAATTATGAGTTAAGTATTCTTGAATTCTGAAGTTCATTATAATATTATGCGGACATCATTATGCTTGGGACTTATTATTTATGTTTGACGACTACAATATTACCTTATACTTATGTAAAATGTGTATTAAATCTATATAATAGTAGGTATACAATAATGTTGTTGTTTGTATGATATGCAGTTTACTGTAGTGACATAAAATCTTCATAATGTAATTAATGTATCAAAACCGCTACCGACCTAAGTTTATTTGTATTAATTCCGTTACAGGCTCTGCCTAGTGTATGTAAATAATAATTACTGTGTTGAATTTTGAAATTGTATAATGATATTATTTTATTAAATGACTTTAAAGATAAAACAGTGAATTAAGCTTCCTTATTAACTACCTGAATTAATTCTTTTGCAAGAAATAAAAGTCATTTTTACATTTTAAGTTTATTTTCTTACTTAAATGTATAAAACTATGAACTAAAATAAATTTAGGTACTCTTGTATTGTGTTATTATTTAATCCATTTTAATAAGTCAAGCAAGACAATGCCTGTAACTAATTCAAAGTATTATGGCCGCTTGTAATATTTTGTGTGTATGTGGTATATGAAACTGTTAGGTTTATTTATTGCAATAGTCCCTGTACAGTCGAGGTACTTACAGTGGAGTCATAGTCATTTAATAGGTAACATTTGACGTCTGTCAATTTTATCTTCATAGTGAGGTGACCTGCTTAAAAATATCGATTAAAGTGAATGCATCGATACGGACTTGAAAAATATGTGAATTTTAATAATAATCAGGCGAATCCCTGTCCCATTATTATTTTTTCTTTCGTAAATTTAAGGAACAAAATACTTGTCTAAGTACATAATTTAACTTTTTTTTTGTATTTTTATATATTATAATTAATAAATATAATTATGTTTTATTATAATCATTGCATTCGATTCTACTTATCAGCTTTCGATTTTTAGAGTAACATCCCTAGTGTTTATAAAGAAAAAGGGTTAACTGACGTAACATTGTAACGACGTTCAGTTCTTTAGATCAGAAATTGTTTATTATGTTTAGAATGGTTTATTAGTGAAAGCAAATCGTAAAATTACTCTTATCAATCATTATTACAATTAATATGTAATCGTAATTGAAAAAAGTTAAGCAATTGTGCAGTTCCAACAAAACGAAAAAATATATTATTTTATGCCCGCCGTTACAAGGTTACGTTGTTGAATTTTGATGAATTGTCAAATGTTACCACTTTATAATTATACTTATATATTATATATTATACAGATAATTGTACTTCCTTTAAAGTTATAGTCCTGTAAAATTACAAAGAATATTTCAATTATTTAGTAACAAATATACTATAGAGAATAAATATTTAGTAGTTATGTGGTTAATACTACTTGACTGTTTATAATAGGTATATTATTAGTTTACTTTTCTTTGATTAGGGATTTTTTATGAGGTGATTGTGTCCTTCCATCCAGGCTGAGGGCGTTGAGCATCGATGGCAATAACTCTGTACTAACTCGGAAGTTACCGGTGAGCCTTTTACTACAGGTTAAAGGCTGAGAGCATATCGTATGTACCTAAAAATAGTAGTATAATATTATGATAATAAGTTACATATTGTGTACATATGTTAAAATATCATTTTGTAAAAACTGATAAATTTTAGTTAGTAAATACAAATCTTTATTTCCAAGGAAGTTTCAGAGAAACTTGCTTAAGAACGAAATTTTTACTATAATGTAGGTACATATTATACACCTAAAGATTGCTTGTAAATATTACAAACTGCAAGTAAACTACAAAATAAACTAAAAAACAATGAATTAAAATTTGTTGAATACAATTAATTAAATACTATGTATTGACAATAATTATGATATTATATATTATCTGAAGTAGATTGAATTCTATTGACTTTTTAAGCAATATTCAACGCAATAAGCGCAGACAATGACTAGAATTTCTAATCATTATTATTTACAAATACAGCTGATCAATAAATAAAATCAATAATAAAATCCGCCATATTCTTCGTAATTAGAGATAAATTCACCTTCTAGAGTGTCTTGGTCGTTAGGTCATTAACGATCAAGATGACGATCTGCTGTCACTTAGGCCTCTTGTCTAGGCATTGTATGGAGAAAAGCGTTTGAGCAATTCGCTGTTTGAGTCAATAGCCTAATCGCTCAAAATGGCTGTTTGGCTACCATTTTTGACAATGATATGATTGAACATGTCATTTAACGCACGCTTATGTCAATCCCATTCAATTTTTTATTTGCGAAGTTCGCCGTCGATATTATCGAATGCATCTTGACTTTTCCCAGTTTCTCTCGAAACGGAATAAAAATCACCCAGTATATATTAGTTGACAAATTGACTGACAAAAAAAAAAAGTAAAATTATTGCGAACGTCTATTGTTACAGGCGAGCGCCGTCAGCTGGGCGCGTTGGTACGCTGCGGTGCGCTGGCGGGCGAGGCGGAGCGCGCCGCGGAATCTCGCGCGCGTCTGCACGACGTGCCCGACAACTGCTACTATGACTTTCTATATGCGCTACACATATCGCGACACCACTATCGCAAAGGTCGGCGTCAAATTTATTAGAAACCGTTTATTATTTAAAGTAATAATAACCATACACCAGTCACATATGTGTACAACATTTATCTTCTCTCTGTGTATATAAAATATTTATTTATTTAAATAATAACATAATAATTAACGTAAAGATGTTATGTTCAGATAGTGCGCTTAGCTAATGACCAAACAAAGTGTCTACATACTTCTTTACAAAACGCGCCGATAGTGGCCGTTCCATCATGTAAGACCATTTCGATATTATCTAACTTAATCAACGCGTCATACACCCGTATCATTAGTTGTTTCCTCGAGAATTCCTCCACTCGACTCAACCTCAATCCACAAAAATTTTATCATTAGTTCAACAAAATGTCCTCGACTTGAAGAATTTCCTTACGCGAGTCGAGGAATCAACTGTCAAACTTAAGGTACCACAGGGCGTACCTTGATGTTCTCTCGAGCGTCTATTTCCGACATTTATATAATTCTATTTATAAACAGAGTGGAATTATTACACAATTACAGAGGGCTAGTTATTTAAAGAGAAGCATGGAGAATTTTTTGGAGTTTCTGGATTATCTTTACAAAAATCCGTATAATTATGCAGCGCGTAGATATTTACGCGACGCTCAAAACCCCTTAGAGCGGTATTGTGTCGAGGAATTTAAAAAACGATTTAGATTTAGAAAAGACACTGTGGTAGAAGTAACTTTACCACTTTTGAACCGACCAATTCGTGGAAATAACAGGGGACTACCAATCCCCCTATTATACAATTACTTAAAGCGTTGCAAACACGACAGTACAAGTTAAACGAAGAGTTGTAACATCATTTGTAGGGTGCGATTAGGAGACGAGTAATAAGACCGAGAGTTGCAATGAGACTGACTTTATTATAGTAATAAATTGGGTTATACAGTTTCTTATAACACTACTACACCACCCATCCAATAGAAAAAAAAAATGTTACATGGTTACATTTTTTGTAACCATGTGTAGGTGTGCCAAATTCGGATCAAATTTTAATGGTAACTATCGGGTGTTAACAAATATTTTTCTATGATTATCTATGACGTCATACCTCCACTAAACCTTACTGGAGGAGCAAACAGTTGAAGTAGAAATTACGTTTAAGAATACTAAATTCGAGGAACTTCTTAAGGATACCTCAGTTGAGGTTGAGTCGAGGCGGATCTGAGGAAACAACTAATGATACGGGTGTTAATCTTAATAAATGTTTGAATTATACATTCAATTAAATAAAAAATGCATGTGCGCAGCGGCAGCGGTGATGTACGAGCGCGCAGCGCGGTGCGTGGCGGAACGCGGCCCGGCGGCGCTGCGGCGGCGGTGGCTGGCAGCGGCGCTGGCGTGCCTGCGCCTGCAGCCGCCCGACCACGCCTTCCTCGCGCGCCCCGCTCCTGCCGGCACACCCAACGCCGCGCCACAGGTACCTACACTCGCCTACAAACTCGGTGTACTACATTTCGATCTTATTATTGTGGTAATAAGTTTCAAAAGTAACCCAATGAAGAAGGGCTTTTGATTACGTAACGCGTAAGAGTTTTTTCACATTACACAATACAATAGGATATAATATGTCGTATATACCGGAATATATTATGTATGTGTCGGCATAAGAGCGTTTTCCACAATATCAAATCCGATAACCAATATGTCATGTGAAAGCAAAGGTATGTTTCAAATTTCAATATAAAACATACGTGCCTCTCATATTAATATCAGCCGCGGTATCGGATACTAAAAAAATCTTAGAAACTTGGCATTAGTCTATCTACATTCAACATACACCACCGTTTCACAGTTTTTGTTGTGTAATTAATGTTTTTATGACAGATAATCGGACCAGATGAGCTTGCTGCAGAATTACGTGCTGAAGACCCATATATGCTAGATGCAGTTCAGCAAGCGCTACTGAGTAAGTGTTCATTGATGGCATATAAAATCTTGTATCTTACATAAAACATTTACTGACCGGATGACAAAATTTTTAGGGACAGAAAAAGTTGATTTTGACAGTTTATATATTAGTCTCAAGGATGCGGATTGTCAGACATTATTAGCAATCACTCAAAAAGCGATCAACAGCGGCCAGTTTTTGCCGCACTGGTTCTTGCAGAAATTCATGGTGAGTATTATGTTAACTTGTAACAATTTTAATTTATCTACACTTATATTATAAAGAGTTAAATATATTTGTTTTATTGAATAGGCTCCGAAACTACTGGACCGATTTTGACACGGGGCGGGGGAAGGATATTGAGGCTACTTTTTTTCGCGGGTAAATGTACAGTTCATGCGAGAATTTCTTTTGCGCGTACGAAGTCGCGGAAAACATCTAATATTATGATGCTTCGCAATCAAATAGCAGTGTCAATGTAATATTTGTTTGTAGTCTATTCCTTTATGACATAACGTTTTCAGGGTCATTATTGTTCATATGGATACATTATACTACGCCATTAATATGCGTTTTGAATTTGTGCACCCTAGGAGGTGGACTCTGCGTGGTGCGTGCGCGCTCTGACGTCGGGCGGGCGCGTTGTGGAGGCGGCGTATGCGTGCTGCGGCGCCCTGCGTACGAGCGCCGCACGGCTGCACCCGCCTGCGCCCGCGCCCGCCGCCGTGCCGCTCGCGCTTGCCGACCGCCTGCTGCTCGAGATGCGCGATCAGCCGCAGCGCCCGCCGCTCAGCGAGGTTAGTATCACACGGTAATCGTGCTTAGGATCAGTTCACACCGAAACGCGACGATGCTTGAATAATCCAGTGAATTACACGCCGCGTCGCGCCTCGCCGCGAGGCGGATAGATAGATAGATAGATAAACTCTTTATTGCTCACATTAAAGAATACAATCAGTAGACTAAAACTAAACTTATAATCTAAATGTGGGCAAGGGCGGCCTTATCGCTATAAGCGATCTCTTCCAGACAACCCGGTAGCACAGGAGAGGCAAAATAATTAAATAAGCAGGGTAATACGAAAAGTCAAGAATAACTTTCAAAATAATATACAATTGTTCAAATAATAAATAGGTATTTATAGTTAGATCAGCGAGTGACTTTGTTCAGAAGATGTGCATGCAGTTTGTATTTGAAGATAGCAAGTGACTTTGACTCTCGAATGTCACGTGGTAGGTCATTCCACATAAGCGCAGCCTTCACAATGAAAGAACCACTAAAGTAACCAGACTTTGTAAATGGCACATGAAGTTTCCTACTATATCCAGAGCGTAGTGCACGGATTTGGTCAGTGCTCCGATAGTGAAAACACTCCTTCAGATAGGGGGGAGAGCGAGGGTCAAATAGGACATTAAACATAAATGTAAGAACATGTTCATCCCGACGGAGCCTGATGGGCAGCCAACCAAGTCGCTGTCGAAACTCAGAGACATGGTCGAACTTGCGCAGTCCATACACGAACCTAATGCAAACGTTTTGTAACCTTTCTAATTTATTAAGATATTCATCATTAAGGTCGATCATACAAACATCCGTATAGCCCAGTATTGGTAGAAGTAAAGACTGCGCAAGCTCGACTTTAGTCTTTATGGGTAGATGGTTCTTCCAACGCCCAAGCGCCCCCACCGCAGCAAATAACCTACGACTGACTTCAGAGATGTGGTGAGACCATTTAAGGGTCGAATCAAAATACACCCAGGTTTTTGACTACATCGCTACAAGGTAATGTAACATTGTCAAATGTAATGCTAGTGATAGCATCATAGTTAGGTCGATTGATATGTTTTGATCCACCGATGACTATAATTTGCGACTTGTTGGGATTGACCATTAAGCCATGACATTGACTCCAATGGAGGATTGTCGCAAGGTCCTTATTGATTGCCAAAATAGCGGAATTAAGGTCATCAGCAGAAGCGTGGGTATAAATTTGGAGATCGTCCGCATAGAGGTGAAAGAAACGGGAGAGGTGTGGGGTAAGGAAATTTATGAAAATGGAAAAAAGGATAGAGGACAAAATACTACCTTGTGGTAAGCCAGCAGATATATCACAGAAGCCAGATACGCGATCATTAGCCCGTATGCATTGCTGTCTTCCAAAAAGATAATCCCGAAACCACTCCAGCACTGGATGTGAGAAGTGAAGTGCGCCTAACATTGCAATAAGGATGTCGTAGTCTACGGTGTTGAACGCATTACTAAAATCAAGTAGGGCAAAGACAGTAAGTTGTTGATAAGACATGGCTAGGCACACATCGTCAGAGACCTTGGATAGCGTAGTAACGGTACTATGCCTAGGGCGAAAACCGGATTGAAGAGGACTAAGCAAACTATTGTAATTAATGAACGTACTAACTTGGTGATAAACAAGCGCTCAAGGACTTTTGATTGGAATGCGAGAACGGAAATAGGTCGGAAGTGAGAGGGTAATGTAGGATATTTCACTTTAGGTATAGGGATAACTGCAGCTTTACGCTAACAGCTAGGGAAGGTACTAGAGCTAAGCAAAAAATTGAAAATATGGCAGATGATAGGGAGAACCGCAGGTATGCTAAGAGTAATCATTCTACGACTAATGCCATCAACACCCTCGGCGTTGGATTTGATAGCCGTAATAGTTTTCTCAACTTCTTGCACAGAAATTGTTTTGAAAATGAAAGGAGAAAACGAGGAATCAGATGTAGCAGGAGGTACAAGGTCCTTTATGGTCTGTTTTTTAATGGAGGCAGGGATGGGACAGGTTGTAGTGAGGTGTAGGTCGAGGGCGTCAAGGTCAAAATTAGAAGAAAGAGAGGACTTAGATTTGCCAATACCTAAGCTGTTAAGAAACGACCACACCTTAGCCAGATCACCATTGCTAACAGATGAGTGACTGTGGCGACGCTGCGCATCTCTGCACAATCTGCTGCATCTGTTTCGGAGCTCTTTATACTTATCTTGGTTATGATCATTAGGATTTTTTCTACACTTAACCTTCGCTGCATTTCTTTTGGCCATAATATGCTTAATATCATCCGTAAGCCACGGGGCAGGCAGGTGTTTTAATCTTATAGGTCGAAGAGGAGCGTGGAGATCAAATACTTGTCATCTTCTCGTCTACAGTGGAAGCATGATAGACTGCATCCCAATCAATAGCACAGAGATCGTCCATAAACTTAGATGTATCTATTGAGTTAAAATTGCGCTGCATTACAATACGGGGTTTCGGTTTGGGGCAACGAATTTTGTAGGAGAGGAAGACTAGGTCATGATAGGAAAAGGCTTCGGCATGAAATTGCCCGTGTGCGCTTACATGATCAGATGAGGAAACAATTATAAGATCTAGTAAAGAGGGTGCGCAGTTAGGAAAGAAATGGGTTGGATTAAGGGGAAGGATATTGAGATTGACGGAGTTTATTAAGGAGCGCAGTTTGGAGGCACGTATTGAGTGTAGTTTGTCATTGTTTACTAAGCAGGTATTAAAATCGCCCATAATGATTGTGTGGTCTACGGTGGTGACATATTTTTCTAATAATACTTCAAAGTTCTAAAGTTTGAAGTAGTCAATGTTTAGTGAAGGACAGTAGAACACACCAAGTAGCAACTTTAAATTTCCAAATAACACTTCAACCAGTAGGTGTTCTGAGGATTTAGAGTAATCAGAGGGAGATTTATCGAGTATGGTGTAAGGAAGGTGATTTCTAAGGTAAATTGCCACACCACCACCACCCTTTCCAGCGGATCGTGAAATCGTAGGCAGTACCTGGGATGATTGATAACTGGCCGAAACGACGAACTTAAAAAAATGATACGCAAAAAAGGAATATTACATTATATTCTGGCATCTTTTTGAAAATAGAACGCCAAATTTGAATTTAATCGAACTGATGGAATTTGTTTGAGAGGACGTAGAACTTTCTCTGTCGTAAATTTTCTTAACAATGGAAAGAAACGAAATTCGTGCGGTGATAAAGTTTTACGTTTTAAAAGAGAAAACAACAACCCAGATTAAAACCAAGCTAGACAGTGTTTTAGGTAATTCTGCTCCTGCATTGAGTACAATTCACACCTGGGTAACTGATTTTAAACGTGGAAGACAGAGCTGCGAAGACGCCCACAGGTCTGGCCGTCCAAATGAAGTCACGAATCCGAACATGATCAAAAAAATTCACAAAATTGTATTGAATGATCGGTGCTTAAAGTTGCGAGAGATAGCAGAGATGGTGAGCATTTCATCTGAACGCGTTTTTAATATTTTGCACCAACATTTGGGAATGAAAAAGCTTTGAGCGCGATGGGTGCCGCGTTTGCTCACTGTAGACTAAAAGCAACGTCGAGTGGACGATTCATCGGAGTGTTTGGCGCTGTTTAACCGAGATCCTAATGAGTTTTTGCGGCGTTATGTAACAGTCGATGAAACCTGGATACATCATTATACTCCCGAGACAAAAGAACAATCTAAGCAGTGGACTGAGCGCGGAAAACCTGCGCCGAAGAAAGCAAAAACGGTTTTGTCGGCCGGCAAAGTGATGGCGACTGTTTTTTGGGATGCTCGAGGGATTATTTTAGTGGATTATCTGCAAAAAGGAAAAACAATAAATGGAGAGTACTACGCAAGCTTGCTGCAAAAATTATGTGAAGAAATCCAGAAGAAACGACCACATTTGGCCAAGAAAAAAATTTTGTTCCACCGTGACAACGCACCTGCACACACGTCAATGGTTGCAGTCGCCAAACTCCATGAATTGCGGTTCGAATTGCTACCGCATCCACCCTATTCCCCGGATCTGGCCCCGTGCGACTTCCACTTATTCCCAAACCTGAAGAAATGGTTAGGTGGCCAGAGATTTTCATCAAATGAAGAAGTCAATTTTGCCGTGGACGAGTATTTTGAGGGGTTGGAGAAAACATTTTATCAAACTGGTGTAACGGCATTGGAGAAGCGCTGGACTAAATGCATCGAGGTAGAAGGAAACTACGTTGAGAAATAAATTTATTTTAAATAGATTTTTGAAGTTTTTCTTTGTCGTTTCGGAAACTTATCAATCAGCGATAGTGACGTATATTACGATACGTCACTGTGCAGCGAGATGCCGCACGGCCTAACAGAATGTGTCCAGCTTCAAATTTTATAAATTTACAATGTTAGATTAAAAAATAACCTGTATTATTGCACCACGTGATAGCCTTTACAGTAACATGAACCAATAAAACCATAGACTGACAGATCTCATACCAAAAAAAGTCCGGATTCTGATTATTTCTAGATGGCGTTGGTAAATAGCATGTAAATAGTAAGAAAATCAATATATTGCACAAATAAGTGAAGTCAATCAATTATGCTCTCTTTTAAATAGGAAATATTATTTTTCGACCTCTTTCCAGTATGATTTTAAAGTTCAAAGGATGATATTTGATAATTTTCTCCAAATCCTATAAAAATAACTTCCACCGCTTATTTCTAGACAATTATGGTAGATGGCGTAGTATTAGAACGTATTATCACTAGATGGCGCGCAAAGGTATCGGTTTCCTAATTAAATATACTTATTTAAACAGGTACAATGTATAAATATTGTATTTTATCTAATACCACTACAATAGTACAAATGTCAAATACTTACCACTTACCACGCATTACCTTGTAGACTGTATTATATTATAAACTATCTTTAGTTCGCGGCGCAGCCCGCGTAAATACAGTATCCCACAGGAATATTGCATGTAATTTTTCGTGATAAAAATAGCATATGAGTTAATCCAGAACTTGAACTACTACCATACCAAAAATACGTTCAGTAATTTTTGGGTGAAAGAGTAAATAATCCATCCATCTATACATACATCCAAGCACCCCCACAAACTTGCACATTTGTAATAGTAGTAGGATAATAATCGTAACTAGGTGTTGTCCGCGTGAATGTATAATCGTAATAAACACACCGGCATATTTAGCGGAACACAAAAAAGGTCCATAATTGAAAAAATATGGTTTTATTTTAAAATCTACTTACTACACTTCTTTTGTTATTTAAAGTTTCATTTGTTTTACTTAAAATGAGATCACATTAGGAACAGATTTTGCGAGTAAAGGCTATTTGTGAAAAATTGTACATTTTTGAACTTTTCATGTAACCGGGAAAAGTGAAAATGAATATTAAAATAACAATTAATTAAATTAGAAAAATGGTGATTAATATCGCGTATTTCCTCCACGTGCTCTTATTAAAGTTTCTACCCGTCTAGGCATACTGAGAATGATGTTATCGATGGTCTCCTGGGATAGTCTCCGCCATTCCTCAACTACGGCGATTGGCAGTTCACCCACGTTGGCAGGAGCTGGAATTCTGGACTTAACTTTTCTTTTCAGCAAGTCCCAAACGTGCTCTATTGGGTTCATATCCGGTGATCTCGCCGGTCACTCCATAACAGTGATATTCATATCATTAAGATAAGCTTGAGTTACCCGAGCGGTATGCGGCCGAGCATTATCTTGCATAAAAACAAAATCGTCACCGATATATGGGGCAAACGGTACGACATTTTCTTCTAAAACTTCTCTGATATAGCGGTCTGCAGTCAGACTCCCTCTGTCAATCACTACCAAGTCTGTGCGAGCTCCCAAACAAATGCCCGCACAAACCATTATTGATCCACCACCGTATGCAACTGTAGTTTCAAAATTTGTCTGAATGTATCGTTCTCCTTTGCGTCTGTATATTCTTTGCCTGCCGTCAATTTGATTTAAGAGAATTCTGCACTCATCACTAAACAATACCTTACTCCATTGGTCCGCGTTCCAAAGTCGATGTTCCTGAGAAACAGTTAACCTGTTTCTACGATGATTTACCTCGAGCCTTGGCGGGCACAAATGAACCCAAACCAGCTTCTTCGAACCTTCTTCGTACCGTACGCTCACTTACGGTTACACCCCGCACTGCTTCTAACTCATGTCGAGCTTGGACGGCCGTCAAACGGGGGTTCCTACGTACACGAAGCCGAATGAAACGATCATCCCTACTCGAAGTCTTTTTCTGCCTTGTCCTGCTCTTCTCACATAAGTACCGGTCTTCCTGCGTTGTATACTGCGATGAATCTTTGAAACTGGTCTACGAAGATCTCTGGATATCACTCTGTAGGTTTGACCATTTCTTCGCATTTCGAGTGTCCTGGCAATCTCCCTTGGGGCTAAGTCAGGCATAATTCAGTCCTCAACTCCAAAAAGATACGCGATTAAAAAAACTAACAAAAAACAGTATTTCAATGAAATTTTAAATCAAACTCAGAAGGAAGAAATACTCGAAGTTCGCTCCAGATAAGGTGTATTTGAATAAAATTAAAACAATTGCATAAAATGTGATGTTCAGATGTTTTCTTAATTTGAAAATATTTCTTTTTAAATTAAATGACGTATAAACCAGCCAGCAACCTTATATGATACTGATATCAAACCTTTATTTTATGTTCCGCTAAATATGCCGGTGTGTGTATATAATATATAATAAAATATATAATCGCGGTTGGATAAAAAGACAACGGTAATTATGAAAACAAAACTAAATAGCTATCTTAAAAAATAATACAAGTCTTGAAAACATCAGGAATACTTTTTTTGCTTAAAATGTAGAATTGAATCGTACTACGAAATCAAAGTGTAACTTATTTAAAAATATTTAATTAAACGATAAGTAATCGCAAAGTCAAGTGCAGTCGCGTGAGCGTCAGGACCCCTGGACCAAAAGAGATATTGATGTTTAGAATATACCAAAATATTTTACCTTTTTGGTACTATTTGGTACCTCTCTTCAAATGTTTAGTACCTTGATAGTTGCCGCAAAATCGCGTAAAGAAAGTGGTCAGACATTCTGACTTCAGCATGTCTGGACCACCTCTGTTTTTCATACATCAAGACAACACAACTGATTTTCTCACGACACCTTGTTATTACGTACTAGATGTAAGTCGCTTATCACAGAATGCCACAGTAATTATTTATCCTCAGTCGAAGGCTCGTTTGCTAACGACCCTAAATTATTTTGGTGCTACATCAATGACCGGGAGGGTAGTGTCGATCCCGCACACAATGTCATTTGGTGACAAAACTTCTTCCGACGGTTAAGGAATTTGTGAACTCATTTCGGATTATTTTGGCTGTCTATGACAATACTTCGTGGTCGCATACAGATTAAATGATTATTGTGGATGCTATGCCATGCACCCTTAACAATATAAGTAAGGAAGACATATTATGTAAGTTAAAGTTACTAGACGCACGGAAGAGTGCTGGTCCTGATGAAATACCATCTAAATTCTCAAAAGAATGTGCTGAGGAGTTGTAGGAGCCCTCGCAATTTTGTTTTTGCCTTTTGCCTCGCAAAAAAAAAATTTTGTTCAGTAAATCTATTTTTAGTACTACGAGTACTACGGTGGTACTTTTCCCTCTTGTTGGAAGAAAGCACACATTATCCCTATAAAGTCAGGCAATATGTCTTTGTGTTCTATCTATAGCCTAATTAGTATATTGTCCAGCATAGCGAAACTCTTTGAATCGGTGGTCTATGTACATCTTTATAGTCACTTTTTAAATACATTTCAACCAGACAGCATGGCTTTGTAAAAAACAGATCCACACTTACTAACATGATGGAGTATAAAAATTATCTATGTCAAGTGTTTGCCTCGAGTGGCTAGGCCGATTCTATCTACCATGATTTTAGTAAAGCATTTGATAAGGTTGACCAGTTACTACTTGTCTACAAAATGTCATATTATGGTATTCATGGTAACTTATTAAGGTGGATAACTTCAAATCTTTGCAATCGCAGCCAACTGGTTACTGTGAAGGGTTTCTCTTCCTATCATCTCTGTTCCTTCCGGGGTCCCCCAGGGGTCTCACCTTGGTCCTCTGCTTTTCGTCATATTTATCAATGACTTAATTGATCGTCTTGTCTTGTCCCGCGCTTTTGTACGCCGACGATCTAAAAATCTTCTCGTAGGTAGTTACTAGCAAGCCCGTAGTTACTATGGAGAACATGTAAAAAGTGATGGGTCATATGTGATTGAAGTATGTGGAGAACCCAACCTTGACAATTTTTCAACAGAATCATTAAACTGGGTTGATCCTTGGCTTCTTAGAGGTAGGATCCAATCCCGTCACTCATCAATACGGATATATTACGTGTATATTCTCGTAGACCGATACACAAGAACTGGATGCAGTATTGGGACACTATTGTTGTATACATATATGCACCACAGCAGCCTATGGTCCTTTTCCCAATAATACACATGTATTATTGGGAAAAGGACCATAGGCTGCTGTTCGCATGTAATATCTATCATTTGGTACATGGGATAGGGCAGATATCAAGATGATCCGACTCCGCCGGCAAAATTCTTAAATTATATTATTCGACATGATATTGAGAACGAAATAGACGAGTATGATTAGAACTATTACTACTATGCTACTTATGTTTTTGTATTAAAAAGCCTAACATGGTTATAATTACATTATTATAACATTATACATGTGTTTTACTCAAAACTTTCCTTTTTCTACCTTTACGCCCACCAATAGGTACACTAAACAAGGCCTGTGGGTTGTATAGCCTTAGGCTCTGTCTACCCCGTATTGTATATATATATATATATATATATATATATATATATATATATATATATATATATATATGTGTTTTACTTAACAATCTCTAATATTAAACTTCTACAGTATCAAAATAGTAAGTATTGCTTTTTTTTCATAGGTTTGAAGTAGTTAAGTAAACCATATTTTTAAAATATTCAAATGCGAATATCTCAGCTCCGATATCACTTAGGACAAAAATAATGATACAGATTTAAAATAGCATAACAAAGTTATATTAAAATTGTGTGGCCGCTGGAAAAAAAATGACGCCATATTTAGTCCTGGATACAAAGTTGCGCAAACCCCTTTGGATAACTTCTGGCAAGGGAAAAAATTCAACTCCGATGGGGCAGTCCAAAGTGCCTTCAAATATATTATTGATTCCTGTCCGAATGGTTTTTTTTAGTAAAGGAATCAATGAATTACCTATGAGATGGCAAAAGTGCATAGATAGCAATGGTATATAATTTCATTAAATAAATGTATTATGTTTAAAAAAATCGACTTTGTTCCTCCTTCACAAAACGCCAATTTCATATGTAATGACCTAATACCCAAATAATGCCTACAATTTGACGTAAAATACAAAACCATTTTTTTTTATCTGGTTGGACTGCAAAACAGTTCTATTTCAGAAAAATCGGCCGACCCCAGTAGGTTTTAACTTGTAGGTGTAGATATTATATGCATATTTTTGTAGGTAGGTAGGTGTGGGTGTTTATGTAGCTGTATGTGTAGATGTAGACGTGTATTTATTTATTCCATTTCATAGTGAAGACTAAAAACATATTGTGTCGGGTCAGCTCGAATGTCTATAATTGCTATGGTTGTTCTACATCAAATCAATTACCTACGGATATTTTTGGCATATGACCTACTGCTATTTCTAAGACATTTAGACTGAGAAATAAGTAGAAAAATCGAAACAAAAAAATATTTACTTAAGGCTGCAGCTGGGTATATATGATCCGGAATCCGAAAGGCCGTAGAAAATTCTGAGTATTGAAAATCGAACTCTGCGCTAATACAGTATAGTTGAAAATCGAACATATGAGTGTCGAGTCAAATGACAGATCGACACTCGAAACTTCCATTTTCAACTCTATTGTATTAGCGCTGAGTTCTATTTTCAGTACCCTGAATTTTCGCCGGCGTTTCGGATTCCGGAGCATATAGTCCCAAATCCCAACCTAAAAAAATTACATAGCGTTCTCGTCAGTAACATCACAGGAACTTGAAAGATTTAAAGTGGAAGCAAAGACTGCCTAAATAACATCAATACAGCTGCATTTATTTAGGATACATTTGGAAAATAAAATTACATAACGCTCTTTACGGCGCTGTTACGGTCATTGACTTCACACATCTGATTGTATTGATGTTATTTAGGGAGTTCCACCTTAAATCACCTGTGTCTGTGAGGCAGCGACTTATAGAGCGTGTAATTTTTAATTAATTTAGTATTTAGATTACTTTTTTTTCCAATTTTTTTATTATTTTTCAGCCTAAACGTCTTGAAATAAGCAGTAGATCATATGCACAAAGTATAGTAAATAGTTGATTTTGAACTACCTTATTTAATTAACACCAGTTTACTAAAAGTATTAACTCTCACATGTTATGTACGTCCTATAATTTCATTATTTTTCAGGCATATGAAGAATTAAAATCGCTTGTGGATGAGTATACAAAAATAGTTATCAGAACCTCCGAAGATATGAAGCTTGCACAAATGGATTGTGGTGTTGTAAAGTTTACAGTAAACTAATAAATTAATTTTTAATAAAACAATTTCTTTTTAATTTGACAATTTTATTACTTCCAAGAGAGCCTATAAACTACATTTTGTAAAAATTATTTGGCAACATACCCATATATCACATATTATATATTTAAAAATAAATATAATTAAACTTAGATAAAAAATATAATATATACAATATTGTACACAATTCATAGCTTTTTTGTTTAAAATGATTAAAACTATAGATAAAATCGGTATTTTTGGTTTAAACATACAGCCTTTTATAAATATAACTATTTTTGGAATTCTAAATAAAATATGAAGTTAATCTATTTCTAAAGCTTGAAAGTAAAATATTGTTTGCCAGCATGTGTACCAATGACTTTCTATCATACCTGAATTCCTATCTTATTTAAACTGTGCATAATACAAATACAGTGGAATGTCAATTAATTATCCAAACTACTGTTATTCCTAAGTCATGGCAGCCTGACTCCGGCGTGCCTACCTCCACTTGTTTTTTTTGTTATGAGTAAATTTTTATTAAAATTTGCTATAAGAATGTTTTTTTGCTTTTTTGCTTTTAAATTGAATAAGTTCTGTTCAATTAAACATTTCTAAAATAGAAAGTAACTGTTTATCTGTTTCTCTTTTTTAATCTGTGACGTGACCAAAAACTGATGGGTTAGACTAGAAACTTGTATAACAATTGGATATACTTACAAACATAATATTTACTACTTATAAGAATAATAATGTGAGCAAAACCCATAAATTAAGACAATAATAAAAATAAATAAATCAATTTTCTTTTTTTACTGCTATATCCAACCACAACCAGATTAAGTTACAAATATCCACACCTTTTAAAAACTATTTACAGAAGTAAGTTATGGCAAAAATATGTCTTAATGAAGAATTTGTCATTATTTTGCTGTTTTAACCCTCATAATTGCAAATGTAAAACGCACAATTTTCTCATAAATAATAAACATTAATGCTGCAGTCATAATAGTCTGTAGCAACTTAGCCTCTAAGCCGCGGAAAAGATTTACAGGATCTCTTTTGACATCTTTTAACAATGGTTTCATACTTGCTCCAGCTCTCAGTCTTGATTGAACTAATTGCAGAGGATATGTCAAAGTAGTTGCAATACCTTTTGCAATGGCTCCAAAAAGGAAAGCTGTTAGAGTATTCAATGAACTTTCAGATGCAAGACGTCTCTTCAAGTATTCGTAAACCATAAATTGTATTGCTGGATTGGAAACTAGGAGCAAGGAAGGCAAAGTACCTGACCAGAGACCTTTCACTCCTTCTTTTTTAGAGATTTCATAGAGCCCTTGGCTTAAACTTGCATATATATTTTTTTTGAGCTTCATTCTTGTGTTGACAACCCAAAATGGAGATGTGATAAGAACATTGACACTGCCAGCCATTACACCAAACATTAAATCTCCTAAAGCTGAATTACTATTCTTTCTCATAAATGATTTTCTCAAAGAGTGAAATGTGTAAAAGTATACAAAATTTGATATTGACAAAGATTGTAATACAGGCAACAAACCACGATACAAAGATTCCACACCTTCTTCATTAAATAATTTTACTAATGATTCCCATATATTTCCTTTTAATTTTGTATAATCTTGAACTGCAATATGAAATAAATTTTTCCTAAGAATATTAATTTTAGAAAACACTGTTACAAAGTTAAATAAATAGGTATAACTCTATAGTACCTTGCTGCCTCGAGCGCAATGTGTCCAAAGGATAGAATGCAGCCATGCCAATCACACTTCCCTGGAAAAATAAATAATTGAATAATAGCTCCAAGTTAGACTTTACATATTATCAATATGTTGATTTCTAGTGAAATAAACTAACCGTTGCCCCTGCTATGGCATGAACGAGAGTCTCGTAACTAATTATTGAAGACATGGCTATTGTTTAATTTCCATTACTTCTTAATTTTCATTGGAAAGGGTTGTTCAAGTTTTAAAATTGAATAATTAGAATCAATTTCCCGCTGTTTATCTCAACAGTCATCACATAAAACCTTGGACCTTGATAGGTATCTTAAAAAAAATCTATAAGTATTAAAAACTTTAAGCAGACAAAGTTTAAGACAACGATGTTTAGTTAAAACATATTATAAAGCTAAATACATAGATTAATAAATATATAATTAAGGCTAAATACTCTAGATGATAAGTATTACTGCTAAGACTAAATACTTATTTATTATAGTAAGATACAGATTAGTAAGTATATACAGATTAGTAAGTAAACGTTATAGGCTTCAGTAGTACTACTTATTATCTATGGTTATAGGAGTTAATAAAAAAATAGCTAAGCGACTGGCACTTTGGAGTTTGGATACTTTTTTTTTATAAATATGGCGTCGGCTTAAAACCAATTGTCAATGCCAAGTCAAAAAGGCGGGAAATAGAATTTTCGTTTCAATTTTTAACACCGTATTCTAAATCGTCAAGTGTAGAGTCTAGTCAAAGTCCAAATAAATAGTGCAGTCAATGAGTCATGTCAGTCTATTCAGTAAAGTGGTAGAAGCTTTACTGATAGGTCCTAGGGAGTTTAGGAGGAACACAAAATAGCACGTTTTTTGAAGTTGCATCACTGGCCCACACTTGTGCACGATAACGAATTTTTAATGGTTAAATATGAGGTTTAATAGGAGACTACAAAACATACATTTTAAGTGGATAATCAGGTCCAAAAAGGCTTTTGAACTCGCGTCTCTTGCACTGATTATTTTTGAAATAACGCATTCGCTTTAAATTTTTTTTTTTGCATTTTTCTTAAGCAGAGGATATTGTGTCTAATTTATAATTATAATAACAAAATAACTTGTTTTTAATATAATTAGTCTATTTATAATGTGTCTAGCGTCTTAAATTGTTTTTTAAATGCTTTTTTCGACAACAAAGGTGTGAAGGTGTTTAAAAACTTGTGCGATTAGACGTTCGAAATAATGCCACTTGTTCATTTTTTAGATTATATTAAATACTTATTAAAGCAAATTTTACGTAGATTCCGAATATACTATAAGCTAGTGCGCTTATACGAATTTTCATCGAAATCTGCATTTTAGCGCTGACCGGCAACTTAGGTCATACGTCAGACGACCTTATGACATAAACATTAGGGGGCGCCCGAGAGTCGCGATATTATGCCCCGTCCAGACTGCTTGCGAACACAAATTAATTATTAGTTACTACTTAACAGATGCGACAGTGATGTTTTCCCTAGTTTACAGTTGTTCCGTTCTAGCGCCACTGTAGTCTCCTTCATTTTGACAGTACACATCGCATAGTGCTTTAAACAGTCGATAATCCAACATCGATACTTAAGTGAGGTGCCTATTCTATCGATAAAACTTTTGTGTAGGCCGGTAGGTTCCTACAGCTAATTATTTTAAATATTTACTCAAAAGTAAAAAACAGGATATAGTTTTTCATTTATTTATTGCCTTTTTTCTTAATTTATTACTTCTATATTTTACAAAAGCAGTTATAAGAATAACTGATATTTTTAATGCATACTTTTCTTCAATGTTTCCCTTTGAATTCTATTTAAAATATTGCTCCAATTGTGGACAATTGAATCAAATTTGAATGCGTATTACTGTAATGCGTAACCCCAACCAGGAGAACTTAAAATTTTCTAAATTTTTTCTTAAATTTAGTCCTATTCTCTTCCGGCAAGCATTTTTATTTAAATAATGATGTATATATGAACTTGTATCTCTATACAACATTAGTTGTTTAGAACTAGGATATACTATACTTATTTTTTTAACAATTTGTATTCTCTATGCCGAATATAAGAATAAATATTATCCTCTGTAGAGCTACTTGTGTAAGTCTCCAAGCATGTTTTACATGTAACATTTTTGGTCATTTTTCGGCAAATGACAGACACAGCATTTCTTTTGATGCAGCTTAAGCAATGTCGGAAAAATAAAATGGCAAGAAGATTCACCTTTGATGAAAAGTTGACTGCCTTGGTATTGTGGAAGCAAAGCCCAAAATCATATAGATTATTGGAAAATATATTTGCTTTGCCAAATAAAAGAACATTGAACCGTCTTTCTGAAAAAATAATTAACCAGGGCTTAGTTCTCGAGTTTTTAAATATACTCGTATTCATAACAAAACCAGAAATAGGAGTTCACAACAAAAATTATGCACTATTGTTTTTGATGAAATTGCATTAACATACAACGAAATAAATTATGAAATTGATGTAGCTGGAAACCGAAAGATGAGATTTTGTGACCATGCTTTAGTCTTCATGATTAGAGGAGTGTGTTCATCATGGCGCCAAACTGTGGCATTCTACTTTTGCGAAGGGACTGTGTCATCAGCTTCACTACAAAATATTTTAAAATAGCTTGTGGAACAAGTGGCTCAATCTGGATTAATACCGTTGGGAGTAGTCTGTGGTCAAGGTTCAACATTTAGATCCGCTGTAAAAAGTTTAAGAGAGATAACCATCAAAAAATGTAGTAATCACAGTAGATGACGCGCCCAGTACGAGTACTGGGCGCATTTCGTCGGACGGTTTTTGGGGAAGAACCCGTGGCGAGCAAAATTGGGAACGAATTTGTCAAAACCAGGCACGACCAGGACCGGCGGTCGGCTCTAATCGACGCGTGGGAGTCCCGACCCGGAGGCCGGGAAACGTGTTTGGGTCATCTCCCTCATGCGCCGCGTTTGCCGGACCGTGGACACGAGCGACCTGGGGAAAGGGTGGGAGTGTTAAGCTTCTGGGTCCCAGCTTTGTATAGCGGGGGGGAAGGTACGCCACGGAGGCGACGGGGTGGCAAGAGGGCTGCCACTCCGACAGGCCCCAGGCGAAAGATAGAAGGTCGCACCGGTAGGTTTTAATATGTGCCTACCGGTGCAGGGGAAGGAGGGGGGGGGGATCCAGCGGTGGATGGAGCGCTTCACATGCGCCTCGGCGGGGCGCACATCATTGCGCCTGGACTCCTTCTCTTCGAGGGCGGGGTGGCGCATCATTGCGCCTGAGCTCCTCCTCTTCGGGGGCGGTGAGGCGGGCGGCGAGGTTCCGCTGGGTCTGCTGGAGGGACGGCGTCCCTCGGCAGACGGTGACGGTCGGGCGGGCGGGCGTGCCACGGCGCCAAGTCGGTTAGCTCGACTAGGCGCGAGGCATCCGCTCGCGCGAACATGTTGGTGGCGAGCCGGGCCACGAATGCCTCCACACTATCCATCCTGAGATCTCTCTCAATGATGGAGTTGCGAACGTATCAGGGGGCGCCCGCAATGTAGCGCAGCACCCGGTTCTGGGGTCTCTGCAACGACCCTTTCTGGGGTGCGGAGAGCACATGGTGCCACGCAGGTGCTGCGTAGGTGGGGCGGTACCTTATATACGTCTTATATAAGGCCATCCGCATGTTGAGGGGGATCTGAGGAGATGAAAAGGCGGGGCGTAATTGCGCAGTTGCCGATTTGGCCTTTGCCACGGCTGACTGACGCTGGGCGACCATGGAGAGACGGCGGTCTATAATGACTCCAAGATACTTCGCCGTTCTCCCCCATTGTATTTCGGCGTCTCCGATCTTCAGAGGAGCCGGGAACCCTCTTCTCGTGGTGACGGCGAGCGCTTGGGACTTACCTGCGTTGACGGATAGTCGCCAATTGCTCAGCCAATCAGGGAGAAGGTCCAGCGTCCTCTGAAGCTTTATGGCGGCGTGATCGGGGTTTAAGGAGCTGGCTATGAACGCCGTGTCGTCGGCGTATAACGCTGCGGTGGTGCCAGGGTATTTGGGGACATCGCAGGCGTAAAAATTGTAAAGCCCCGGAGAGAGCACGCTGCCTTGAGGCACACCGTCGGTGATGGGGCGCTCTCCAGAGAAGACTCCGTCGACACGTACCTTGAAGGTCTGGCCGGAGAGATAGGATGCCACGAGCCTTACCAGAGGGGGTGGGACGTTGGCTTGAAGTTTGAAGACCTTCATGCAAAACGCAGTCGAACGCCTTTTCCATGTCGAGGAAGACTGCGATCGAAGCTTCCTTCTTGTTCGCCGCAACGGAGAGATGGTGGCATCCACCATCATCCACCATGATTCCCGTGGCGATGTACTTGCTTATTTGGCTTGAGTGAATTGATGTTTTTTCTTAACTGTTCTACGTAGGTGTGGTTGAGACTTGCTGATGTTGATGATGTTTCGAAGAAGTCTGCGGGTAAGCGTAGGTTGTACCCGCAGGTAAATTCGGCGGCGCTGATTCCGGTGTCTTCACGAATAGCGGCGCGAAGTCCTAGTAGAACTGTAGGTATTTCGTCGATCCATGATGTATTGTTGTTGATTAATCATGTTTTCAGCGAGTTTTTCAAACTTCTGTGCCAGCGTTCAATCATTCCGTTGGATTGCGGGTGGTACGGTGTTGTAAGGGTTTTGTCGATACCCATGCAACGTGTTAAATTGACGAACAGCTGGCTTTCAAACAGGCGTCCTTATTCAGTTGTTATTGTTGTAGGACAACCAAATCTCGCTATCCATTGCCATCTGGTTGCTCGATCGATCATAGTGAGTAGGTATTTATGACCGCTCGCTGTTGTAGGTAGCGGGCCAACGATGTCGATGTGTGTGTGATAAAAACGGTCGACTTGTGGAAATGATGACACGGCGCTCGATGTATGACGTTGTATTTTGCTTCTCTGACATTGTATGCAGGTTTTCGTCCAGTTGTTGATGTCGGTATTCATAGACGGCCAAAAGAATTTTTGTGTGATAACTTTTTTTGAAGCTTTTTCTCGGGATGACTCGGGTTGTGAATTGAGTCGAACACGGCACGTCGAAAGTCTTGTGGTAGGAACTGACGGACGTATTTTGTTGAAGTTTCACATACAATCTTGATATCGGAGTTTGGTAATGTGGTTGTCTTGAAACCTAAGTTTTCTTGAGTGAAGAGTGCAGGTAGCGTGCTATCTCGCTCTTGCGCGTGGGACAGGGCCTCGTAGTCAATAGCGCACGGCGTGTTTATCGTTTCGATACGGCTGAAAGTATCGGCGACGATGTTATCTTTTCCACTGATGTGTCGTATGTCGTGCGTAAATTCAGAGATGAAAAGTGGAGTTTCTGTTGGCGATGATTTTTTCTGTAGGGCGAATGTGAGTGGCTTGTGGTCGGTGAATATGATGACTTCTCGGCCTTCGAATATTTTACGGAAATATTTCACTGCCATGTAGATAGCTTGAAGTTCGCGATCGTAGGTGCTGTACTTCATTTGCGCTGTTGTGAATTTCTTCGAGAAATAGCCGAGAGGTTGCCACTTATTGTCGACGTATTGTTGTATTACGGCTCCAGCTGCGGTGTCGGATGCGTCGGAGAAAATGGCGATCGGTGCTTTGTGGTTTGGATGCGCAAGCAAAACAGCGTTTTTGATGATATTCTTGCAAGCGATAAATGCTTGTATCGATGTTTCGTTCCACTCGATCGGTGTTTTGTCTCTTTTCTTCGCATTATGAAGATATTCGTGTAGCGGCGCTTGTAGTGTAGCGGCGTTTGGTATACTGTCTCGGTAGAAATTTAGCATACCGAGGAAACGTCGTAACTCTTCTATATTCTTCGGTAATGGGAAATCTTCTAAGGCTTGTAATTTGTCTTGTGGCGGCTTGATTCCGTCGCAGTTGACGTTGAAACCGAGAAACTTGACTTCTTGTTTGCCGAGTACACATTTGGCGGGATTGATAGTGATTCCATTTTCTTCCAGGCGTTGTAAAACACACCGCAGGTGTTCACGATGTTCTTCTTCGCTGCTCGATGTTCTACCACCAGTTCACGAGAAAGACATTGAGAAAACCGCAATCATCACACCATTCGGACTATTCGAATTCCCGAGAATGTGTCCTGGCCTTAGAAACGCAGGTCAGACATTTCAATGCTTCATACACGAAATCCTACAAGGCTACGACTTCGTATTTTCATTCATCGACGATCTACTAATAACATCGAGCAGCGAAAAAGAACATCGCGAACACGTGCGGTGTGTTTTACAACGCCTGGAAGAAAATGGAATCACTATCAATCCCGCCAAATGTGTACTCGGCAAACAAGAAGTCAAGTTTCTCGGTTTCAACGTCAACTGCGACGGAATCAAGCCGCCACAAGACAAGATCGTCGATGAATGAAAATACGAAGTCGTAGCCTTGTAGGATTTCGTGTATGAAGCATTGAAATGTCTGACCTGCGTTTCTAAGGCCAGGACACATTCTCGTGAATTCGAATAGTCCGAATGGTGTGATGATTGCGGTTTTATCAATGTCTTTCTCGTGAACTGGTAGTTGTTGGTATGCTCGATTTAGATCGATAGTCGAGAAAATCTTCTTTGCGGCGAGTTGAAATGTGAAATCCCGTAGTCGTGGTATAGGATAGCGGTCGGGTTTTGTGACTTATGTCGCCATTCTTCTTTGGTACAACGTGAAGGGGTGAGGACCAGGAGCTGTTGCTGGGACGACAGAGACATTGTTGCATCATGTTCTCGAATTCTTTTTTGACTTGATTGTAGCGATGCGGTTGAATCGGTCTGGCGCGACAGTGTAGTGGTGGGCCAGATGTCTCGATGAATTGTTCGACGTTGTGATTCGGAGTTATGTTCATAGCTGTTAGTCTCGTGATGCCGGGGAATTCTGCCAGTATATCGTGGTACGACTGAGTGACGTCGATACTACGGACTGTAGGTATGTCCGTGTAGCTTCCAGGTGTGTTGATTTGTAGGCTTGTTCTTCCATCTATGAGTTTTCTATTTTTCAAATCGACGATTAATTCATGATGTTGAAGAAAGTCGGCACCGAGGATAGGTTTCGAGACTGCAGCGACGATGAATTTCCACTTGTACGGCCGGCGAAGACCGATGTTAAGTTCTAGTGTTTTCTCGCCGTATGTAGGTATGACGGTGTTGTTGGCGGCGTAAAGTGTAAATGGTAGCGGTTGAAGATGTGTGCCTTTCTTCTTCGGTATGACAGATATATTGGCACCCGTGTCTATCAAAAAGGTGAGTTTCGTTGTCTTGTCCGTGACGAAAAGGCGGTGTTGTTTGTTGTGAACGCCGGAGTCCGCCGCTCCTTCTCTTTTTCTTCTATTCTGGAACAAAACCCTTTTTGTTCCAGAATTTTGTCGGCCATCGCTGCCTGCTCGTCGAGTGTGGTCTTCGCGCTGAATGTTTCGCTGACGGCCAGGACAGAGCGAACAGATGTAGGTAGGTGGTTGGTCCACATCAATTTGAGTGTGGAATCGGGAACTTTGTCGCGTGCCAGGTTACGCATTCGTCTGAGTAGTTGTGACAGTTTTTGGTCCCCGAGTTCCATTTCTGACAGGAGCTGCTGGAACTGTCTGCTGTCGAATTCTTCATACGCCGGGATTAATCTGTTCTTGAGAGCTTGGTATTCGTTATTCTCTGGCGGATTGTACAGCAGGTCGGCGATTTGCTCAATGTCCTGTTTCTCAAGACGTGCGATGACCATCTGGGATAGCGTACTCTGGTTCTTCTGTAGGTTGCTTGTGGCTGCGTCGAATGTCACAAACTATAGTCGCGGTTTGTCCCTCCAGAAGGGCGGTATTCGCATGGAGAGCGCGATACCAGCGATTTCTTGAGATGGTGTAGAATTTTCGGGCAGGGATTCACTTCTGGCTTCCATTCTCGATATTTTCTTTTCTTGAGCAGAGTCTTCGGGCAGTATTTTCTTCTTGAAGGTGCTTGTAGTTCTTCGGGGTCACCACTTTGGAGGTAGGTAATCCACTTTGGAGGTACTTGTCGAGGCAGTTTAGGTAGAGAGTAAAACTCGATCTATAGTAATTGTGAAGTGAATATATTATTTACAAAATGTACACGTATTTATACAAAAAATTACATAATTATTATTATTAAACAAAGGTTTTGCAAACTTAAAAATTGCTTCGGATTGGCTGTTTGTTTTACTTAGAAGGTTGATTCTTATTGGTTGTTCGTCTGCGCATGTTTCTGCGCATCAGTCCATACCGCTGTGTCGCGGCCCGCGGCGCTTGGGTATAAATATACCTAGCGGCGCCGCGCGTCGTTCATTTTTTCAACATGACTCACAAACTTTACCTCAACTTAAATAATAAAATAATAAATAATAATATTAAGTATAGATATAGATTACTTAGTCTGGCCATAAATACTGTTACAATTATAAATAAACAAAATATTACATTTGAATTTGGAATCTGTCATTTTTATATGATTGTTCATTGAGTTTTCTCATTTTGTCGCCAATACATTGTACAATATTTTGCGATATTAAAATGAGTGGGGTGATAAAGAGAACCGAATTGCTGTGATTGTGCATTTGTAATGTGCATTGCAATTGTGCATGTGCAATATGCATTTAACAAAGTAGGTATGGAGCCAAACGCAATTTTTAAAACTCTCCATACGCTTGGTATTAGTAAAATGTTTGTGTACCGGACTATTAATAGGTACAATGAGACCTCCTCTGTTTGTGACAGAAAAAGATCTGGCCGTCCAGGTAGTGTTCGTACGAAAAAGGTGGTCAAAACAGTAACGGAAAGAATTCGAAGAAATCCTGTCCGAAAACAAAAGATTTTATCTCGGGAGATGAAGATAGCACCTAGAACCATGTCGCGTACTTTAAAAGATGACTTAGGACTTGCAGCCTATATGAGACGTACTGGTCATTTCGTAACTGATAATTTAAAAAAGAATAGGGTGGTAAAATCGAAACAACTACTGAAGCGGTACGCAAAGGGAGGTCACAGAAAAATTTTGTTTACAGGTGAGTTTTTTTTTACAATTGAGCAACATTTTAACAAACAAAATGACCGTATTTATGCTCAAAGCTCTAAGGAAGCTTCCCAATTAGTCGACAGAGTGCAACGTGGGCACTTTCCGACTTCAGTGATGGTTTGGTGGGTTATTAGGTATGAAGGAGTGACTGAGCCATACTTTTGTGAAAAAGGTATCAAAACATCGGCACAAGTGTATCAAGATACCATTCTTGAGAAGGTAGTGAAGCCCCTTAACAACACCATGTTCAATAACCAAGAATGGTCCTTCCAGCAAGACTCGGCACTGGGTCATAAAGCTCGAGCTATCCGACAAACTAATAGGCGTTTTCACAAACGCAATGGTAAATTATTAGACATCATTTCAGAACTTTAAACTACGAGATTATTATCTTGTGAAGATGCTGATACGTTGAGCACTTTTGATAATGGGAGCAAAGATTTTCTTAAACAATTTCTGGGTATTGTTGGAAAAACAAAAAAATATTCTCCATCGCTACGGAAGTTCGCATTATGTTTGCATTTTAAAAGTCCGCGTGCCTACTCATGTGTCAGAGAGCAATTTAAAACTTCTCTTCCACACCCGCAGACTTTAGTGAATTGGTATAGGGCAGTAGACGGTGAACGCGAATTTACCAGAAAAGCATTGGATGCTATTAAATTCAAAGTAAATACTTCATCTAAAGAAATATACAGAGTGTCCCAGAAAGAATGGATAATCCTGGAGTGCCTAATAGTACGGCTATCATACGCTTAAATAAAAATACACGAAAAAAAGCTCGAAGTGTTGCCATAAATATGAAGTTTTTAAAAAAAAACCTTTTTATTGACCTTACTGTACTTTCATGTACACTACTGCCGCAAATTAAGGAAATTCGTTGCATTTTTGGTGTTATCTTATTCCTCACAGACCATACTATTAGAAATACAATAAAAGGAATGAGTGTCTATTGTACTTTTTTGGACAAACAAATATCAACTTAAATTTTTAGCATGAAATTTGATAAATAAATAATTTTGACAAAGTTTGAGAGCCTTTCGTGAAAAAAAATAGTATGAAGACCTAAGTGGCCAACTATTTCAAAAAAATTCGCAGTTAATACAGTTTACAAAATGGTCATAAAATTACGTATTACATAATTTTTTTAACATTAAGATGCAAAAATGGTAAATTCGACTGAAGAAAAAAAATAATAATCTTGTCTTAAATTGTCAAAATAAAAGCGTTAAGTTGTACATAAATCAATCTTTATTTCATAACAAGTGTTCGAATTGTCTGCCACCGACTCTGATACAAGCTCGACATCTTGTAATAAATGCTCTTCTAAGAAGTCGTGCGTAGCGCCGTTCAGTTATTTTTAAAGCGGCCTCCTGCTCACGACAGCGTAATTCCTCCAAACTTGAAATAGGCTTAAAATACACCTGTTCTTTTAGACAGCCCCAGTAAAAAAAATCTAGTGGATTTAAGTCCGAGGATCGCGGAGGCCACAAAATGGGACCCAAACGACCAATCCATTTATTTGGATACGTGGCATTCAAATACGCACGGACGTTTGCAGCATAATGTGCAGTACAACCATCATTTTGTAGCCAGTGGGATTGTCTCAACTGCTCAGGCACCTCCTCCATCAAATTTGGCAGATCATTTTGTAAAAAATTCAAGTAACTTTGTCCAGATCAATTTCCGGGCAGTTCAAATGGACCAATGATTTTTCCGTTTAATATACCAGTCCAAAAAATTATTTTGAACTGGTATTGTGATCTCTCTTCTCGCATTAGATGCAGATTCGAGAGTTGCCAGCTGTGCAGATTATGCATGTTGAAGTATCCATCTTTTTTAAGAGTGGATTCATCGCTCCACAGAATTTTGTCGAAGAATTGTGGATCTTGTTCTATTTTTGCAAGCATTTGTCGACAAAAAAACAATCTTGCGTTGATATCTCCCGGTTGTAGAGCTTGGACGCGTCTAATGTGGTAGGGATGAAATTATTTTTTTTCAGTTCACGGTACACGGTCGTCTTTGAGATTCCAGTACGTCGAGCTATTACACTAGTAGAGGTGGACGGGTCTAGCTCAATTTCGTCAATTACTATGTCTTGTGTATTGATATGAGCCAGTCTACCAGTGCTCGTACCACCAATGCCTACCTTCTACCTTCCGAATAACACCTGTGGACTCTGATGAATATGCGGTTATCTGGATGACGCGCGGTAGGGTATCTTTCCCTATAAAGAGCTGCAGCAGCACTTGCGTTGCCTCTACATTCACCATAAATGAAGTGTATGTTTGCGTATTCTTGAGCCGTATATTGAATACGTGGCATCTTAATATACCATACTAGTTCAGATACAAGCCAAGTCGTCGTAAAATCACCAAACAAAATCCAAATCACTGAGCAAAAATAAGAGTCCAATGATATAGCCAGGAAACGTCGTTATAACGACGATAGAAGTCTAAAAGGAATGTACACATGCAATGCCGAACAAGTCGAGATACGCACTAAATTGTAAATACTTGCCTTTGTTATGTGCCCTGTCGCGAGAGGAAAGGTACAATGTATTAACATTATACTCTTCTCTCGCTCGCTCACACTCTACCTGTCTCGTAATAAACAAAAGATGGGTAACATGGGCCAGGTAGTAAATACCAGGCTCAGGTAGTAAATACCGATATTACACTATCTTTACTGCATTAAAAAGGGCTCTTTTAGAACGCCTGTCACCGTCTTGGTCACCGTTTAAGACAAGATAAGATTTTTGGAGTTTACTCCTTAAGAATCGATTTTCATATAAGGCCCCCGGTATGAAAAAAATATGAGGAGTAAAATCTGCTGAACGAATGAGTAGAGTAAACTCCAGTCGTGCGTCGGAGCTGACACACACATTTTTTTTAATTTTCTGTCTTTAGATAAAATTATGTATTATACCATTTTGTAAACTGTAAATATTGCGCATATTTTTGAAACAGTTGGCCACTTAGTTCTTCATACTATTTTTTTTTCACGAAAGGCTCCCAAACTTTGTCTAAATTATTTTTTTATCAAATTTCATGCTAAAAATTTAAGTTGATATTTGTTTTTCCAAAAAAGTACAATAGATATTCTTCTTACTGTATTTCTAATAGTATGGTCTATGAGGAATAAGATAACACCAAAAATGCAACAAATTTCATTACACATTTGCAGCAGTGGTGTACATGAAAGTACAGTAAGGTCAATAAAAACGATTTTTTTAAAAAAAACTTCATATTTTGGCACCACGTCGAAGATTTTTTTTTTATGTATTTTTATTTGAGCGCCTGATAGCCGTACTATTAGGCGCTCCAGGATTATCCATTCTTTCTGGGACAATTCCTGTATGTGTGCCTATCATTTGATAAAATTTCAATTAGAAAATCAGTTACTCTAGAGTCTAGACGGTGATAAATGTTTTGGTACAGTAAATATTGGGGCAAATTCAGGCAGAGACAATGTTAGAGCTGACACCTAGGTTTTAGTTTTTATGGTTACTGCTGTTATTGATTTGTGGAAAATCCCTGTTGGGTATTTACTACTTGTAAGTATAACAGCGGAACAGAAGATCCAACTCGCCAAAAATTGTATTAGGTTGCTATATTTAAATAATGTTAATGTTATATCGATAACTTGGGATGGATGCCCATCAAATTTCGTGATGGCTAAAATATTAGGCTGTAAAATAGATGACGAAGTAGAGCCTGTTTTTCTAAATAGACGTAGATGGGCTGTCAAAAGAAATTATATTTTTCCCTGATCCACCACACATGCCAAAATTAATGAGAAATGTTCTCGGCAGTAAATATATATTAAAAAATTGTCATGACCAAAGTATAAACTGGTAATTTATTACATGTTTACATGATTTACAGGAACAAGAAGGTCTTCACCCACCATCGACTTTATTAGAAAACTGAATAATCTTTTTAATATTTTAAATAGCAGAAATATTAAGGCGTATGGCTATAAAAAGCCGTTAAATCGGAATAATTATGATAATATAGATTTTTTAAATGACATGTTTGGTTATTTAAGCAATCTAAAAATGGCTGATGGCCTGAGTGTTAAATGTAGTTACATGAAAGGTAGGTGTCGTAGGCCTTAGGTGCTGTATACGCGGAATACAATATTTATTTAATACCCTTATCGCCACCTTCGAATTAACCTTTTTTACCGACTTACAAGATAAGCCAAGACCATTTAGAATCATTTATTAGTGCAATCAGGTCTAAAGGTGGCTTTAATAATTATCCGTCAGCGGTTCAATTCCGAGCAGCACATAAAAGGTTGATCGTGCACGGGGAACTGGTACAGTAACTTAAACATATTGTGTACTGGAAATTGGACACCGCTTGATAATATAAGCATATTAGCTTAAACCAACACGCGTTATGAAACATTAATTAATTCTACCGTTAGGAGATATATCAGTAATTAGAATGCGAAAGTGCTGATGATGATGATCACGACTACCTTGCGGATCCTATCCGACTTACAGAATTTTCCAAACAAATAATAACGTATATTGCAGGGTTTGTCGACCAAAGTAGCGAAGGTAGGTAAATGTGAAAATTGTTTGATGTGTTTGATGAACGTTAAGTCGAAAAACATGTACGAATTTATATATGAAAAGTATAAAGGTGGTCTGCGTTATCCCGCTATTTTTGAGATTGCGGAAAAAATATTTAAGCACAATTTATCTAAATCGGGGAGTAAATTGTTAGAACACAATAACTTTGTCATATTTAATTAGCCAATGTCTTCGAAGGTGCATAGGAAGACAGTTCTTTACAGAACATACAATATGCTATGATTATTCTCCGCTTGATGATCTTATAATACTTCTAATCAAAGCAATCACAGTAAAATATTTACAAGTTAGAATACATAAGATCACAAAAAAATTATCTGAACCAAAAGAAAGAGTAAGAAATATTTACACTAAATTAAGTTTTTCCGAAATCAATAATTTAAGTTTTTAAGAGTCTATAAAAATGATAATGATTTTGTGAATTGTTTCGTTCAAAATATGGCTACCCAGTAAACACATTTACGTACATCAGAATGACATCATGTCATGTCATGATTTACGTAAGATATAAGTCAATTATAGATCATATGTGAGTCATTATTTCATACCTTTTGACGTCAAACTATTACGTAAAACTCTGACGTAAATATGACTATATATGAATTTTTTTGTCCGTAAATATTACTTTTTTGATTGACTTCGATGTGATTTAACTTGAAAATAAAATCGACATTTCATATTGATTTCTTGTTTTTTCAACAACGCCTACTAGTTTTTGCCCGTGTCTTTACGTGGGTAAGACAGTATTATGCACGTTTAAAACATTTAAAGTCTAAGTCTGTGTTCACACTTAACACATAGTCACTCCACTATATTAAATTACTGCTCGTTTTCACTAAAAAACCAAGTTATAATTCAACTTTATTCTTGATTGGTTTACAATCCAAAAATACTTCACATTAGTAAGGCCCTCATAAACATCTTATGCAAATAGGTTCGCTTTACCTATAGCGTGATCTAGCGGCAAATCAGCGCCATCTAGTATGCCATATGAGAACCAAAGTTCCTTAAGAAAATTAACTTAAAATCTAACGCATAAACAGTCTGTATATTGATGAAGACCGCATTTAGCTCGTTATGTAGTTCACACAAAGACACAAGAAGCGCATTTTATTAATGAGGTGAGATAAATATGGTATTATCATATTAGTTTTACGTCAGGAACCTGACATGTATCTTATGTAATCATATGACTTAATGATTACATAAATGATACATAAAATTGTGACTCTAATATGACGTATTTTGATGAAAATATGATTTAATATATACGTAACAGTTAAGTCATACAAAGGGCATCATATAGAAGTCAAATTTCATGTCAATATGAGGTCATAGTGATGTCATACAACATGACATCGTACGAAAGTCATCAAACATAGTCACAATTATGTCATACCTACGTTGTAATTTGTTGTGATCTGTGGACCTCTGTGTGACCTATATTTGACGTCACTTCAATGTCAACGTCCGTCATGTGTTCACTGGGTAATTATTATTATTATCTACTATACTTGCATAAATACATCTGTACCTCCTGTAATTCTGTTACAGAGATTGAGATTGTGCTATTAAAATGTCGATACCTACGCTTGTGTTTTCTTTATTTAATATGTCAAAATACAAACAACATAAATATATCGTAATATGCTTAGCCTTTCATTTGCGCTTAAAGTAGTGATTATAGTACACCTCCTTAACATCCCGAAAAAATGGTAAGTCTGTTATTACTGGCACCATTCAACATTCCTACTGACAAATATCGTTGTCTCAACTGTGGTTACACCATAGCTTGGTCTATTAGTTTCTCTGTCTACGCCGGGCATTCATCGGGAAACGTCCAGTGTTGGAGTTTTGCCGGGGAGTTCAATGGGTGACGTTGTGGAATTCGTATTTCCTCATAAATTTGTGTTATTTCGGTTCTTAATGTGTAATATTGGTAGAATATTAACCATTAAATATTCGTTAACGTGCACAAGTGTGGGCAAGTGGTACAACTTCTAAAAACGTGCTATTTTGTGTTACCCGCCAAAACTCCCTAGGAACTTTTAGTAAAGCTTCTACTACTTTACTGAATCGACTGACATAACTCATTGACTGTACTGACTATATAGTTGGACTTTGACTAGACTTTGGACTTGACGATATAGGAATACGGTGTTGAAAATTGAAACGAAATTTCTATTTCCCGCCTTTTTAACTTTACACTGGCAAAAATTATAAGCCGATGCCGTATATAAATAAAAAAAAATCATCTATGGTACATATCATCTATGGCCTGGTTAATTTTGTAGTATTTCTCTTCAGTAGTATTACTTATCATCTATGGTATTACTTTCTAGTCGTCGAGCGATTTGCGAAGGACGCGTAATACATTTTAACTGTGTATTATCGATTTTAATTGATGTGTTATTTATGACTTTTATTTTCATTACATTTCGTTATAATTCGTATAAAATATGTTAATTATATGTTAAATACTAATAGGTGTTCATATCTAAAGGTAATATAGTGCTCTATTACTTACATCAGTCGCCATTTTGTTGTGGTATTTTTAGACAACATTTTTAATGTTGTAAAATTCTGTAAATAAATACCTTACTATAGCAAAAAAAAACCCTAAAGAATGTCTGAAAATACTTCGAAAGAACCTCCATTGCAAACTATGAATGGCATGCCACCAAATCACAATTCTTGGATGTATGGAGTTTATCATCAATACAATGGGTATCACGGTGGCATGTTTCCACCGTTTTATAATCAACAATATTTTAACCAAATGGGAATTGCTGGAGGATACCATAATGACGTTAATCAATTTCAACAAAATAAAGATCCTAAAAGCCCGGATTTTGGCCACTTGCAGTTTTCAAAACCACCACCTCCTTTATTAGGAATGTCCCCATTGGACACGAGTCGCCCATATTTTAATCAGTCGCCCATTAGATTTAATCTCAACGGTAACAGGAAATCGGCACCTATTCCTCCAACCGAAAATCCTCTTTTGAATAATGGTGGTAAGAAAAAACGTAAGAAGGCAAACTTATCAGGTGATGAAATGGATATAACAAATCCGCCATTACCTGATCATCCCCCGCCGTTACCGCCGTGCCCCCCTCCAGAGCTTCCCAAACCGCCCCCACCTCCTCCACTCGACGTTCCTCTGCCGCCTCCACTGGCCACCGAGGACATTCCCGAACCTTCTGATGAACCAAAGAGCGACAGTCCAAACGCCAATGGATTAGATGAAGAGCTTAACAATGATTCATCAAACTTTTTGAAATCTTCTTCTATGCCAACATCAGCGGGCAGTTGGCCCGACAGTTTAGAAAGGTACATAAAGAGGTGTTACGAAAAATGCAAAACAGCGTTTGATCGTGACCAAATTGATATATGCTTAAAGGGACGTATTACTGCAGCGGCTAATAAAGATGAGATTTGGACTAGAAATTGGGACGAGGAACCTATCCCGAGTGTTCACAGTGAAAGAAACAACTTGTCAGTGAAACCTGTCCGTGGATCACTGTCATTGTATCAAAAGTCTGAGAATGTTCCAGAATCAAATAAGGTCAAGCCAACTTTGGGAGCAAGAATTTTCAACAGCCATAAGAATTCCCCTCAAAGGAGAAGAAAGGTATCGTCAAGAAGTCGATCAAAATCTAGGAGCCCAATAAGGAAGAGACATAGGTATAATATTTTTTATGTAAAAATTAATTAAATTGGAGTTACAGTGAAAACCTTTTATGAGATTGAAGAAACTAAAAATTATAGCCATAATAGCCGATAGTCACTAAAACTGATAATAAAATGTTCATATTGTACCATGACAAACCCCAAAATTTTGTTGCGATACCTGAATTGTCTTCATGAATTGTAAATGTCATTAAAATGAGATTTAACTGTAGTTTTATCACTTCAATGCAAACTCACTTTATAATAATGTGCTTGAATAAAAAGGCTTAATATTGATTATCACTTCAATAAAATAATAATTTAATATTGTTCTATATTCCTTTAAGACTAATTCTTATTTGGTATTCCAGTACATCATCATGTTCAAGTGATGACATTGAGGAGAAAAAGGCACTTAAAAATAAAAGTAGACAGAAAATTAAAGATAGATTGTCTTTGGATCAAAAAAGACCAGAAAAATTCCAGAAAAATGTTAAAAAGAAATCTTATAATCAATTTAATTCTGAGGAATTACCTGCAAATGCTGAGAAGCTACTCAAAAGGGCAGAAAGGTTTGGCAATACAGTTGTACCCACCATAGCAAGCTCATTGCAAGCCAATAGCAAAAAGGCTGAACCTACTCTAAAAAGAAGTATAATTCAGGATACTGAAGGTGATTATGAGATCAATAATATGCACATAGTTGGCACATGCAATGAAATTGAAAAATCCTTTTTACGTTTAACAAGAGCCCCAGAGGCTTGTGAGGTTCGGCCCACTCACATACTGAGAAATTCTTTAAGGAATGTAAAGGAAAGATGGATTGAAAAACAAGATTACAGATATGCATGTGACCAACTCAAGTCCATTAGACAGGATTTAACGGTAAGAAGTTTTAACATGTTTTTTTGTTATTTTTCTCCTGTCCCTATTGATAAAAATTATGAATATTGATTCAATTTGTACCCATACTAATCTAAATTTCTGTGATAGGTACAAGGAGTTAGAGATTGTTTCACAATAGAAGTTTATGAAACTCATGCGAGGATAGCTCTTGAAAAGGGAGACCATGAAGAATTTAATCAGTGTCAAACACAGCTTAAAATGTTGTATGCTGAGTTACCAGAAGGCCGAACTAATTCTCCAGAATTTACAGCTTACAGGATATTGTACTACATATTCACAAAAAATACTTTAGGTATGTTATTCTTCAATTGTTTCATACAAGTTATTTGTAAAAATGTGCCTAATCTAACCTTACTTGTATGATTTTTTACAGATTTGACAACAATATTTAAATTTTTATCAAAAGAGGATAGAGAAAATGAATGCATTAAGCATGCACTCAGTACAAGATGTGCATGGGCTACTGGGAATCTGCACAAATTTTTCTTGCTTTATAAAACTGCTCCGCTGATGGCTGGATATCTCATGGACTGGTTTGTGGAGAGGGAGCGGAAGCAGTACTTGAAATACATCATAAAGTCGTATGTCAAATTTACTTCTTTTACAATGAATTATCATTAATAGCTCCCTAAATTTATTCATTATTTTTCCAACTGCATGAAATAATGGGTTGATGGTAATATATATTAACTGTGTCACAATTTAAACATTCTGCATGACCCCTAAACAAATTCACGTATTAATGGGCCACTACATTTAGGTTTCATGTATCAATTATTTAATTATGATTTTATAAATAAATTGAAACTCGATTTTTTTATTTCAAATTTAGCCTTTAGTAATTACATTCTAAAATTAACTGCTAAGTATAATAAAATGTACATACTTATGGCTATGGATTTTGGTGTTGGAGTTGCTTTTTGTTCAAATTAATTATCATAAAAAATCATAGAAAAAATTGGAAGACTTCTAAAATCTAACTTTTATGACATCATTATCAAATTATTAACACATTTTCTATATTCTATAGAAGAATATATAAAGTATAGTATTATAAAATTCTATATTGAAAAAAATGCCAATCAATTAAAATTTCACATCCATTTTTCACATTTCACATGTCATAAAAAAAAAAATGAAATGCAAGCCCTTTTTTTCAGGGATTTTTTGCCTGTTTGTGTGTTAATATTGAGTAGTATACTGTTGAATGCTGTGAATACATTTTGTGTATTTATTTATAACTCAGATAGTATTTAAGTTATATCTTTTTATCCAACCGTAGCAGGTTGGTCTGTGAATTAATATTTTCTTATGTGTGCAGCTACAGGCAGACTGTGCCGGTGGACTACATCGTTCGGGAGCTGGCGTTTGAATCACATTCTAAGGCTTTTGAATTTTTAAATCAGTTTCCTCTTTCATACACTGGCTGCGATCAAAGTCTAATAGATTGCAAGGCCAGCCTCCCAGCTGTTGCGAGTATATAACATTTTCTGTTTGATAGCCATCCTGTTATAGTAGCGTGTTGTTGTGTGGTCATGTAATCGCCACAGTCGCAGGGTCCAACAGTACAGAAGTTTCGTTGTCAACATTAATTTTGCTAGGCTGAAGTGGCAGCAGAATTTTTACATACATCACCTTAAGTTATTCGACAGAGGATGTTTGGTGCAGCTTGAAGAAAAGTTTTATGAAGAAACGCAACTATAAAGCTAAGAAGTGGAATTTTAAATTGGGAGGTTAAGTGCAATGACAAAGTATTCAGTGCAAAAGACTTTCAGAAGACACCATGTAATAATATAATTGGACAGTAAACTTTTAAGATTAGTTTTGTAAATATTTCGGTTTTAACGTAATTTCTTTTGAATTAATGAATTATTGTTCTTGCATGTAGATACATTATACATGTTAAATAAATGTTTTTAGATATTAAAAATGGCATTTTTAAATATTAAATTCTCTGTAAGCTTCTTAGGTGTTCAACTGAATTTTGGCGTGATTTTTGTTTTGAACAAGTTTCGCAATACGTTGCGATGTAAGCACCCATTGACTGTCAGTATAATCCCGTGCCATTAGTACAATCGCTGATTCTTTAAATAGGTCGTAGATTCGATCCATGCGGCAAATCATTGCAGTTGTCAGACAGTTTACAGTTTAAGGGCATCACAGACGGCGAAGATACTATTTTATGTTATGATAAAATATCGCGGTCGCGAGTTTTGAAATAAAATCGCAATTCTAAAAATATAATTCAGAAAATAGCTCCTTGAGTTCTTAGCCTAACAGTAACCCGATAAGTAGTCAGTCAGCTACTTGTTACAAATACTTTCCACAAATACGGACAACCAAACTGCAGGTTACGTGCAGCTTCGATACCCAACTTGTGGCGTGTACCAATGACACTTTCAGATCTCAAGTACATTATACGGACGCTCTAACGGTGAAGGAAAACATCGTGAGGAAACCCACACATGGTTGGCCCCAGACGTATTCACCAGTCATTCCTCTGGACTAGGCTGACTATGTTGTGAGAATGCCGTATGTGCTTGGGCAACCATGCGACATTTAAAAAACCAATTGTCCCAGGCACTACAGTATTTCAAGAGTGGTTACTGCGCTCGGAGAATACTGTATAAATCATCCAATAACGGATGAAAAGGAGTTGGAACTATATTTGCACACGACGTCACCGCATCGCAGTTACTTTGGACTTACTAGCGACAACACAACCAAATCGACATTTATTCGGTAGTCGGTACCACAGCGGAACGGCAAGAAGCCGCAGCAATACTATTCACACGTAACCACAGGCCACAGCTTGACCACCTTTTGTCGCATCTATGTGTTGTGTGGTTGTGGTACGTGTGGGTCGAACCTAAGCCTACGTTACCACGAGAGTTTTTTGTGGTAACGATAGATAAAACAGCACTATAAATAGAACTCTGCACTTATACAATAGAACTGAAAATAGTACACACGATTGCAGTCTTCTTGAGGTTGCGTTGCGGTGCTGACAAAATGTCGATGTTTGTTATGTGTTAATATAAGTGTAGGTACTGTGCCGCTGGTGGTTGAGTTGTGCACTGTGGTAAACTGGGTAAAACTGACAATAAAGGACCAAATGCGGTTGATCCTACGTAGCGTTTATAATTTGGGCCACATGTAATATCGACCGCATCATACATTGGGTATACCTACTTCAAAAATGAATGCTTGAAATGAATGAATGCAGCCCGTCAACGTTTCGGTCGGAGCTATTGATTAAGTACGCGCTTGTGTTTTGATATAAAGTAAGTACCTAAGATTATGTAAAAAGGTATGTATTCAAACACAGAATTTGTTTATTGAAACAAAGTTTAATAGTTTGCATTAATAAATATGGAGATTCTCGCCAAATCATAATTCGAATTAGAATAGCACATTATATGTATATTGTATAGATAGTAGTATAATATACCTATATGCAATAATCTTTATTGATAATAACATTACCAACATGTTACATAATACAATATTATATTATATCTATACATATAATAACACATTATATGGATAGTAGTATAATAAATTAAGAACCAGGGGTCTGAAAAGGCCACTTTGGGTGTTTCATATATTGTTTTCCATACGTAAAACATTTTTAATTTGATATAAAATAGTATGATTCATCTAATATTCTGCTAAGTGGCTTTTTTAGACCCCCAGTTTATCTACTGATACGTGTTTGATAAGTAGCTAATAAGTTTGGACTCATGTCTGTCGCTCGTTATAAAAATCAGCGACAAAACTTCCGGATAAGCTATCCAACCACAGATATCGAGGTTAGAGGAAGGAAGGACGTGTATAGGACACTTGTTAGGATCAGTTCACACCGCAACGATACGCAGCGGTGCATTTTCAAGATAGCTATTCAAAATTGAACTTTATTCACTTCACAAAAAGATACACGTTTCGTATGACATCTATCATACACTGCACACGCGCACTGACATTCGAACTCTTTACAATTAAATCTTCTTGTGTAATGAGTAGAGTTACATTTTTAATAGCTACTTACCTTAAAAATGCAGCGCTAAGTATGTCACGTATCGTTTCGTTTCTAAAGAATTGACCCTTATGAGATTGTGAAACAGGCCTTTAAACTATATCTTTCTTTAATAAAAATCGATTGCAGTGATTAATTATTTTCATATATTAAATGCCAGTGAAGTGCACCTTCAAAAATTAATAATATCATAAATCAAATGACTCTTGTCCCTGCACCAGAATGCTTTTAAGCCTCGTATCCACTTGGCAACATTTGACGCGCAACACGTGACCCTCAACATGTTTTGATTAGTAGATGAAAAAACAGACAGTGTTGATAAACAAAAGCTTCGCAGCTACTTTCAACGTCAGGCTACATGTTACCTAAATGCCTAGTGGATTACTAAATTTATCATGTTGCGCACCAGCATGCTTGTTGTCTCGAAACATGTTGAGCGTCATGTGTCAGGCGTCGCGATACGCGGTTAATTGTAATCATCATCGTACATATTTAGGATCAGCTCACCGAGACGCGATGCGACGCTGCATTTTTAAGATATCGGTTTAAAATTAAACTTATTTACTACTCAAGAAGATACACGTTTCGTGGCAAGATCTAAATATGAAAAGCCGCGCTGCGCAGCTCGAAATCAGAACTCTTGCATTTGAATGTGTATCCTCTTGTATAGTGAATTTAATTTTTAATTTAATTAAAATGCAGCGCCTCGTTGCATCGCGACGGGTCTCTTCTCGGCGTGAACTGACGCTAATACGTCAAGCGAAAACTTCTGACCCCTTTTTACAAAAATTATGCAAAAGGAGGTGTATCAAATTTGGCACTGTTAAAGTTCATGTGGAGGAAGGTGTGCAGAAAGCTATTTTTTTTTAAATAATGCTTAGAAATAAATACACAAAAATAATAAGAGCAACATTACACAAACTACCATAGATTGTAACACTGTGATTTGTTTGTAATAATTGTTTATTATCCATTTAATAACACTAGACCGTGTTGATTTGACAATTTGTTTTCGATTTGTCAACCTTTCTTTCACATTCCAGAGACAAAATGTACAATATTTTTTCCGTACTTAAGAGGCAAAAGAACCCTAATAAAGTTTAAACTTGAAAATTAGTCGAATTTCGACCTATAGGCGACCTCTTGTCCTAGAAAATATGCTCGCCAAATCGCGCGACGCACAGAATGAATATATTGTGCATTCAAATCGGCTAATCACGCCCGGTGTACAAAACGACCCGAGTATGGCCGATCAACGACGAAAGGCGCTGACAGAGAGTGACAAAGAGACTTGCAAATTGAACCGCTGCCGGGGAGGGCGTTTTTCAGCTCTTATCCTAGTGAACGCGAATGCTTGCGCGCACATTCTTTTGGGCTCATTGATATCATAGCAAATTCGCCGGCGAACTGCGATTAATCTACCGATAATCCGCTCATCAACTGTGTAGTGTAGTGACAAGAAACCTCCGCCCGTCTTCATCCAGAGATAGCTGCTCAGCACAAGTTTAGTACCAGACACCAGTTGTCTCCAGCTCCACTTTAACCCCAACTTCCCACTTTGGGAAGGGTGTGTCTGGTGTGTCTTCTGCCTGTAGCCGCGTATGTAGGCCTTTGCTCTTACAGAAAGATAATTCAAAAGTAAACATTTGTAGCAAACAATATTTTGTAGTATACAAAAATCATTTGGCTGGTTAAACACAAATGCAGATCTATGGAATGTATGTTATAAAACTATTTTATATGTTTTATGAACAAAATAATTTGCTATATTAAATTAATAATATTATAGAATCTAATTATTATCTTACTATGAATTACACCTATTACACCTCACATTATGTTACAAATATAACAGGCCATGATTCTAAAATACTAAAATAATGTTTAGTACCTAAAGCTACCACAGAATCCTAAAAGTGGGGCAAACACACTTTTCCAGCAAATAATTCAGATATCACAGTTATCCATAGTGAGAGAACAAATAATATATATGAGATTCCAACTTGATGACTATTAGGTAGCTGGTAGGGCTGGCCACCAATCTCATCCACATGGAAACCCATTGGGAATATGACAGCAGCCAGGCAAAATACGACCACTGAAACAAAAATACACTATTATATTTATAGATAAAACAACATTGCACCAATTGAAATTTTTCATATTGACAACCACCTTGACATAAGCAGTACATCATATGGCCAAAATATCCCTCATTAATCCTGAACAACCTCATAAACAAGATTGTCTCGTTTGATGAGTGATTTCCATTTATAAATTTATAATCCAGTTGGGGTTAGTGTTGGGTTTGAGTACTGTTATAATTTGAACATTTTTGTGATTTTTTTTATTTCTTTTATAATTTTTGACTTATTTTTAATTTTTATCATTCTACTAAAACTGAGCAAAGCTCGGTGTTCCTGGTACTAAATTTTTTCTACTAGTATTGTAAAAAAACAAATTAATGTTTCACCAAACTATACTACTTTGGTAAAACATGTAAGCTTCCAAATCGGAGTTTAATATTTTTATAATTGTAGATAACTAGAAAAACGTTTATAAATGACTTACTTGCAGCAAATCCTACCCATCTAGCGTATGGAATAACATTTCGATCAAAATGACTTGAGGCTAAGAGAATGACAGTTGTTGTAATGCAGATACACCCGATGAATATACATATCAGGGCCAACAGCCATTCTGGTTGGAGATCTGGAGTGAAGCAAACTTGAGGTCTGTTGTAGAGAGTGATACATGACCACATCAAACCCAACCTAGTATCACCTGTTACCAATATTTTTGTTATAAAAATATAAAGAAAAAAGTAACAAATAATTACATTTTATATACGTCTTGTAATATGCATAACTCCAAGGTCATCAAAACTATGCAAAACAACTGGAAATACTCCCATAATAAGTAGAAAGTTATGAGCTAGTTTTCTAGAATTGCTTTACCTCCAACATCAGTAATTATCCAATCTGGCATTGCAAGACTGACGATGGCAAAAACATCAGCAGCCATAAAGAGTGTTCCGGATATTACGGTAAGTTTATCCATTTTTATTATTGATCAAGGCAATTTTCGAACCAGTAATTGTTAATATTCCATTGTTGACTAATGATACCACTTATTTGATATTTAATATTGGTATATGAAATTTGTTTATATTTCAGTATGTTATTTTATTTGTAACAACAAAAATCAAAAATATAATTCTGACGTAATTTTGACAAATGTTATCTGACACTTGACAGTGATCAGCGATATTTTTTTTTGTTTTATAAATTTTCAGTTCAGCTTAAAACTATTATCAGTGTTACGTGAAAATAGAATTCTCGTACAAGTTCTCAACATCGTTTTTCTAAATAGTCAAGTCCAAAGTGTAGTCAAAGTACAAATAAATTATTGTCAGTGCAGTCAATGATGTGGCTGGGACTATATGATCCGGGATATGAAAGGCCGGGGAAAATTCAGGGCACTGAAAATAGAACTCTGGGCTAATATAATTACAAAAGAGGTGAAGATCAAAACACGAGTGTCAAATCCTTAGAGTATATACACAATATACATAGAAAAAGGGTTAACTGACGCAACATTGTAACGGCGCTCAGTTCTTTAGATCATAAATTGTTTATTGTTTAGAATGGTTTATTAGTGAAAGCAAATCGTAAAATGACATTATTACAATAAATATGTAATCGTAATTGAAAAAAGTTAAGCAATTGTGCAGTTCTAACAAAACGAAAAAAAATATTATTTTATGCCCGCCGTTACAAGGTTACGTTGTTGAATTTTGATGAATTGTCAAATGTTACCTATTAAAATGACTCCACTTTACTATATCGGCATTCAATACCGATATCGGATCGGATCATCGGATAATGGAAAAATGCTTTTATTTTAATTGGAAGCTAAATAAAATATTGATTTATGAGAAAATTTTTGTTGTGTGTCTTCATAATTGACCGGATTGAAGTAGAAATATCTTCCCCGTATCGTTACCATCACACCAAGCTGTCTCACTGGTTCGCCTCTTCTTTAGGGCATTTCCGAAACCTGATAAAACCGTTTAGTAAAAGTTTAATATTTTCATCGATAAACAGCTCTAGTGTCAGTAAACTAAAAACATCACTAAAAATATTCACAAAAACACAGCTTTTATTTTCCACAAATTATTACCTAAATATCGCGTAATATAGTACGAATAAGCGTTTGTTAAACTTAATGATTAACTGTTTATATTATAAAATACTCATTATTTAAATCAAAAAAACATTGTTGAATCATGTTAAATGGTAATTCCATATGTGTTTGACGACTTCTTTATCCGTTCTTTAAGCAGCGGAGCGCCATATAATAACTACATATATAATAATAAAAAAAAAACTATGGACTCTTCACACCACGTCAATCTGGCCCCGTGCTAAGTATCCGAAGAACTTGTGTTACAGGTACCAGAAAACGGGACGTATATTTAGTGCTTTTATACTATACATATATTTAAGATTTTTATTATATTATACACATTTTTAATACACATCCATGACCCAGGAACACAGAAAAACTTTTTGTTCCTTCGGCGGGATTCGAACGGCCTGCGGCCCCCGGCTTGAGCACCAACGTGCTGAACCAAAAAAAATTATTACATCACATGATGATGCTCCTCGGCCGTTTTAGACCACGGCGACCGCTTCAACTCCGCTGCAACTGTCTTTGGTGTGCTCGTATGTGGCTAACATAGCCGACCTTATTGACAAATGTTCGAGCACAGTGCGGGCAGGTGAGCACACAATTAAGGTAGTTGTAATTTAGAGCACAAGGTGGGCGTGCTTTCAGTTCATCGCCTCGGGCATCTAATTCAGAGCAGCGATTGTTTTTAAAGCCATTGATTTTAACCAAAGACCTCCATTCATGTCGACAGGCGGCTGTCGGCTCCTACTTCGAAGGAATAATGCCGCATTTCTTGATATGACGCTTAAGCACATCTTTATATCTAAGGAGTTAGCCGCCGTGCTTACGCTTGCCTTCTTCAAGTTCTGAGAGAAAGATGCACTTAGCAATACGTCGATCCGACATACGCGACACGTGATCACACCACCGAAGTTGACGCTGCATGAGATTGGCCTCAATACCCGTGATATTAGCTCTTCGCAAAACTTCTGTATTTCGTGTTCGATCAGACCAACGGATGTTAAGTATTTCCATCAGGCACCGTAGGTGAAAACGGTGCAGTATTCGTATATGATAGCGGCAAACTGTCCATGTCTTAGAAGAGTACAGTAAGTTAGGTAGTACCTGCATCGCCTTATAGATTTCGATTTTTGTGCTCAGCTTCAGGTCATGTGAGCTAAACACTTTACGATTTAATTTCCCAAATACTGCAGCCGCAGCACCGATCCGACTGTTAATCTCGTTATCAAGGTCAATTTCAAGAATCGGATAACGAATAAAGTGTGAATTTGGCCGCCCTCTGAGCTTGCCGCCCAGGGCATGGGCCCCAGCTAGACCCCCCCCCATATAAATATATAAATATAAACCCCTATATAAATATAAACCTCTTAGAACTAAAATATTATTATTTTAGACCACCTTATTTATTATTAGGTCATTACATATCAAATTGGCGTTTTGTAAAGGAGGAACATAAAGTCAATTTATAAAAACCATTCGGACAGGAATCAATTAAATCTCTGAAAGCGCTTTGGACTGCCCCATCGGAGTTGAATTTTTTCCCTTGCAAGTTATCCAAATTTCGAAAAAATGGTAATCTGTTGGAGCAAAGTCCGGGGAGTACGGTGGATGTCTTAGACATTCCAATTGAAGCTCCTCTAATTTGGTAGCCATCTGTTGTGCAGTGTGTGCTCCAGCGTTGTTCTGAAGCAGCAGTGGCCTAGAGCGAATGACCAACCTCGGTTGTTTAGCAGCTAGCTTTTCCATCATGATTTGCAGTTGCTGGCAAAAGACATCTGCCGTTACGTCTGGCCAGATTTAAGAAAGCTGTAGTGAACGAAACCGGCACTAGTCCACCGAACGCTCACAAGTAACTTTTTTTGAGTCAATTTTCGCTTAGGGCAGGCTTTGGCTGGTTCGCCAGGGTTCAGCCATTCCGATGAGCGTTTCCGATTATTGTACAGGATCCACTTTTCATCACAGGTAATGATTCGATTTAAAATCCCTTCATTATTGTGGCGGTTGAGTAATGTAACGCAGCATCGACGCGCGTTTGTCAGTTTCCTGCACTCAATTTATAAAGTACCCACCTTTCAAGCTTTTTCACCTTCCCAATTTGCTTCAAGTGGATTAAAACAGTTTTAATACTAACACCGCAGCCTGCAGCTAACTCGGACGTGGTTTACGATGGATCCGCTTCCACAATAGCCTTCAATTCTTCATTATCAACTTTGGTCTCCGGCCTTTCAAGCTTTTTCACCTTCCCAATTTGCTTAAAGTGGATTAAAACAGTTTTAACACTAACACCGCAGCCTGCAGCTAACTCGGACGTGGTTTGCGATGGATCCGCTTCCACAATAGCCTTCAATTCTTCATTATCAACTTTGGTCTCCGGCCGTCCACGGGGTTTGTTCTGCAGGTCGAAATTTCTAGACCGAAAACGTTGGAACCAAAAACGCACTGTGTTTTCTTTTGCGACCCCGCCGCCATACACATCATTAATCCTTCGAGCCGTTTCTGCAGCACTGGTGCCACGGTGGAACTCGTACTCGAAAATAATACGATATTTCAAGTTTTACATTTTGTAAACAGAGTGACCCAAAGAAAAAATCAAAAGAGGAAAAAACAAATGAATTACGGTTTTCGAAACACAAATGCATGAGTAAATAGCGGTATAAATTTGAAATTGGAATTTCTAACCAAAGAAGATGTTTGAGATCAAAATGGCCAGTACGACAAAACGCCAATTTCATATATAAGGACCTAATATTAAGGTCCGAATAGACCTTCAGTCCTGAAAAATTGGTGATTATCCATTTGTTGATTATCTATTATTTTCATTTAAATCCACTTCTTCATGGATATGAATAATGAAAATAATCACGGAAATAAAATATAAATGAAAATTGTTACAACCGAATAGTATTTTGGTTTATGGCAAACACTTTTTTAAACAGCGGGTCAAAACGCTTAAAACCGTCGTATGTTTTTGTGTTATTTTGGTTCTTAATGTGTAATTATACCAATATTACACATTTAGGACCAAAATAACATAGATTTATGGAAGAAATACAAAACATCAATGTCATACTTTCACATCCCGCCAAAAACGAGCGACAATGTTGAAATCTCTAAGAGCTTTATTTGACGTAGATGAGATATTTGAATGATTTAAAGTTTAAGAGGAAAATCAGCAACTTTACTATTATATTACTCTCAAACAATCCTTATGTGACTATTATTATATTATGGCCTCATACTTTTCTAAATATGGATGAAGGGATGAAGAAAAATTCGAATTCATTGTATGCTTCTTTATTGTTTCATTAAATTTCATAAGTCAGAACATTTCGTTCTACGTTATCATATTTAGCAGCATCGAGTCCGTTAACAAGCCATGTCGTGTTTTGAGACGTTAAGTACAAAATGTGAATAACATATTTGAGCTTAAGTATAAAAAAAAAAACATTTTTTTTGTATTTTTTACCAACGCGTTTTCTCACGTTATTTTGCTGTTCTACATCTACCATTAGGATATATTTTTAATCTGTTTTCTTGCCGAGTCGTTTGAGAAATGATGTTGTCGTTGTCCATGGTCGTTAGTATAGTCTAAGCGTTGTCGTCGTTATTGTCTAAGCGTTGTCGTTGTTTTGTCTAAGCAGAGGCGGGGGCGGCCGAGTTGGTGGTGTTTGTGGTGCCGGTGGAGGTGTTGTCGCTCGGCTCGTTTATTTGCAGCCACGGCATACGCCGTTGTAGTTCTTGCCTGTATAAATACAATTTTTTCACGTTTTTGGGATAAAAAGTAGCCTATGAGTTTAATCCACAGCTTTAACTACTACCATACCAAATTTTATAAAAATCCATTCAGTAGCTTTTCTGGACAACAGACAGTAACAAACATCCATCCATCCCCACAAACTGTCACATTCACTATAGTATTTTTAATTTATAATAAAAAAACCCATAAACAAACATAGATGGTTCTATCAATTTACCTTACCTTGGTAGAACCATCTGTGTTTGACCTTATTGCAATAGTAATAAGACCGAAATGTGGTATACCGGGTCTACTAGTGACCGCACTTAATACAGAAGTACGCGAATTTAATTTTTTTTCAACAAAGAACGTATTTTATTTAATTGTTTATTTTGATTTAAATGAAATATGTATATTTTAAATAAAAGGTAAGTTTACCTACCTGTATTTGGGATGACTTATGGCGTATACCCATGGATCGATACACGCCACGGTTTTGCAAGCCACGGCAGGTATCATTGTCACCTGTAATAAAATTAAACAAATAAAATTTGGTAACGTGAGGAACGTTACTAATAATACTATTAGGTTGTCTGGAAGAAACAGCTGTAAGCAGTAGGTAAGAGCGCTTTCTTGTATAGTTCCTACTTCCTATAGTTTAGTTACTGTTTATTACTACCTATTATAAGTATGGATGATCTGCGTTATTTGTTAAGTAACTTCTAGTACGCTTATACAGGCGCCGCAACTCAGGCTGTACTAGGATCATGTTATTTTTTCCGCAGCGCCGGCGGTGAAACGCCGCAGCTCTAAATCTAAACATAATCCGGCGGCGCCGCTGGACCTGCGTCGTGTGTGAAAGGCGCTTAAAGTTAGGCTTACGCGTCTTATCTTATTATCCCTCTCTTTAGAAACAAATAAATAGGGCGCCGCGTAGCCTACATAGTGCTGCGAACAGGCCACGACGCGCCGCCTACGAGGGGCTACGAATATGCTACGGTGTGATTTCTGTACGATATCATATCTACCCATATCAGCTGTTTTTTTTGTATCATAATATCTTTAAAGTGATTAACGTTATGTAAATTATAATATTTTAATCACGTAGGTATATATAATGTTTATAATCCATGTTGCATTCTCTGTGAGACTGTAGAAACAAAAAAATAAATTGTATTTTTTATAAACGGTTTCAGATTTTCCATTTCTTGAAATGGATATATATGGTTATTGCTTATGTTTATATTATATCTATTGTATTGTACATATTATCATTTGAACGTATGAGTGCGATTTTGTATGATTTTGTATTGCATGTATAATATTCAGTTTACCAATTACTTTATCTATTTAATATAATAATTACTTCGTTATTTATTATTTATTGTTTACATTTCAATCAATACTATACCCAGCATTAACCCATAACAATAAATAATAAAAAAAATGTTTTATACCTGTTTATTATAAGAAATGCGCCTACTTCAACCTATCTCCGCATCACCCTAAGGTTGAGAATGTCACAAGGCATTAAGCCCGCCTTTGTACAATTGTTGCATAAAGTGGAATAAATGAATGAAAATAAAAATATTTTTTTTTACCCCAGGCGTCAACAGATTCTGGTCTCCAAAGGCCCCTATAAGTGACATGATGCCGTAGGGTGTCCACGAGGCCACGAATAGGAAGCAAACTGTGAGCGCGGCCTTCGCTATCCGGATCTCCGCTGACTCCGCGCTCGCGTTTTGGTTTGAACGTAGAGAGTCGACGTTCATTTTCTTCGCTTGTTCCCTGTCAATATAGTATATAAACTGTGCTCACTATTAAGCAAATAGTGATAGAGATATTTTTAGTTCTTTTTAAATTTTGCTTTTGATATAACTATTACACATTTATTTCGTGCTTGACATATCGATTATAGATGCTTACAATTATTTAAACAACTTTGTCTTCAAGTTGTCCATTCATTTAGTAGTTTTTTACAACAATATTTTATAAATTATATTTGTACGACATTTTAAGAAACGTAATTCACTAAACTATACTTAAATGACCCAAGATAAAAATTACATAAATCTATTTTTATAATGGTACATTATAAGAAGTAGTTTATAATTATATTACACTAGCATTTGCCCGCAGCTTCGCCCGCGTGCAATTGCGTTTTAAACAATATCTTTATAATAATTTTAAAACTTTCATCCCCTATTTTACTCTATTAGGGGGTAACTCATTATTTTTTCGTTCTCAATTCATACGAAATTTCATGCAAATAATATGTCCAAGGAATAAAAAGTTTCATACAAACTGTTATTCCCTATTTTACCCAATTGGGGGGTTGAATTTTGAAAAATCCTTCCTTAGTGGATGTCTACGTCACATGACAAATACGTGTGCAAAATTTAAAATTTCTAGCCTTATATATAAAATAAAGTTTTGGTCTGTGCGTTGATACATTGCAGTCAATCAGCTTTGCCTTTTGTATAATAATAAATAATAAAAGTTAGGCACATGATGTCGCTGACTTTTTTCCTTTTTCTCCAACTTTTCTCTAGGACTTAATAATATATTTCCCATCGGTAAGGCAGCGTTCGTAAGAAACGTTTTCGTTCGACCGTTTTTTCTCCGACTTTGCAAATCCGGCTACCACGAAAAAGTAATTTAATTTTTCGGGTTGATATAGCCTATGTCACTCACAAATAACGTAGCCTTCATTGGTAAAAGAATTTCCAAAATCGGTTTAGTAGATCCAGAGATTACCACCTACAACCTCATAAAGTCACAAACTTTACCTCTTTGTAATATTATTAGTATATTAGTATAGATGAATCATGCACGAATAGGGAATGCTATAATTTTTCAACTGGACATAGTAGGCGAAAGAAACTGGAAAGGAATAGAGAAAATTGTTGAAAAAAGTCGAGTGCTCCATTTTGTTAAGGACGTAAACTGCATAGTTGATTTTTGATAAATTAATTTCACTAGCCAGGATTTAGGAAAAAAAAAATGCACAACTGTATTATTATACCATGCGATATTGTTGCTAACAAAAAACAAATTTTGGAAAGTAATAACATGCGACAAACAAAAAATTCACCTTGTTTAAAGGGGACCGTTTTAATTACGTTTGTTACCTGAGCGCGGCCTCATGCGCGAACACCTGTCGCACTATGCCGCTGTAGAAGTATATGATCATGCTCATGGGGAACACGTAGCTGCATATGAAGATGCACGCCACGAACAACTTCGTGTCGAACGTGTTGCTCAGGTAGTCGAACGTGCACGACGTCAGGTAGCCCTCTGTAGGTAGGAGGATTCTGTTACTAACAGTCTAGTCACTTAACACTAGTGCGGTCCACCCCAAATGTGAGCAACGGCGACGGCGGCGTCTGTCACTACCGTTACATGCTATCATGATAATATACAGACCTTTTATATAGGTACTGGATATGGTAGGCGAAATCAGAAACTATAATATCTTCTGCTATATATATAAAAATGGATTATAGTTTCAATGTCTCGCTAAAACTCAAGAACGGCTGAACCGGCTTGTCTCATTTTGGTCTTGAAATAATTGTGAAAGTTCAGGGAAGAAGGGTAAAATGGAGAAATATTGGAAAATTTGCGAGAAAACTTCTAAAAACAATGATTAAATTTTCCCATACTAACTGTTCACTGTGTTCAATTTTAACAAACGTCTTGACTGTAAAATATTTATAGGTAAGTTTAGTTTATCTCAGAAAAATCGGCCGGCCCAAGTAGACTAGTAGTTGACTAGACCGGTGTAGTTGTCAAACTTGTATCACAAAAAACCGTCAAGTGGCGACGTTTTTAACAAATAGTTATAGATTATATAGGTTATTGAAACGGGCCATAAGCGATTAGGTGGTTCAAATCCCCTCACGAAAGTATGTATTCACGAGCATTAAAATAAGTATTATTTTATAGTCGCATGGGTATTATTTTAATCTTTATAACTTTTAAAGAACACTTTTTTTAAATGACGTTTTTACTAATAGAAATAGTGTTTGAAGAGAATATTGTGTAATACTATATAATAATCTAATAATATATAATATTTGGAAAAAAATCTCAGAATCTATTAATGTGGAACGAAATTAGGTATGGTAGTAGGTTAGGCTCTGGATTAACACAAAGGCGACTTTTTATTGCGCGTCGTGGTTTATAATATGTTTGTTCTATTGTATATGGTCGGTAGAAGGATAAAAATTTCCTTTACAATACCTGGTACAAATCGCCCCCACACTTCGAACAGTGGCATCAGAGACCACGGCGTGGCGTAGATCCATATACAGGCGATCATCAGTATCGCCTTGCCCTGCGACAGCCGCCCGTCTAGGGGACGTGTTATGGTGGAGTGTCTAAAAGAGGTTACATATTATTCATTAATAAGGTTTTTAAAGTAATAGTAATGCAGACTACATTGTACTTATAAAGAAAAAACGATAGGTACTACAGTTGTTCATAAAATGAAATGTCAATTGACAGACTTTATCGAGAGCAAAAATAATATACTTAACTCGTTTAAATTAAGACGTAGACTGTGACAAGTGACGATCCTGTATGACTTCTCAACTCATTATAATATGTCGGTAAAATAACCAATTTTTGGCCCCGAGCAGCCAATTATTGGTGCTCTACCCCAATTATAGGCTACCCCCTTATCATATAAAAAACGGGTTGCGTATTAGTTTCGTTTATCTTTTTACACTCTTAGATATTTAAAAAAACTTCGTCAGCAAACAATTCTACTCACTGCAATATACTTCTGTATAATATATTGAAAATGTTTTTAGGGTTTCTGGCTACTATAATCTGTATATAATGCTTAAAGTGAGTAACGTATAATTTTATAAGGGTATCTTTATTACTTTACTGTATCGGGTATCCGTTTTAATAGCTTATGAATATACCATACAATATACTAATAAGTATGAACTGGGCACGGGCAGCTACGAGTCCGTGTTAGCTAGGCACACGCCACCGGCCAGCTACGCAGAAGTTATTTTATAGTGCCCAGGTGTGTGCGCAGTACACAAGAGTTCTCTCTCTTTCTTTACACTCGAAACCCAGTAGGACGGATGACCGACACGACTGGCGAGAGATCAGCCGCAGGACCGAATTTTTACATGCCCATCCGACGTACGGATCATCTTTCTTGTCAGACAATCGGGTGATCAGCCTGTGCATTGTCCTAACCAAACTTGGAAACAACATTTTTTGTTGTTCCCACGCGGAATCAAACCCACGACCTCCGAGTCGAGAGCCAAGCACTAAGCCACGGAGGCTGCATTTATTATTAATTTGTGCTTAATGAAGAGTGGCCAACACAGGGTATGTACTATAAATCTTTGGGGTCCAATAATTAGGGGGGGTGTCAATCGCCAACAATAGGTAATCTTCCCCAAGTTCTTATTTGTTTCAATCACTGTCTTATACAGGTGTTTCGTAGAACGTTGTCAATCTGTGAAATATAGATCTGGGGGTGAAGACAAATCATTTGAATAATCATGGCCGTTTTGTATTTTTTTTTAAATGGGTGACCTTACTGATCTTTTTGCGACATAGTAAAATTATTTTAATTTTTTTTTTTAATTTTAATTTAATTTAATTAGTTTCAATATTTTAATTTCCTCATAATAATTAACATAGCTAAGCACAATTTAAACCTGAAAAACTTGATCTTATATATAACGCCTATCTTACAAAACAACTACACTAATCTTGCACTTTAAAGTTACCGCGACCATAGAAGAAAAATATTAAGTTATTTTTTTTAAAGCTGCTTAAATACTGCTGCATTTAATTCTCTTTCAATTAATGTATAATGCGTGATCTGATTTCTATGATATCTAAAAAAAAACCCGGATCGTACCTGTCATAGGCTATGCAAGCATTGGTCATGCCCGCGCCGATGCCACTGTAGGAGCCCATGACGGCGAATATCTTGCAGCCCATGGCGCCCGTCGCGAAACCACGCATTACACTGTTGTATATGAACAGCGGAGCTTTCGCCATCATTATAAAGTCTAATATCGCTAGTTGTAGAATTAAGAGGTTGCTTGACGTTCGGAGACTTTTGGTTCTGTAGGAAATATAATAAATAGTGAATACACCAGCATCTATTTGGTAACCAATTGAGTTCGATAACGACAATCGAACATCAATCCAATAGGTAAATGAAAAAATAAATTGGAGTAATGTTACGTGGAAATTAGTGTGTGAAAAAAATTGAACTTGTTATGCCAGTCATATAGATGTACTCACGTGGCAAAAATGAATATAACAAGGCCGTTGCCGATGAGCGCAGCCGCGGTCAAAAAGGTGTACAGCAGCGCGAGAGCCGTGTGCGCGCTGGCGGGCGGCGCCGGGTACGACAGCCAGTGCTCCGGCACCGCCGCCAGGTCCTCGCCGGTCAGACCCTCACCCAGCATCCCTACGGCATCGCTCGATCTACGAAAAAGTTGGAATTAAGTTAGCTGTGGCTTTTGAAAACATTGGCCATTTAAAATGTGGGTAATTTTGGCACTATGCACTTAAAAAATCAAATAATTTTAAACTGAAAAAAAGTCAGTACGGATATTTAGGGTCAGTTTACACCGAGACGCAACGCATCGCAATTTAAGGTAGCTATTCAAAATTAAACTTTAAGCACTAAACAAAAAAATAGACGTTTCATTGCAAGAGCGCTGCCGCGCTGCAGCTCGCAATTCGAACTCTTGCAATGAAATGTACTTTAGTAAGTGACATTCAATTCTTAATCGCTATCTTCGAACGTACGTGCAGCGTTGCGTTGTGTCGCGCCTCAGTGTGACTTAAGCTTTAGGGAACTTGCAGAAAACGTTAGTAAAACAAGTGCGAAGAATTCCGTACAAAACGGCAAAAAATCACGCTTGTTGAATGGGAGCCCTCCATAATTTTTTTATTCTGTTTTTAGTATTTTTTGTTATAGCGGCAACAAAAATACATCATCGTGAACATTTTAATTCGATATCACGATTAAGGAGATACAGCCTTGTCGGCGCAGGTGTTTTAAGCACCTACTGTTGTTTGTCATGTCCACGTGTAATGTTACTCATCGAACCACTCTGACAACCCATGAATCACGCAAAGTTGGTTTGTCGTTGGTGGGGATTTTGTCCCACCTTATGAAGTGGGGACTGCAGCGTGTTCGGGAGAGACATCTCGTTATTAAAATTGTTATTAAAATAGCTCGTTAGAATTATTTTTCTTTTATTATTGTTTGAAAGTTTCGTGTTTTAAGTGTTCAAGTGATTCTAAATGTTGCAAAATGGATTATGATAATTTCAGTTATCCTATAAATAAATGTTATTAAAATATCGGGAGTTTTAATTAAAATAAACAAGTTAAATCTCAAAAGGGAAGTCTGGTATTGAGTAAGGTAAGATGAATAAACGCAGTCAAACCTGAGTCCCTCGGAAGAGCCTGGTAAGAAACTGATGGACAGACAGACAGCGAAGTCTCAGTAATAGGTATTTAGTTTTTACCCTTTGGGTACGGTTATGTTGAGGGTTAAGAGTAATATTCAAAGGAAGACTAAGAAGATTTAATACGTACATATTGAGGTTTTTTTTCCATTTATTTTAAATAAATACATACCTTATATATTAAATAATATAAATGTATTTGTTAAATATAGAAATATAACATACCTTAAGGGTGCAAAGTATGCTCCGTAGAGGTGGTAACTCTCGTTCTTGTCCATGACTATGGGGGGGATCATACCGTGAGCAGCCCTCGGCAGTGTTCTCGGTCGCCCATACCACAGACTGACTGCTGGCAGACCTTCATTACACCCGTTTTTTATATCATCCATCCACTAATAAGCTTAACTAGATTATCCGCACATGATAGGATTAGTAATAGCTTTTGGAGCACAGATTTGTAGATTTACGCAGCGCAAGCAAATATGATTAAATGTGATATAATTATAGGAAACCGTATATGTATTTTTTGTTTTGCTAGATTGAAATATAAATTCCGATTCAGTTGCTATTGGTTGGTTTAGAAGGCGGTTTATATCTCAGGTATTCTCTTAATTTTAAATCAAAGTGAATATTGATTAAAGTCGAAAACTAACTAATGAAATTATATTTAAAATACTAAGATTATTTATTATAGCAGGCACCATTGATTTTTCTCCTGCTTTATCAATATGTCTGTTCGGGTGTGGGAGAAATAAAACAAAGAATTATTCAACAATTGTAATAGACATCACAACAACCATTTGAATCAAATACGGCTACGTTATAATACATCATCATTTTTAAAACTACTGGAATCTCAATAAAATATTGTAAAAAAGTCTAGGAGAAACAGGGAGCGGAATTATGGAACAATCTACATGTTTCTCAAACTTCTTAATTTAAAATTGTACTTTCACGAGACGAGTATGGCCGGGCAAAGATTGACAGTGCCATGACAAAATGTAAGTATGTTAATGTTGACCGGGAAAGAAATTTTAAATGTAGCAAATAACATTACTCAATATTTTCCAGAGAATTAAAGTATTTTTACAAACGTGTGAGACGATAATTCTCACTATAAGTAAAAAATCATTAACTTCCAAAGAGAATATTTCGTTGATCAGACAACGTAAGAAATCCCTCTATATTTTAAAATTTTTCAGTAGGTAGTAATAATCGGTATGAATGTTCATTCTTATAGACATTGGATATCACATAATTTTTGAATTTAAGTATTGAACTATTAAATACGCAGGTTTTTCAAAATATTTTAAACCCTTGAGACTCAAACAATATTAATAGGTATTTTGACAAATTCACTGACGACTACAAACTTATTGAATATGCTATAGTTTAAAATTCGTGTATTGTGTCGTTTCACATATATTTTAATTAGCTTTTTCCCGCGGCTTCGCCCGCGTGGAATAGTGTTTTTGGAATAAAAACTTCTTCAGCAAATAACTCGCTGCAATATACTTCTGGATACAATATTGAAAAGGGTTTCCTACCGGCGCACCGCAACCGCTATGTCCCTGCATTTTTAAATCTGTAATAACGGTGTCCCAATAAGAGTGCCCGATTTAAATTTGGCGCCATTTTTTTTCTGAGCAAGTGGCAGCTCTGAAACTTGACAGCTGTCATCTATGATTGTTCCGATTATTAAACATGGAGCGTTACACAAAATAATAACGCGTTATCATTGTGAAAACCCATTACAAAAATGGGGAAAACTACGCTGAATCCGCTCGCAAACTTCGCGTAATTTTCGGTCGTGAAAGTGCACCAAATTTGTCAACAATTTGAAGAGTGATCAATAAATTTGAGGAAACTGGGTTTCAATTATGGAAGGCAAGTCTCCTGTGCGTCGGCGTACCGGTCGGTCTCTCGAAAACATCGCTGTTGTAAACGAGAGTGTCGCCGAAAACCGAAACTGTCAACAGTTTGCGTTACCGCACCATGATAACAGAGTTCTTGTGGCCCCAATTGGAAGGACTGGACCTGGACGACATGTGGTTCCAACAGGATGGCGCGACCTGCCACACTGCCCATGAAACAATTCATTTATTGGAGGAATAATTTCCGGACCGAATAATCTCCCGAAATTCCGATGGCAACTGGCCACCGAGATCTTGCGATTTAACGCCTTGCGACTTTTTCCTTTGGGGGTTTGTTAAATCTTAGGTCTATGCGAATAAACTACGAACAATTCCCGAGCTAAAGGCCGAGATCCAACGTGTCATCGGTGAGATAGAGCCGCCACTCTGTGAAAAAGTCATCGAAAATTTCATGAAAAGAACAAGGGTCTGCCGCCAGAGCCGTGGGGGCCATATGCAGCATATTCTATTCCATACTTAACGGAACATGTGTACTTCATAACGCAATAAAAATATCACAATATGTGTTTTTTTTTTAAATTAAATCGGGCACTCTTATTGGGACACCTTTATATTCGAAAATATTAATTTAAATTAAATGCTGTAAAGGGCTATATTGATCTATATTAAATGCTCAATGTATTCAAGGGTACTTAATTGAATAAGGATTAATGCTGTATTGCTTAAAATCACTTCGTATATAAGCCATTATTTCTCGTAAAAAGTAAAGGGTAAAAAATGGTTATTGTGGGTTATCCCTAAGAGATAGACATATACCATCGCGGACTTTTATGTAGACCTTTTTAATGTTTACAATGCTGTAGTACATTATTTTGATCTATATCGTAGGGTTCAGCCAGCGTTTGCAATGTAAGCGCAAAAAATGTATTTATCTACGACATTAAAAACCTCTAAAATTATCAGTGTTTCTCTACTATATTATGCATGTTATAACATATATAAACCTTCCTCTTAAATCACTCTATCTATTAAATAAACTCGCATCAAAATCCGTTGCGTAGTTTTAAAGATCTAAGCATACATAGTCACAGACAGATAAAGCGACTTTATTTTATACTATGTATTGATAGTGATGAGGGACGAGTAGGTAAGCTTCTTGCTGAATTGTGAGAAATTAAATTTTTTCTCACTAATTGACATTTTATTTTTACCTCGAAGTTCGAACGGTTTACACCTATTTTGCTTTCAAATTTTTGAGCATATTGTTAATACAAATGTTTCTAGTTTTTCTATTTAATTAACAAGGTTTACTGAATACTTATTTCTTCTGACTACGCCAATGACTACGCGTAAAACAAAAAAATATATTATACATTTTAAAATATATACAGTGCAACCTCAATATTATATAGACTTCCTCGATTTAATAAATCTTTCGTAATTGTCTAGAATTGTCTATAAGTGTCAATGTAAAATATACTTTTATATTGTGAACGACCTCTATAAAACGAACTAACGAACGAAATTTTCAACTATAAAAAAGTGTAAATGCCTCTAATTAACATATTTGGTCAACCCAAAACCTTTATATAAAAATCCACTTCTGTATGTAAGTTACACTTAATCCCATAGTATGTGATTCATGTTGCGACAGGTTTCGACGCGCTTTTTTTCGTATAACAATATTGTTGTTTGATGGAAACTAATGTAAATAATAAAAAAGAAATAAATTAATGTATATAAATATCTCGTCTCTTTTGTTACAGATTCAAGTTGCAATGGCTCAGAAATGTTAAAAGTGTTTCTTATCAGTCGCAGAAAAGCGAAACATCATTAATTATTATGTTGACGAAAATGCTACGACGAAAGAATTTTACATATCACATAGCTAATAAGTTCGGGGTTTCCGCAAGTACATTGACTACAATCATATATCTATATATTAAAATAAAAAATGGGCTACAATTTTAATATTTAAAGATAAGTCTTCTGTTTATAAATAGATTTTAGACCAAACTAACCTCAACATAACAAACCTCAGTTTAACAAATTACTTGATATAATGATTATTTACTTGTTCCCTTCCCTTCCGATTTGTTATATCGAGGTTGCACTGTAATTTTAACATAATATCACTTACTTGTGCAAGATAACTGTTCAAAGTGAATACGGTATTTAATTCTATATTATTAAGTAGTACAAGGTATAAAATGTTTCGAATAATCTGTATAAAAATTACAAATAAAAGATTGTGCTTCTACGAATTTCCATTTTACCTTCTAGTGCTCCTTTGCACAGGCAATACGATTCGTACGTACCCTATAAGAACACATGTTATTTATTAATAATTTTATACATTCACAAATACACCAAGATATATAATGGGTTTTTCAATAGAGACGCTCGAACTTTGAGTACGCACAGTGGCAGTTTTTTGTTGAAATTGGCAGGATTTTTATTTGGAAATGAAGCCTAAATTCATAATTGGAAAAGAAATTGTAGCCTAGGATAGATATGGATCTCACAAATATGTGGTTTCAACAGGACGGCGATACTTGTCATCCATCACATGAAACATTTAATTTATTGAATCCTTCGTTGTAGCCGCGCGGTGGCGACATCAACTAACCAGTAACCACCAAAATCGTGTGATTGAACGGCACGATCACCTTCTAAGAGGTTGCGCGATACCTGTAGTTTAGCATATAAACCACAGTCAATGATTGCTGCCCATATAATATAAGCTAACATAACTCGGGTTCTTCGTGAACTTAGGCCCCATTTAATGCGAAGATGTCGTCAAAAATTGGTCTCGAATATCCTATACAATATGATAAAGGTTGTGGTCATATCACTTATGGCCCGTTTCAATAACCTACCCATAACTATTTGTTAGAAACGTCAAACTTGTATCGCAAAAAACCGTCAAATTAGTGATTTGCATCGTTTTTAACAAATAGATGGATAGGTTATTGAAACGGGTCGTTAAACAAGTTGTTTTATTTAATTTCAAAGTTCGAGCGTCTCTTAATGAAGAAATCTTTACATCATACTCGTACATATATCTAAAACATGACGCATATTTTTTAAATTTTCATATCTATTGTTTTTATATTGTCTCTATATACATATTCTTAAAATTAACATTTTTTTACTTATGCACATAGTAAATATTTGGTTGTAAAACAAATAGATATTAAACCAACCAAACAGAGATGGTGGTTTCTCTAACAACTTTCGCTATAAAATATTTATTTTGAGTTTTCACCGTAAGAGTTTTCTGAAACATGGAACTTCCTTGGAAACGAATACTTACTTCCTAGTAATGTTTTTGAGTATAATTAGTATTTGAATGGTCTCAATTGTTATTATTAAATTTTATATGACCATTTTAATAATGGTCTAAATATATTACCATTACCATTTTAATAATGGTTTAAATATATCCACTTACCTTAAGGTAAGTGGATATATTTAAACCTTTAAAAGTGTATGATACTTTGTGGGTGAGAAACTAAGCAGAAGAATAAGATTCAAAGTTCTAAAGTTTTATTTTAAGTTATGGAGGAGTTACTTGTCTACGCATGGTTTATCACTGTTTTAGAAGTAAGCTAGTTAGATGAAAATATACTCTATATTATATTATCACACTTATACAAGACGATAAAGGCTCGGGAAGGAAGTATTATGGACGATTCTTTTGCAATATCTAAATGATAATAATTCTTAGTAATGAGTCTTCTATGAATTACGTTGTGAGATATTTTTAATGTAGCAATATCAATTCTAAATAGTAGGTGGGCACAATAATTTAAACGTCTCTAAGAGAAAGAGTTTAATATATTTTATAATTCATCATATTTTGAAAATAAAACATTACGAATGTGTTGTAAGTTGTAACTTGTATGTTACCTTAAAATAAAATTTACATTTGACAAAATTTTACTCCTTCTTTAACAAACAAATAACGATGACCCTAAAATGACGAAGGCGGTTAAAACTTGTGGTTGACGCGATGAATTTTATTACATAGACGATGTGTGTAGAATAACATTTATAAAAAAGTTTAGTAATACGTTTACGAAAGAATATACCAATTACAAATATTAAAAAAATACACACATATTTTACTTTTACTTCAAAAATTTACCATATTATAGTATGTTCGTAGTTATAAAGTCTTTTATTAGTGATATTAATTTAACGTGGATTTTTCCTTTTTATTACAAAAATTCGCTTTTATCAGTCTTTTATCTTAAGGGGTCGTTTAATTGAAAAAGCGAAGAAAAGTCAAACAAAAATATAAACTAGAGTCACATACAGGTCGTATTCTATTCTATTCGCGAACCTACTGTTATTTAAAAGAAATTCGTGTGCTGTACAAGAAAATGCCACTTAAATTTCACATCTGCGCTTTTTTGATTCTTCAATGTAGTTCAAAAATGCTTTAGCCTAAGCACAAGTAAAAGAAATGCTTCAAAATTGATTCTTTTAAGTCACGTGGTTTTGCAATTTAATTAATTTATCAAAGCGGTATTTAATACAGTTTATATAATATCTGATTGATCATGGACCGAACGGTTGGATCAACGTATTTGTATGATGATCACATAGGTTAGGCCGATTTAATATTTTATTACTTTATCTAAAGTAGGCACAAAAATAATAAGAAATTATTCAATAAGGTAGAAATATTGACTTCTTATGTTTACGCGAATATTGTTAATTGTTTTAAACACTTACGGATTGTGTCGTGGTGCACTTCTCAGTGCAGTCCTCCCGTGACCACGGCTGCTGGAAAGAATCCGAAACGTCGGGAAAAAGAAAAGTGCACCGCGACACAATCCGTAAGTGTTTAAAACAAGGTAGAAATATTTAAGTATTAATAGCAACCATTAAACTGACAACTAATATTGTGGTCAAATAAACCCGTTTTTAAATTTCAAATTAGACTAGCATTTTTGATGCTACATACCCATTGTAGACCATATAATAATAAGTCTCAATTTCCACCAAAAAGCTCCCAAAACCGTCCCTAAAACCTTAGGATGCTGTTGATACATAACCACTATAGTGTAACAATAGATTGAGTTACAAATATATACAATAATATAAACCGTGTAAATTGTTCTCAAATATCAACTCTGAGCATTCTTCATACTCAGTCACTTGAGCATTTTTTTACGTCGGGTGACTTTGCTTCCCTAGGGCACGTCGCTTTCCTAGGGCACGTCGCTTCCCTAGGGCACGTCGCTTCCCTAGGGCACGTCGCTTCCCTAGGGCATGTCGCTTCCCTAGGGCACATCGCTTCGCTGGGGCACGTCGCTTCGCTGAGGGACATATCTTGGCTGGGTGATTCCTCTATGAGTATACAGGTGTCCTGCACTTTGGAGGGCGTTACATCAACCCTCACTATGTGCACTGAGGGCGTCGGCGACGGCTGAGGGGCGGGAGGGGCGCTTCTGGCCCTTTCGTCGGGTTCGACTGTCAAATGACTTTCACTCCTGCCCTCTCTACTATTGATAGAATTCCCTTCGTTATTTCTGCAAAAAAATTTACAACTTCACATAATATCAAAATTTCCTTATAACATAATATTAAAATAAAGACATTATCTTATCTATTTGCAGAAAAATGTTGTAAATTTAATATTATATAAATATTATCCAACATTTCTATAGCTTTATACATCGCTCGTATCTCAATGTAGAGCGTTTACATTTTTTTTATAAAATCGCTTCTATCTCGGAAACGGTGCATCCTACTGAAAAAATAATGAAAATTTCCTCCTCCTTAGTAACCCCGCAACCACATATTTTCTTCATGATGGGAGAAAAAAAATTTTGAAAATCCTGAATTTTCCAACATTTCTATAGCTTTATACATTGCTCGTATCTCAAAATAGAGCATTGCCATATTTTGACATTAGAAATGTCTTTTCGTTCGCTACAGTATAGGTACTCCAGTGATTTTAGGTTTTATCTACGGAAAAATTCCTAGTGAACTGAATTTTTGTATATACCTTTATTACGGCGTTGTGATGAAGATGTGAAAAATCGACATTGATATCGTGCCAGCTAAAAAAATTATAAAGGTCACGAAAACGTGCGATACCCTTATCTCTCGGAGAGTTTTGAAGATATTCAAGAAAAGCTCAAAAGATATTTATAGTTTTATAGCTGCTCACATCGTATAATGGTCGCCAACTTATAAATTTCGGTGCCAGTTTGCCACTTTTTATCTGTTGATTTTTGTCACCTGAGTGCTTTCGCCAGTTTACTAATTTAGTCGCCAACATATTATTCGCTGCCAAATTCAGTAATACTGTATGCTCATGTGCAGTCGCCAACTTATTTTTTGTTCGCAAGATTAATTATATCCCTTTTATAAACAATGCTGAAATTTCCAAACGTGTATCTGAAGATACACGTTTGGAAAAGACTGAGGAGCGCCGTTCTGTGCTTTGAATCCAGGGTATTATACCTTGGCACAACATTTCACTTTTTGGTAGCATATGCTCAAATTACTTCAAAAAAAGTCAAAATCACTATAGGTGAAGGTGTCCCTATAAATTTTAAGGACTTCTCTCGATCCCTCATGGATCCCATCACCAGGTCTACCATTTGGTGTCAATAGGACCAACTTGAGACTCAATCCTTTAAAAAAATATATTTTTTGGAAAATCGGTTCACAAACGGCGCAGTAATCGCGTAACATACAAAGAAAACATACACACGAATTGATAGCCTCCTTGTGTGTTTAGGAAGTCGGTTGATTAGTTTATTGCAGCTATATTATTACAATAATTAGTATAATATATTTACCTCGATAGAATTTCCGGTATATTGCTTATATTATTGAAACTTTCGCCTGACGCTGTAAAAACATAAATTTATTAGTTAATTTTGAGCGTTTGTATAAGACCTAACTTCTTATCTATCTGTAAAGACCCATCTGTAAATTATAACTTATTGATTGTATTGTCTAGTGTAGGTAAACTTTATTATTATTTTGAAATATTAATATTAATATTTTCAGGAAAAATATGTGTTGTTCACATACACTAATTAAATTGTATGCTATCGATTTCCGCAAGGAAACTCCTGATTGACCTGATTCTATTAACTATGCATGTATTATGTATAGACCTAGAGGATATATTATTCTATTTGCAAATAAATACATATGTAGTTGAAAATACGTTGAGATATACACAATATAATAACTTGGCCAGGGAAAATTCGCTGCGAAACGGTACGAGTCGAGGTACAAGACTGCCATACAGTGCATCCAGATGCTACGCGCGTATTCGTGGTGTGTTCGTCACGATTCACGCCCGTAAATCTCAGTGTCAAATGGTGTAGATGAAACTATGCTCACGATGTGCAGAGTCATCCCGCAGGCGCGGCTGCCGCGCGAGGGGGCGGCGGCGTGTAGTGTCGCGCATGTTGTCGCGCACGCGCAGCGTCACGCCCGAGCTCGCGCCGCCCGCACCGTGCAGCTCCAGCGCCAGCGACGACTGCGACCCGCATTCCGACTCCACCGCGCTCGCGCTGTACGTCATCATCATTATCATCAACATCACCGAGATCATCCTTATGTATCCGTGATCTTCGAAAAGGATAATTAGATTCATTTTAACTACTTACATTTAATGATATTTTTAATATCATAGTACGTAGACTCCCTTTAAGGTTTGATTTTGTTGTTATAAGTAAAAAACTCATCAAAAATACTTACTAATAATAAAAACATTTTTGAATAAGTGACTTTTAAAAAAATAATAAAAGTTCTAAGGCTGGTTGAATAAATTATGCTAAAGGGTTGTACTGGGATGTAAATGTCTGAGGCAATCGTGTATAAAATTACGCAAATATGAAAAAAAATGAATGAGAGGAATACCTGACAGCGGAGTGGGGCGGTTCGTCCACTGAGAGCGCGTAGCGGCGTAGCGGGCGGCGTAGCGCCGTGAGCGACGGCGTAGCGCGCGCGCTACCGTTGCGGAGATCCGGCGCCGAGCCGAACCGAGCGCGGTCCTTTACCCGCTCGCCACTTCTGTACACACACACATGCTCGTCCCACATTTCTATCTCGGATAAGCGATTGCCTATGCGGTCTATGACAATGAGTAACATGGGCAAGCAAGGTTTTGCATCGAGCAATGAAAGGTTTGCAAAACTTTACTAATAAATTTATGGAAATTGCGCAATGTTAATGTTAAATGATATCTAGCTCATGTATGATTTTAGTAGGGTAGGGTAAGGCATAAGGCATCATCTACCGTTTGGTGGCAAAATTAGGCAATCTATTATACCTGTGGCAGTGAGGTCGCGCTCGATGCGTAGGCGCGTGCGGCGCGTGCGGCAGCGGCAATACGTGCGGCAGGCGGTATATGCCGAGCTGGTCGAGGCGCGCGGGGGCCGCGCACGGGGGCCCGCGCCGGGGCAGCGGCCGGGGCAGCGCCTGAGGCCTCGCCGGCGTCACCTTCGCCGCACTGTCCCGGGCCTCGAACGTCATCACACACGCCGCTACCACGATGAAACCTGAAAATTATTTAAATGTTATGAAACATATTTATTGTGAAATAATATTAGAATTTTAATACATGTTAAGGAAATTAGTGGCATCACTGCGACCAATGAATAGATTTTTAGTAACTCTTTAAATTGGCAGTAAAATATAAAAGGACGACTATTCAAAAGTAACTTTCCACTTATCCTCGCAAAAGGATGGTCAGAGCGGCTCTTACGATATAAAATAATGACTGCAGTCTATGGAACAAAGTTACGTACAATCCAAATCCATTAAAGGCAAATTGCAGTCGGTTAATTGTGGCCTCGTTTCAGAGATCCTGCTACTTACATCACAATGTACAGCGGCTCATAAAATCTACTTATTGCGTTATATGACGGGTATTTTATACTTCACCAGCCATTTCTTAAAGCATCAGTACTTACTATATAAAAAAAATACATAGTTGTGTTACATTTGTTACATTATTATTAATTAATTATTATTATTAATTACTTTATTATTAATTAATAAAACAATTAATACAATTATATGACTATAGCTACTTTAAAATATTTACAAACAAAAAGAAACTTAAATGGTTACAAAAAAGCGCTATTTAATATTATTAATTACTTTATTCAAATGTATAAAAATTCATTAGTAACTAATTTATGATACAATATTTAGATGTAGAGAGAAATTACTATTGATAATAATCTATGGACGTTCCACACCACGTCAATCTGACCCCGTGCTAAGTACCAGATGAGCTTGTGTTACGGGGACCAGACAACGGGAAGTATATTTAATACTTTTATACTATACATACATTTAAGATTTTTATTATTTTTTACACATATATAGTACACACCCATAGCCCAGGAACAAGTTATTAGACTGTGAGAGTTGGGAAGTTGAGTTGATGTTAAGAAAATAAATTAAATTGGGTATACAATACCTTATGTACCCTACGATATAGACAGTATTATATTATTTCATTGTGACCGGTTCACAACGGTTACATATCAAAAATATGCCGTAACCGTTGTGAAGGAGCGTGCATTTTTAGATATCTAATATCTATGGGCGCTTCAAACCACATCAAACTCGCCCCGTGCTAAGTATCCGAATAGCTTGTGTTACAACGGGAAGTATAATTAATACTTTTATGCATGACCCAGGAATAGGTATATAAAACATTTTTGATCCCTCGGTGGGATTCGAACCTGCGGGCTGCGACCTCCGGCTTGAGTGCAGACGCGCTTACCACTGAGTCATAGAATTCGTCGAGAAAGGTTATGTTTACCTCCAAAGCCCATGACGATGGGTCCGGCGTAGGACAGGTTGTTGAGGTGGAAGCCGCGCGCCTCGTCCTTCACTGACACCGTCGCGTTGCCCCGCACCTCCTCCGCCACCGACAGCGTGTCAGCGTAGTACCCTGAATTAATAAATGAAAAACACTATGATAAAATAGGTGACACAAAAATGTAACTAAAATTGAAAACTTATAATAATAATAATAATAATAATAAAATAATATATCATCTTGTCTGCACGCTACAATACACCTGGCGGTTAGCGTTATTTAAGTACCTAATTATTAAGTGGCTTCGTGAACAAGACTGGTTTAACTCCTGTCTTTACTATGAGTATGGCCAACGGCAGTTTGGCTAAGGGTAATTTTTCACAATCTAATAAGAGCCAGCAGCCCAAGCGGGAACAATGGACAACTACTGTTCTGTCTGTCTGTCTACTGTCATAATTTTCATACTATTATAATTGGTTACTTTTTATCCGGAAAAAGGACAGTGTTTCCATGGGATACTATATAAAATATGAGGTCCAAATGTAAGGTAAGCTTCCTACTACTATTATAAATGTTAAAGTTTATGAGGATGGATAGATGGATCTACGAATGGATGGATGTTTGTAACTCTTTCACGCAAAAACTACAGAACGGATTTCGACAAAATACGAGTACATGTATGGTAGTAGGCTCTGAATTGAAACATAGGTTACTTTTTATCCGGAAAAAGGACAGTGTTCCCACGAGATACTATATTTATGCGGGCGGAGCCACGGGAAAAGGCTAGTACAGACATAAAACATGATAGGTAATTAAATGGCCAAAATTAAATGTTACTAAACTACTCTGCGGATATAGGCTAGCGTGGTGGGCAACAAACTAATTCTCATTACATTGAGTAAAGAGTACCTGAGTGGCTAGTATTTTAACCGACTTCCGATAAAGAGGCGGTTATATTTTCGGATGTGAATATTTTCTCCATAGCTAGGTACTGGGAATCTAACACGTTATGTATTAATCTAATTACATTGTAACAAAATGTATGGGATTTGACATGGGGCATCGCAAGCGACATGTCACTTAACGATGACTTACGTCAATTCCCATACATTTTTGATTTCGAACTTCGCCGTCGAAATTATCGAATGCATCTTGACTAAAGGCCCTGGTAGAATGTTCTCATAATTTTTTTTTATATAGTATTATAATGACGACAAGCAGTCAATGACATGGCAAATTGATATAATAATATTAATATAATACGAAAAAGTTATGACAACGGTCAACCTGCTTAAGAATTAGATTCCCTCATCCCAATTCTCATCTTTAAACTAAATTTGAAACGCACTTAATCAGTTTGATTATCATTAGTAACAAGATATTACAATTGACTGTCAGAAAATCTTATGGGATAATTTCACTAATGAAATTAAACGCGATCAGTATACGCAAAAGAGACAAAAAGAGTGTAAAAATCCAAATTTAATTTAATTTAATTTTCATTTTAATTTCATTTCACCAACATATACTAAACACGTTTATAGTTAAGCTGAGTTTAAGGTCTGAAGCCCAATTCTCGTAACTATTTTCGATATTCGGCTTTTATTCTCAGCTTGGTCAACGCGCTGTCTCATTTGCAAACGCGTCAAAAAGTGCGCGCGCGAGCAGGACAGCCTGAATATCCAGTCGAGATTTAACTGATAATAATTACGTGAATTGCCCCTCTGAACTCCGGATTTCGTCGGTTTAACTTTATTGTTACGCGTTCAAGAGCAGTCACGCACGAAATGTCACGAGATGACAGTTGTGATGTTTATATTTATAAATTCAGTATTATTTTGTGTTTAATATCGCATTACGTAGCTATCACAAATGGAAAATTCTATAAAAACACATTTGTGCAAAGATATTTACATCTATGCTATCTTACTTATATTTAACTCAGTTTTCGTTATCGCGATTAGCTTATAATACTTATATGGTAAAACTCGTTTGACGTAAAACGAAATTGACATTGACGCATGAATGTGGTTAGTGAGAACTAAGTTTTATAAAACGAAGTTTTTATTGTAAATCGTGAAATCGCCCCTAAAAAACGTTAGTCGAACTTGTTTTGATTTTAAAATTTGACCTAAAATACCTCTCTTCTAAAGTCTAAAGTACCTACCCTAAAGTGACTCGAACGAAAGCTCACTACGCAGTTATGTAATTGTGGATTAAATTTCAAAGAGGGACGTAATTTATTACAGTTAGCGGCGTCAATTAATACGCTTTGCAAACCAACTAATTGATCGTACTGCACTTACTTAATTATCACTTACCCGCTAACCCGCGGTTATTACTGTTTTTGGTGCAGTTCTGGTTTCTAATTATCTAATTGTTATATGAAAGTTATGTGTTAATTATTGGAATTGCGGGATAATTAGGTTTTTTTAACGAAAGAGATCAAAATGTATCCTAAGATATTTAAAATGCGATTGGTGTTTATTGGCTAAATGTAATAGTCCATTTTTTTTTAAATATTTTTACATTATTATTTGTTAATTATTTAAGGATATTTTTAGCTACAGTCGGTCGCTGTATGCGCCGAGCCTTAATAAATAACAAGGTGTTTTAATATAAATTTGCCTTTTGTTTTGCGTTATAAAATGATTTACGAGAAATAAATTTTAATGCACATTGTGGAAATAAATCTGAGCGTATAAACGTTTGAATGGCGGCATGTTCCATCACGGACGTCGGCTGGCGGGAAACGTCGCCGGAGCGGAGCACAGGAAATATGCTCTCGCTTTCATGGCTGACGGTTTTTTGTTTTTTTTTTACGTGCTGGCTGGTTTTAGTGCACAGATTTGTGCTTTCGTGATAATTCCAAATTTAAATTCCGACTGGTATTCTACTGGCATCTTTTTGGGAGGGTTGGCACTTGGCATTTTTTCCAGTAATATTACAAAATTTCCGGTTACTGTAGACATACTAAAAATAGGGATCCATTATCGTAATAAAGAGTATAATATTTTTATGTTAAATATTTTTTGAGGTAACTATAATTGGGGGTGGTACTCATTTTTTATTTATGGTTAGTAGGTAGTACCTATATTGAAAAATAGTAGTTGAAATGCAAATTATTTTATCTGCCGACACTTATCCATTACGGAGCACCTAACTTGTGAATAAAACATACCACGAAGTTGAAATATTAATAACACTCAACACTTCTATTTTTAATGCGATTCATATTTTAGCAGAGAATATGTAAATGGGGACACGAGAAAGTTCAGTGTTAGTCACGACTTGTAAGTATATTATGTTTAACACTTTTTAGACCCATTACTTTGGCCGGGGCCTTTGTAAATTAAGTTTATACATACTCTTTTGCTATTAAAATCCTATGTTTTGACTTTTTGAGGTTATCCAGAGAATATTACCAATATTCTATGTGAATATAGGTCGGCAATATTAACAAACAATATGTTATCGTGTTACGCGTCGGTACGCAACATGTTGGTACAATGCTGCCGTCTTCGCTTATCTAGTGACAGCTACGTTTCTGGCAACGTTCGGCCTTTGAATTGCCCTTATCAACGTTCATGCAATTTGTACTCACACTATTGTGATGATAACCAACACGTATCACGTATGTATGTGACAGCACGAAATGTCCTTAAATATTTACTAATCAATTTTGTGAAATTTTTACTGTAGTAGCTAATTGCTTTATAAATCACGATCCACTGTGAGTTGTGACTACTCTAGAGGACGAGGCGATAAAAATGCTAATTTAGCTTTATGAGCTAAAACTTATTTAGGTTGGTTATCTCATTGTTTAGCTCATTGACTTGCGTGGATCGAATCAGCATTTTAATGTTTTCCTTCACATTGTCTGCCAATTTAAACCCATCCCTATAGTAGTCGATATGCGAAAAAAACAACAAAAACAACTGCACAACACATAATATATTTAGGAATATTTATCTAGTAGGTACTTTATATATTATTTATTTTTATTATATCTGTGTAAATGTATGAGGCTTATATTATAATGTTATTTTTATAATGTATAATATACTAGTATGTGTTAGTTTTAGGTATTCATTTGTTTAGTACTAATGTAATTTTAATTTTCCTTTTGCTGCCGCAATGGTTGTTTTGTTATTGTGCAAATAAATAATTTATTATAATAATTATACTTAGGGACTATAAAAACTGTAGAATTGCCTGCTAGTTTCTTAAACATTACGACACAACTAAAACTAAAACAGCATTTAAAATACTACTTACACAATATATACGTTAATCATAGGAACGATTGCTTTCTTCCGCTACTTTTCTCAAACCTACTTAGACTGAAAGTAAAGAGAAAAGTGGGACATTTCTTCTTAAGCTTCTAAAGTGGCGTATATCATCATCGCTAGCTCTCTTCGATTCAAAAAAAGGCGAGAACATAATAATTGGCATTAAGGAGAATTTTAGATAAAATAAAAAATAAAAATGACTTTTTTATAAAATAATAAGTTCTCAACAGTTGGTATTAAACAAGAACATTTGTCCCGATAGGAAGTCATTCAGCTTAAAATTTGACGACCTCTGTGGCTCAGTGTTTGAGCGTGTTGGTGGTCGCGTTTTCAAATCCCGCCAAAGGAACAAAAAGTTTATCCGTGTTCCTGGGTCATGGATGTGTATTAAATATGTGTATAATATAAAAGTATTAAATATATTTCCATTGTCTGGTACCCGTAACGCAAGTTCTTCGAGAACTTACCACGGGACCAGATTAACATGGTATGAAGCGTCCATAGAAAAAAAATCGGTTGTCTCTAAAGTCGGTTTACTGACGATATTTGAACGTGACAACGTCATAAGAAAATACTGATGGATCGCTCACTCAAGTAGGAGAGAGACAGATTCCGCGCTCTCGCTTGCACTTCAAGGCTTAAATGGAAAGCCTCAGAGCGAGGTAACGCCGCATGAGTCATGTTTTTTCGTGCGTGCAGCCGGCTCCATCGAATTATAATACGTTATCACGTCAAAAAAGATATTTATTTCGTATTATCGTGATTTTACAAAATTAAAGATGAATTATTCAAGGTGTTATATATTTAAAATTCCTTACCTATAACAGCCATGGCAGCACCTAGAAGCATAAGCAACAGTCCCGCGGAGAGCGCGCGGCAGGCGTGCCACAGACATTGTGAACTCATTTTCCCCTTCACCACCTAGAAATAAAATTCTGTATTTAGAAAAAGGTATTTACCGGCTTTTCAAATCTATCTATTTATTTATGAAGACTTACGAGAAGTAGACTGAAAAGTTTCGAGACACCGAGTAAGTAGAAACGTTTGGAATTTTTCAGGCATATGTTTGCGAAAGCATTTCGTACAACCCTCTTAAAATTTAATAGTAGGTCTGTTGACCTAGCCTTCTAGCCTAGGCTTCAGCCTAGGCTTCTTATCACCATTCGGCCTCTTTATAGAATATGTATCGAGTTTAAAAAAAAAACTCAGTATTTATAACTATTATTTTATAGCGCGATTTGATGACATGTTCCTTAATTGACGACCTCTGTGGCTCAGTGATTAGCGCGCTGAAGGAACAAAAAGTTATCTGTGCCAGGAACACAGAAGCTATGGTCATCTATTTGTATTAAATATATTGTGTTTAGTATAATGTTATTCATAAAATATGTAAGTAATAAGTAATAAGTATCGCAATCCAGCGAGGAAACTCTTTGAGCCTTCTAGGTACTCTGCCTGGTGGGGATGACCTGGGAGATTTCTTTTTTTTGTAGCATTTTAAGTTTTGGAGTAGTTATTATTTTTTTAGTACTTACCTACTTTTATAGTACAATTGATTTTGTTATCAGTACTTAATATTATAAAAATATATTATTTGCTTCTTAAATAGTCAATGTAGTATCGAATTTTTTAAAATATGTATTATGTTTAGTATGAAAGCATTAAACATAATATTTCCGTCTATCCGGTACTCGTAAGAGAACTTACTATAGGACCAGATTGACGTGGTGTGATAGAGTCCAATGATATTATTATTTACAAAAAAGGAATTCGTATATGAACGATAATAATTATTAAGTACCTTCAAATATCAAATTATATTTGAATATTAAATACGAATAAGACCTTTTGAGATCCTTTTTAAGACTTTGTAGTTGTAGTCGTAAGCGTATGTCAGTCAGGGTACGTTCGTACTCTATTGTTCTGAGTCCAGACATGTGCGCCTTGGTTTTAAGTTTTTAATGTGACCCCTTACGAAGTCAGAGCTTGTCTTTGTCTAAATCCCGGCTAAAACGTCATCTTGTTTATTTGTTCGTCTGTATTCGTTTACATTGCGCAAGAAAAAAGTTCATCTAAAGCTATTTGGATGAACTTTTTCCTTGAGAAATGTACACAAACAGATACAAAAGCTAAAAGTCGCGAACAAAAAAGCGTTGTGTACTGTGTAGGGCTTTCAGTTTTCTAGCATTATTTTGAGACCATGTACTGAACCAAATTACTATAATTTTGATTATCAGCTTTAAATAACTTAAAAATAGTTAGTACTAATGTTTAATGTAGATATAATTTTTTTTGACGTGATAACGTCTTATAAATGTATACCGGCTGCACGCACGAAAAATTGTCACGTTCTGCCTGATTGTCACGTTTCACCTGAGCCGAGCGTGCTAGTGCATTATCGCCCGTAAACCGACTTAACACACAACCATTTTTTTTTGGTAATTTTTTATTATTTTATAATTTGGCATTTAAAACGCACAATATGAACCTCAAGTTTTACCCTTCTAACACTAACCCTCATTGTTAACAGCTAAATTTGTTTATAGCATATGTACCCATGGGTACATCATAGTAGCTTTTGCCCGCAGCTTCGCCAGCGTGGGAGAGTTCTCATGGCAAAAAACTTCTTTAGCAAATAAACCTGCAATATAGTAATAGCACAGAGTAAAAATATATAATTTTAAATAAATTTTCACACGTATTTTTTAATTTTAAGATATCTCCTAGAGAAGGATAGTTAAATTGTATCCGTCTAAATAGCTTTTGAAAATACCACATTATTACTTATCATTTTCTTAAACCAATAATGGGTATAGTATCCTATTCTTAAGGAAACACTCTATCGGTATTTACAGTAAACGATATGAAAATCCTTTCAGTAGTTTTTGAGATTATTATATATTATATATATATATATATATATATATATATATATATATATATATATATATATATATATATATATATATATATATATATATATATATATATATATATATATATATAAAACCAGAGAGAGTACCAAACCAAAATAATAACCGGGCAAGTGCGATTCGGACTCTCGCACACTCGTACAGGTTGTCGTACTATTAAGGGGGCGCTTCAGTTTGTCGAAGTGCCCCCTATAGTCCGGTCCCTTATGAGGAAGAACGGCCGGTCGTGGGCAGTGTCCTGTGTTAGACAGATCCGAGAGTCCCACATATCCTCGGTGGTGTGTCCACCCAAAAAAGGGGTGTCGTACTATTGTACCAATTGATACCAATATCTTACATGATTACTTATTATTTCGTTATTTTTGTACGAAGTTTTCCAAGTCAGCGCATTTTACAAGTTAAGTATCTACAACTACTGGGCCTTTAGTCAAGATGCATTCGATAATTTCGACGGCGAAGTTTGAAAACAAAATGTATGAGATTTGAGGACTTTTGCCGTGGAATTCAATGAGTGACGATGTGGATTTTGTATTTCCTTCATAAATTTGTGTTATTTCGGTTCTTAATGTGTAATGTTGGTAGAATATTAACCATTAAATATTCGTTAACATGCAAAAGTGTGGGCAAGTGGTACAACTTCAAAAAACGTGCTATTTTGTGTTCCCTCCAAAACTCCCTAGAAACTTTCAGTAAAGCTTCTACCACTTTACTGAATCGACTAACTTGACTCATTGACTGCACTGACTATCTATTTGGACTTTGACTAGACTTTAGACTTGACGATTTAGGAATACGGTGTTGAAAATTTAATCGAAAATTCTATTTCCTTTTTAACTTGACAATGGCAAATGTTCTTAAGCCGATGCCATATATATAAATAAAAAAAATGAGATTTGACATAAGTCATCGATAAGTGACATGTCGCTTGCGATGCTTTATGTCAAATCCCATAAATTTTGTTTGTGAACTGACAAAGTTGTTTAAGCCGTCATAGATTTCCTTTAAGGTTCATATCGTAGACTACCATCATGAATTTTTAGCTTTTAGGGGGGGGGGGGGGACAACAGTATGTTAACAAAATAATGCGTTTTAAAGTTGAATATCCCGCAAACGGATATCTAAATCAAAAAATCGTCTCGGCAACTTCTCATAAGCTGAAGACGGACGGACGGACGGATATGACGAAACCATAAGGTTTCCGAAACGTGAACTACGGAACCCTAAACAGGGCTAATGAAGCTAAAACACCGCATGCGAATATAACAATAAGCATAAAATGAAGGTTAAATCAATATTTTCTAAAAAAACAACTATGTTGCATAGTAATTACATGATTAGAGGATTATGTGTCCCTATATATGGGACACTTGGTACAATTCCCTGTCTTTAGTTTTGGTAGGTAAATTAGTCTTTTCATCACTTATATTCTGTTGGTTGTCACATATTCTTGTAGCTAGATAAATTCCATGTATACTTACCAGTTCCAAATATTTTGAAATATAAATGTTAAAAAACCAAAAGTGACCGCTTTTTCCTCTACATTTCAAAATAAATCGATAATACTATAATGTCAACCCACAGGTCCTAATGGACAAATACACTGATATATACTTATCACTAATTTAAATATGTTTATGCTAATAAAGACTGTACCAACACAATTTAAGACGTGCTATGTGTCTCAGAAAAAAAATACAATTGATTTTTCAATAGTTTTTAAATTAAAATTGAATACGATATCACAAAATATACAAGTTTTGTAATTGTATAATCCCTATAGTTTCATACTGATAACTTATCATTTGGGCTTTGGCTGTCACACACATCGAAAAGATGAATGATCTTATTTCTGGATATGACAATAATTATATTGTGATTTCAATATGATGCGTGCGCAACAAGTTTTCAGCCAACTGTTGAGTCTTTTGTGGCCAATGATCATATTTACGAACTCTGAAGCTCCTCAAACAACTGTTTTGGAACAATAACCACGGAACTACCGCTACAAAATTATTTCGGGTGAATTTTTCTACGGGTTATTTTGGTTTCGGGGTCGGATTTAATAGATGTTATTGTGTACCTGGACGTTCCAGGTGGCCCCCGAGGCGGGGTGGGCCCGGCGCAGGGGCCCCGTGACACTCCGCGCTCGTCTCATGCCGACTGGCGAGGCGGCCGCCGTCTCGCGTGCGCGCGCACGCAGCCTCCGTGCTCCATTCGGCCCAATTCAACAAACAAAATCGAAACTCGATCGTAATGTAATCATTTAACCCTAACTTTTGAGCGCCTTTGTTATGGCACGCTGAATGTATCCTGCAAGGGTGTTAATGAATTTTATTGGTTAATATGAGAGTTATGTTTTGTAGAGTGGTAGAACCGCAAATGTACACGAGCGTGGACGTACTCAGCTACTAACTACTTCAGACGTGCTTTGACCAGGCTCTGAACTGTTCATCTTCATATTATGTTCATGTTCATATTATGTTTTGGGATGTGAACTATGTTTTTCTACATATCTGCAGAATAGATGCCATATCATTCTTTTTGATATGCCTCAAAGGAAAAATTTGTTTGAAGAAAATAGATTTTCTAATTTTCAATCATCTACTACGACTTAGTTTTCATAGTTATGATATAAAAATCTTAAAAGTCCAATATCTCGAAATATATTTCAGTATATGGGTTTCATAGCCGAAAATATTAGTTATGATGGGGACTACTATCTTACCTGCCTACCTACCTTATTAAAAGATAAATATCGACTTAACCTGTAACCCTGAATATAGTTCATTTACCACCTACCTTATTAAAAGATAAATATCAACTTAACCTGTAACCCTGCATATAATTCATTTACCACCTACTTTATTAAAATATAAATATCGACGTAGCCTGTAACCCTGTATATAATTCATTTACCACCTACCTTATTAAAAGACAAATATCGACGTAACCTGTAACCCTGTATATAATTCATATCGAGATACATACTAACTTATACTTATTATAACATGTATACTTAAATAATATAAAATTGATCAAAAACAAAATTGCATTAATTATTTGATTACTATAATTATTTAATATTATTATGACGACTCACCGTTGTTTTAAATCCATTTAAGTTGTTTTGCTTTGTCAGCGAGTTCCACAGCTTTACTCCAGTAACAGCGAAGGAGGAGCCGTAGTATTTAGTTTGATGAAAGGGTAATTTGAGGAATAAACTCTGGAAAGTAAATATTATGTCATAACTCATAGGACAAACTTAAGGAAGGGGTTCATTTTTGAAAAAATACTTTTTTTCCATTCTTAACGCCCTTAATACACTTACGCGTTCGTATGCAGCCGCGAGTCTGCGAAAATTATGCCATAGCGAAACTTCTGCAAATGTTAGTTACACTTAGCAACAGTTTTTCGCAAAGAAATGCCATTATAATTTTCGCAGACTACCTACGGGTGCAGAAGTTGTTTCAGAATATCATCCCAGTCGTATGTAGAGTGTGTCGCCCCTGTACCGACGGATGGCCTTTTGCGATGCGTGACTCCACTGTGTCTATGTAATGGCTATCGCAGTTCGTTGCGAAACTATACCTACCGACAAGGATGCAATCATTTAATCTAGCTTCGTGCTAGAGAAAGATCATGCGAGGCTCTGCCATACTAGATTTTTTCGTAGTTTCGCTGACACATACGAACGCGTAGGTATACGGAGGGCGTTATTAGATAGGTCGAGATTGAATAGAATGTAAAAGCTTATATGGAGACCGAGCTAACGTTTCATTGGAGCTACGTATTATGCATTGTTGAATAGGTATTTTTAAGCCGACTAAAAGTTATTATGACGCTAGGATACAATTTTTCGCCTGTTATAACAATATCTCCTAATGTAATATGTCCTATTCCACAATAAAACATACTAATTATTTTCATAGATTTCTTTAAAATACAAAGCAATTTATTAAAATACAAAGATTTCCTTAAGTTTGCGATATGTCTTTAATTTTCTGAATTTGTTCCTGATTCGCAACACTATCGAATGGTGTGAAATGAAACAACACGTGATTTTTTTAGTGTTCCGTAATACTCAAGGAACCCTTATAGTTTCACTCTATCCGTCCGTCTGTCTGTCTGTCTGTCTGTCCGCGCCTTTAGCTTCTGTAACTATGAATATAAATTAATCAAATTTGGTATACTTAATGACTGTGTATAGATCTCAGTTTCGGAATCATTAAATAATAATTATTTTACATTTTAGGGGTGACTCTCCATACATGTGAAGTGGGCATGAAAAATATTTTCTCATTCTACCCCATTGTGTTGGATATCGTTGAATAGGTCTTTTAAAATAAAGGCAAGGTTTGATACATGACTTTTTTACAAAGTCAACCATTTTAGAGTAATCGGCCTCCAAAGTTGGAATTTTTGGCCTTTATAAGTTGGAATTTCTAAACTATAACAGATAGAAACTTGTAAGTTTCCATGCTGATAGATCATGCTAAAAAATCTGTAGGAAAACTATTTTGAGCGAAATTGGACAATAACTTTCGAAGTAATTCAAAGAAAACCTATTGCGCGTTGATAGCTACGAAATCCTCCTTATACATGTCCTGACATGATCTTGGTTAGTTTATTTCAAAATCAGTCGGTTCGATTCCTGGCTAGAAATATTGATCTATCGAAAATATATCTAATGATGCAGTTTTAGATTTTATTAAAAATCGGTCTCGTAACTCCTTTTAGTATTTTTCGCTTTTCTTTATACTTTCGAATTTCATCTTTCATGCCCAGGTGGAAAATTCGCCCCGATACAGGACGACCACGTTCTCAATGACTACCAGCAATCGTCGTTTTTAATACATTTTCTGTCATTTGCATACGAAAACGATGTTTGCCGAGGGCCATACACGGTTTTATTGTAAAGTAGAATATTGTACTACATTGAGGTTAACAATTTACATGTTTTGAATTATAATCCCAAAAATATTAAACGTAGGGATATAAAATATGTACTTTGGTGTAAATAAATTGGGCCTCGCCTCTAAGTACCCAGTTGCTAAAAATATTTTTGTAAATATTATAATCATAGATAAATATTTATTCCTGATGTAAGCTATAGATAATGATATTATTATCTATTAACAGTGTTATAAGAGCATGCGAGCAAGCACAAAAGTCTACACATAACTTTAGCGTATAAGCGTTACAGTGTGTTATAAAGTTATTATTCCGCGCAATGCGCTTTACTGCTGCAATCGGAACTCCTAATGCACTTAATATGTGGTAATTGGACTTGATAAAGCCTAAAATAATTTGCGTCAAATACAGTTATTTTCGGTGTATAAGCGCGCATTAGATTTTACATTACAATGAACATATTCGCTGCGTGACAGCTATGAAGCCGCAATGAGGCCGCATACATATTCAAGTAATTATTGGTCAAGCACTGCATTGATTTTGCTGAACAGATGCTCGACGGTTATGAATGACTAGCTTTTGTCCGCGGCTGCACCCACCTAAATACAGTATCCCACGGGAACATTGTACTTTAACGGAATAAAAAGTAGCCTATGTGTTAAACCAGAGCTTAAACTACTACCATACTAAATTTAATAAAAAACTGTTCAGTAGTTTGTCCGTGAAAGAGAACGAAACAAATATCCATCCATCCATTATAAGAAAGTATGGCATGGCAAAAGACAAAGCATGGCAATCATAACATACAAGACTTAAAAATAGGGTTATATAGATAAAACTACCTACTGTGGGTAGGTGGGTGTTCTTAATGTAAGGAGGATTGGCAAACCTAACGTACTGACGTTAGGTTTGCCTGACCCAGCTCTATCCTAGCACGCTAGCGTAGACCGTCTACAATAGAATGTAGTAAGTCCTTTCTTAGTGCCCGTGTCTTAATGGAAAATGTTCACTAAATTTAAATGTAAGCTTTCCGTGAAAAATAAAAAATACTCGTGTAAGAATTATTTCGATACGTCAATTAGTTTCCAAGATATTTAAACTTTAAAGTGGCCCAGACGCGACGGTTACTTGCGACTAAACGGTGCGTAGTACGGTGCGAACTCCGGCATGTATGGCCGTGTTGTAGCGTGACGTCACGCTACTGTTATCTGGGTTCAAACATTTTCATAACTTTGAATGCTTGTTAAATCGTATCTAATTAATATATTAGGTCATTATATATGAAATTGGCGTTTTGCAAAGGAGGAACATAAAGTCGTTTTTTTTAAACATAAAATATTTATTTAATCAAAGTATATCTATGCACTTTTGCTAACTCATAGGTAGTTCATTGATTCCTTTACTAAAAAAAATATTCGGAAAGGAATCAATAAAATCTTTGAAGGCGCTTTGGACTGCCCCATCAGAGTTGAATTTTTTCCCTTGCAAGAAGTTATCCTTTCATAAAAAATGGTAATCTGTTGGAGCAAGGTCCGGGGATAACGGTTGATGTCTTAGACATTCCAATTGAAGCTCCTCTAATTTGGTAGCCGTCTGATGTGCAGTGTGTGGTCTAGCGTTGTGCTGAAGCAGAGGTGGCCTAGAGCGAATGCCCAACCTCGGTTGTTTAGCAGCTAGCTTTTCCATCATGATTTGCAGTTGCTGGTAATAGACATCTGTCGTAATAGTCTGGGCAGATTTAAGAAAGCTGTAGTGAACGACACTGGCATTAGTCCACCAAACGCTCACAAGTAACTTTTTTGAGCTAATATTAGCTTGGGACAGGCTTGGCTGGTTCGCCAGGGTTGCTATAAGCGTTTCTGATTATCGTACAGGATCCACTTTTCATCACAGGTAATGATTCGATTTAAAATCCCTTCATTATTGTGCCGGTTGAGTAATGTAACGCAGCAGTCGACGCGCGTTTGTCGGTTTGCTGCATTCAATTCATGAGGTACCCACCTTTCAAGCTTTTTCACCTTCCAATAACCACCAAAGGAACCAAAACCGCACTGTGTTTTCTTTTGTGACACCGCTGCCATACACATCATTAATCCTTCGAGCCGTTTTTGCAGCACTTGTGCCACGGTGGAACTCGTACTCGAAAATAATACGATATTTCAAGTTTTCCATTTTGTAAACAGACTGACGCAATGGAAAAACCAAAAGAGGTAAAAACAAATGAATTACGGTTTTTGAAATACAAATGCATGAGTAAATAGCGGTATAAATTTGAAATTGGAATTCCTAACTAAAGATATATTTGAGATCAAAGTGGGCCAGTGCGACAAAACGCCAATTTCGTATGTAAGGACCTAATATTTATATAAAACAACAACTAGTGTATCTGTATAGTGTATATGTACATAATAATTTTACTGTAACAAAGTTTCAAGTTATTTTACAAACCTAGTAATATTCTCCATTGTGAGATGTTAATGGTGTGGATGATTATGATGTTGAATATAATATTTCACCTGGTCTCTTAGGTGATATTTGATCCCAATACTAAACCAGATAATCAGCATATGGGATATCCATGTATATTTGAATTAAGATTTACGGTACTCGTATCGCGAGTGCTTTTAGTTACTCAGACTCAGAAACAACATGCGACTGCAACGAGTAGCCAGTGATAGCCTGTTGTTACCAACTTCCGGAAATACTAAACGGATGTGAGATGGACATTATTAACCACAGTTATAATTGCTCACCGATAGAACTGCTGATTTAATTTGCTTATTATTTAAAATATATTATGCTTGATTTATTTCTAATAAATATATAAAATATACATTTTTATAATTTAATTATGAATTATTATTATAAATTGTAATTTAGAGGATGTCTACTGATTACTTTTAGTATAAAAGGGCGGGCAGATCTGTTGTTGGTGCCATTATTGTAACGGTTACTCTGCCCGAATAAACAGTGTTTTCATTTCTCATACTCGAAAAGTAGTGTTGTTTTGATCTGATTATTGGGTGGAAGATGCTGCTTTCCTTTCATAGGGAGGGAAAAACTCATACAAATTCATTCCGGCCCGAGGGTCTTCAAAACTTCAAAAATAGAACTGCTGCACAGCTGTGAAGAGTTTTATGTAAAAAAAAACTATTAAAAAATGACATGACTTTCTAAACAGCCAGTGTAAATTTAACGCAAACTTCTTTGAGCGGAATAAGCCGCTAGTGCCGCGACAATTACGCGGCGAGCGGCAAGTTCCATATTTAAAATTTAAAAAGTCAACACAAATTGGCGGGATACTAAAATCTGTTATGTATGTATCTGTGACGGACTTTTGTGCTAAGATTTGAATTGAATTTTAAAAATGAATTCAAGCGAAATATTGACACTAGGTTCCATTACAGACGAGGCAAATTGTATCATAGAAAATCTTTTGCCAAAAATATCAAAAGAAAGATATATAAACACATACAATGATTTTATGAAGTGGCAAGAAGACAAGAATATAAAATCGTTTTCCGAAAGTGTATTTCTTACATCTTTTTTAATCGACTGTGTAGCAAATTACAGCCTTCAACGGTATGGAGCCGATATTCAATACTCAAGAGTACACTTGATGTAAAACACAATGTAGATTTGAAAAAATTTCATAATTTAACAGCATTTTTGAAAAGACAGTCGCAGGGGTTCAAGAGTAAGAAATCTAAAGTTTTCACATCTCATGAGGTGGATTTTTTTTTAAATGATGCTCCTGACGAGATATATTTGGCAGTGAAGGTAAGTTTACCTAAGTATTTATGGATTTATTCTAAATATGAACGTATTTATTACACAAATACTAAAATAATTACATATTTTTCTCAGGTCGTATTGATACTCGGTATAAGCGGCGCTTGCATAAGCAGTGAACTCACAAATTTGACAATTAACGACATTGAAAGTCAAGGCGATTTATTATTAGTAAAACTGACTAAAACAAAGACACATATTGAGCGCTCGTTTATAGTAAAAGAAGAGTTTACACAAATAGTAAAGAAATATAAAAAAATGAGACCTAGTCATGTAAAAACGGACCGCTTTTTTCTCAACTACCTATCAGAAGGGAAAATGCTATAAACAAGTGATCGGTAAAAATAAAATCTCAGGTATGCCGAAGCAGATAGCAACATATTTGAATTTACTAAACTGAGAGCAGTATACCGGACACTGTTTTAGACGAACTTCAGCGACACTTTTAGCCGATTCTTGGGCAAACATGACTACGTTAAAAAGACACGGAGGCTGGAAATCCAGTACAGTCGCCGAAGGCTACATAGAGGATTCAGTCCAAAATAAAACTAAAATTTCTACCAAATTAACCGAAACTATAAAAATACGCCCCAATTCGCCTCTGCCGACAACTTCCAGGGAGTGTCCGCGATGGAATCCATCGTCTGATAAAATACCAGAGTCTCCTACTTTTACAGAGATCCAGAACAGCCAAATTTCTCAAAATATATCAAACAACATAAATATTCCAAACAAAAATGTAACTTTTAATTTCACGAATTGTCCTAATTTGACTATTAATTTTAAATAGGCACTACTAATATATTATTATCAATAAATAGTTTAGATAAACAACTAGTTTTATTTTCCTCATATTCTAAATGAAAAGTAGTGTTTGCCACGGGTAAAAGAATCAATTCCTAATCGGACTATAGCCAGCCTAACTACCTCGGGAATTGATTCTTTTCAACCCTAGGCTAACAATCTACTATTCTAAGTTTGTGACTGGTTTATTTCCTATCAAGTGCCGACACTATACACACTTTCATACTTACATTTTGTATACAAAAACGGGAATCAGGGTAAATAAACGAGAGGGGGGGGGCTGTAGTGTACCCAGCCTCACCTATGTCTTATTATCGTTACCTATCCTCAGCTCGCGGCGCGTTTCGCCCCACTCCGCCTCGTTAGCTGCCGTGAATCGTGATTGCTTTCTAATTTCATTAAGACATCACTAACTGGAAAATTAATTCTCCTACGCCTTCTCGTATCGTTTATCTACGATCAAAATGAAATTTTAAGGTACTCGTATAAATTTTAAGGATTTTTTTTTTTATTAATTTAGGAAGTCGTAACTTAAGGCATCCTACAAATCCAGCGCCAGTACATTTAGTATGACAATCGCGTCAATAATTTTAATTTTTTGCCTACTAGCCCGCCTCAATTTGACACTATTGAGAAGCTTCTGGACTTGCAGGCTGGATGGTCAGAGACCCCCCTTTTGAGCGCCATACTCACCGTCCAACAAATTCAAGACCGCGGCCTTGAAGCGGACTCGGAGGCAACAATTATTAAATGATTGACATGTTGACACTAATGACGGCCATTCATACTCGTGCTGGATTTGCAGGCTGTAATTGCAGTAAGAAATATATTATTTACGAGGGCTGATTGATAAGTTTCCGAAACGAGAAAGAAAAACTTCAAAAATCTATTTAAAATAAATTTATTTCTCAACGTAGTTTCCTTCTACCTCGATGCATTTAGTTCATCGCTTCTCCAATGCCGTTACACCAGTTTGATAAAATGTTTTCTCCAACCCCTCAAAATACTCGTCCACGGCAACAATGACTTCTTCATTTGATGAAAATCTCTGGCCACCTAACCATTTCTTCAGGTTTGGGAATAAGTGGAAGTCACACGGGACCAGATCCGGGGAATAGGGTGGATGCGGTAGCAATTCGAACCGCAATTTATGGAGTTTGGCGACTGCAACCATTGACGTGTGTGCAGGTGCGTTGTCATGGTGGAACAATTTTTTTTTCTTGGCCAAATGTGGTCGTTTCTTCTGGATTTCTTCACTTAATTTTTGCAGCAAGCTTGCGTAGTACTCTCCATTTACTGTTTTTCCTTTTTGCAGATAATCCACTAAAATAATCCCTCGAGCATCCCAAAAAACAGTCGCCAGCACTTCGCAGGCCGACAAAACCGTTTTTGCTTTCTTCGGCGCAGGTTTTCCGCTCTCAGTCCACTGCTTAGATTGTTCTTTTCTCTCAGGAGTATAATGATGTATCCAGGTTTCATCGACTGTTACATAACGCCGCAAAAACTCATTAGGATCTCGGTTAAACAGCGCCAAACACTCCGATGAATCGTCCACTCGACGTTGCTTTTAGTCTACAGTGAGCAAACGCGGCACCCATCGCGCGCAAAGCTTTTTCATTCCCAAATGTTGGTGCAAAATATTAAAAACGCTTTCAGATGAAATGCTCACCATCTCTGCTATCTCTCGCAACTTTAAGCGCCGATCATTCAATACAATTTTGTGAATTTTTTTGATCATGTCCGGATTCGTGACTTCATTTGGACGGCCAGACCTGTGGGCGTCTTCAGCTCTGTCTTCTACATTTAAAATCAGTTACCCAGGTGTGAATTGTACTCAATGCAAGAGCAGAATTACCTAAAACACTGTCTAGCTTGGTTTTAATCTGGGTTGCTGTTTTCTCTTTTAAAACGTAAAACTTTATCACCGCACGAATTTCGTTTCTTTCCATTGTTAAGAAAATTTTCGACAGAGAAAGTTTTACGTCCTCTCAAACAAATTCCATCAGTTCGATTAAATTCAAATTTGGCGTTCTATTTTCAAAAAGATAAAATTAAAGAAATAATATAATGTAATATTCCTTTTTTGGGTATCATTTTTTTAAGTTCGTCGTTTCGGCCAGTTATCAATCAGCCCAGGTATATATATATAATAGACAAGCAGATTGCAATACAAACAGACAAACAGATTGAACAGATTGCTAAAGAGTATAGACGAAAAAATAAGCCATCGCAGGCTGACTATTAACTATTTAGTACAAAAGTAACTGTAACCAGTTGTATATTAGTGTAATGTTTGTAAATTGGAATTGTGTCTCTACGTACCTATATGCAACGTGAAGTGCAACGTGAAGGAGACAGCGCTAGTGCGCCGACGGAGGTGCATGTGGGTGCGAATGAGAAGTCTTGGGCGAAGATTGTCGAAGAAGGAGAGCCTTGGCAACAGGTCCGGTACAGAAAGAATGTAAACAACCGTTTTACTGGTAAGAAAGGTAGGGCAATAGCGAGAGCAGACTGTAAATTTAAAGCTGCTGACATTAAAATCCCTTTCTATATCTATAATGTGAGTGTGTGAGCAACGGAGAAGGATGTAGCGGAATCGCATCTCTTTCCATCATCAAATTTCTTCCTTACTCACATGTTTTGAGTAAGACACAAGTACAGATTTTACCTGAAAAAATAAATATGAAATTGAAGAAAGATTACATAGCGTATAAATTTATGATTCCAAAGGTAAAACTTCAGATTTTCATGGATGAAAACTTATGGCCGGATGGTGTATCATTTAGACAATTTATTATGTTCAAAAATAAACCAAAGACACAGAAAAGTGAAGTAGTAAAATTAAATCAAAACATTAATGATTAAATCTAATGAAAATAAAAATAACTATAGTACATTTGTGAGCTTTAATTGTTTTGAGTTTTGCGTGGCAGACCGCACGGAGGAGTTGCGTTATTGTGGCGGAAAAGTGCGTTTGCTAGAGCCTATATAGTGAAGTGCCAAAGTGAGCGTATTGTTGCCATCAAATCAGAGCTTTTTTTTGTCAATGCTTAGGCGAGATGAACGCGTTAATCCGGGACAATAATATAGAAGTGGTATTTATGTTAGGGGACTTTAACGCGCACCCCAGTGCTCCTTTTGGTGTAGAGTTGCTAGAGTTCTGTGATGAGAACGACTGGATCTGTGCTGACTTGGAACTAGCTGGTCAGTCATCTGACACATATACTTTCCTGAGTGAGGCGCATGGTTCTAAAAGATGGCTAGATCATTGTGTTGTTTCCAAGTCAGCATGGGAAACAGTTAGTAACTTTAGAGTGCTACAAGATTTGTATTGGTCGGACCATTTGCCAATTGAACTAGTATGTAATTTAGGAATAATTTAACCAAAAATAGATATTAAGAATAGTTTTTGTGTAAATAATATAATAAAATTATATGGGGAGTAAGAGGGTCAGATAAAATAAGTAAATATAAGGAACTGTGTAATGAGGAATTAAAAAATATTCATTTCCCAGAACAGCTCCAGTACTGTGCGGACAGAATGTGTCATGATATCCAACATAGGGTTATAATTGACAGTTTATATAGTAAGATTGTTAGTGCACTATGTAAGGCGTCTATATCTAGTTATAAACTGGGTAAATAATGTTTTAATAGTAAATGTGTGTATGGTTGGAATAATCATGTAAAGGAGGTACATAAGCAGGCTAGGTTTGACTATAAGATGTATTTGTTAGGAGGAAAACCAGAGAGCGGTCCTTTATTTGATAAAATGTGTGAAAGTAGCAAAATTTTTAAATCTCGACTCAAATTTTATCAGGGTAATCAGGAACAAGTCAGAATGGACAAGTTAGCCGCTCATTCTACCAAGAGTTTTAACAAGTTTTGGAGGGGTACCAAACAACTAAATGGTAAAGTTAGGTTAGGTTAGAGGGAAGCCAAGATCCAAGGATAGCTAACATATTCAAAGAGCATTTTCAGGTAAAATCCATGCTGCCGCAGGCCCTTGACGCTGAGTACAAAATAAATACAGACCATGTAATTGGCTTCACAAGTAAAGATGTGTCCAGTATTATAAATATCATGATACGTGGGAAGTCGCCTGGACATGATGGACTCAGTGTAGAGCACCTGCAGCATGCGGGTTTTCACCTTCACAGGGTGTTAGGAATGTTTTTTACCTTCTGTATCCGACACTCCTATCTACCAGCAGACCTAATGAGAACTGTTGTTGTCCCTATAGTAAAAAACACCACAGCTGATACCTCCAGTAAAAACAACTATAGACCCATATCTCTGGCTACCATATTGGCTAAAGTACTGGATGTGTTACTGGATAAACAGCTTAAGAGGTATGATTCGGTCGGGGATAATCAATTTGGTTTTAGAGAGGGAGTGTCTACCGAAAGTGCCATATTATGTTTAAAACAGACTGTTGATTATTATATTAAGCGAAAAACGCCAGTATTTGCGTGTTTCTTGGATTTGTCTAAGGCTTTCGATAGAGTTTCGTATGATAAGCTTTGGGCAAAGCTAGGAGACCTAGGTGTCTCAAATGATCTTGTAGAGATACTAAGATACTGGTATAATAAACAACAGAACTGTGTAAGGTGGGGGAATGTATATTCTGACGATTATTCTTTGGAGTGCGGTGTGAGGCAGGGGGGGAGGACATCGCCTCGATTATTCAACATATATGTAAACCAATTAATTGAGGAGCTCAGCAGTACTCATATTGGGTGCCATATTGATAACATATGCGTTAATAATTTAAGCTATGCCGACGATATAGTACTGCTGAGTACCTCAATTGGAGGCCTTAGAAAACTCTTGAAAATATGTGAAAACTATGCTATAGAACACGGCTTGGAGTACAATGTTAGCAAAAGTGAGTACATGATATTTAAATGTAAAAGTAATATTTTCAATTTTCAAGATTTTTCGCTACCACCACTCTTGCTTAATGGAGCACCTCTAAGTCGTATCACTAAGTTTAAATATCTAGGCCATGTGGTGACAGACTGTCTAAGTGATGAGGAGGATATTGAGAGAGAACGCAGGGCGCTATCGATTCGTGGTAATATGTTGGCACACAGGTTTGCCAGGTGTACGCCGCCTGTCAAAATTACACTTTTCAAAGCATTTTGTCAGACGTTCTACACTGGTGGCCTGTGGGCCAACTTTACACAGCGGACCTATGGCGCCTTGCGTGTTCTCTACAATAACATTTTTAGGTTTCTGTTCCGTCTCCCTCGGTACTGTAGTGCATCCGGGATGTTTGCCGATGCAAGAGTAGACGACTTTCACGCGGTAATGCGAAAGAAAGTAGCGTCGATAGTATACCGAGTGCGGGGGAGCCGGAATAGAGTTCTGAGAATGATAGGAGACAGATCAGACACTGCTCTCCTTCGCAGGCTCACTGAAATGCATGTCAGGGTAGCGAGTTAAGGAGCGTGCGAATTATTTTATTTTATTTTAAAAATCTTAATTTATTGTATCCCCCCTGTATGTAAGTTTTAAGTAGCAACACTTATTTATTTATATTGTATATGGACTATAATGTCTGAAAATAAATGAATTATATTTATTTTATTTATTTATTTATATACCAATTTGACCTACCCTATTTTTAGAGGTCTTAATTTAATGTTTTGGTTTTAAAAAGCTTTTATTAAATATGTATAATTGTTCGGGTGGATTCTTGTAGCTTAATATTGAAGCAGATATATTCAACCGATTGATCTAAAATGTTGGGCAGTTTTGTTACTTTTAACACATTTTTACAATATCAGGTATCAAAAGAATGGCCTTGCTGAGAATAAGTCAAAAAAATGGTTGTCTGTAAGTCAGTTTACGAACGATTTACGAGTTAACGTCATCACAAGCCGAACGATGAGTTTGTGATATCACTTGTTCAGCGCTCTCGCTTGCACTCTTGGCTCAGGCGGAACGTAACAATCAGGCGGAACGTGACAATTTTTCGTGCATACAGCCGGCGTTCATCGATTTATAAGACGATATCACGTCAAAAATACAGTGACGTCACTTTAAATTTAATAGGCATAATTTTTTTTAAAGCTTGTCTACAATACAGGTATCAAATGCCCCTTTCATTATCCCTTACTGCGAATACAAATGCGAGTTTTAACTTTTATTTAAAAGAATAAGATGCTGAAATTAAACTCTGTATCTCCAATTGTTTGGAGATTTGGTGTACTAGGGGTTTTTAAGCCCTCGATTATGACACGGAAAATTTATTATGTTGACATTGTTGAGCACGGTAACGTTTTATAACAGGGCGTTTAATCAACACATTTTAATAGTTTTTAAAAGTTATGGTGACATTCTCTATTGTAATATAAATTCTTTGTGGGAGTACCTGTATGCTCATAAGCGTACAAAACACACAAAAGTGCGCAGGTGGAATGTATATACATATTTAAAAGTCCCTATCGGAAGGAATCAATCAATGCAGTGATTGGATGCAGAATTGAAAACCTGCCAACATTGCATTACAGTCAGATTTTAATATTATTTCATTTGTTTATCTTCACTATGCTGCAGTTCATTGAATTTATTAATGAAATTTAAATAAAAATATTTTTTCACGATAGCGTAGCTATAAATGTTAGTAGGTAGTAGGAGTAGGTACTAGTAGTAAATAATATTAACCTCAAATGTTGGCTCTAGGCAGGTAGTAGTTGTAGGTTGTAGGTGTAGGTTATAAGTGTAGTTAGAGGCCGCAAACCCATTGAAATGTGTCTAGTATAATTATTTATTTCACACATTTTCTAACGCTCTTTAGGCATTGTATATATTAACGGTCTACATATCCACATATTATACATTTTGTGATAAGCGTAATATTACAACGTTATTTATGAAGCTAAAAAATAATTTTAATTATCACAAATACTAAAATTAAAACTCATTCATTGAAGTTGATACCGATATTAGGGAGATTTTAAAGGAAAAATAAAATTCACAATGCAGCTTAAGTATTAATAGCAAGTCGGTCCTTGAGTACCTTTCGAGTTACTACGTAGTATAACAAATTTCATTATGGAGATGATGATGATGATAAGATGTTATTAAAGGTATTCTCTCGCGCCATTTTTAGCTTCTACTTTACTACCCGACATATTTCTGGCCACATCTCCAGGAACGTATGGCTTCTTATTAGAAAATAGAATATACAGGGTATAGGTTAGATCCCTTTACTATATTTTTAACAATAAAACCCATATTAATATTTTACGAGATTTTGGTCGTCTACGATTATTATAAAACTTTAAAGTTTTTTTTTCTCTCTACTTCATTTTATTCACAGTTTGTCCTTTGAATTTATTTACTTTTATAGTTTTTTTTATGACTGAGCTGTTTTATTAATTAATAAATAAAATTATAAAACAGCTCAAAAATATTTTGTAAATAAAAACATGAGTAGAGAGAAAAAAAGGGATTTTGGAATATGGGTTTCATTGTATAATATTGTTAATATTGGGAACTGCAATCCCTCAAAGGATCAACACCGACATAACCTATAACCTTTTATATTTATAAAGAATTAAAATATCCAAAATAAAAATTGTCCTTAAACAAGCAGTATAATATAATCTAAGTTAATTAATTTTGGGAGTAAAAGTACCTCACTGTAAAGAGAGCTTTTTTTTGTTTTTTGAGTTTGATATATAAATAAAAAAGTAATATAAGGCACATAATATGGAAAAAAAGTTATTCGTCTGCAAGTGAGATCTTCCATATTTAATGTGTGGCTTAAGTGTTTTCACAATGTAAATGTATTTTAGTCGCACCTGTGCTTTTAAAAATAATATTATGCGCACAACATAATGTGTTTTATATTATGCTATTATGCAAAAACACGTTCCGTGTTGGACGCAAAGTATTTGTTATAAATCGTTATCATGAAACGAAAGTGACCATCTATCTATGCTAAGCATTTTTAATAATAACGTTTGCATATTTTAAGAAATATTATCAAAATTTAGGAAGATTTCAAGCTTTTTATTTGCAAAACTAAGTATTGGCGTGCCGTATGCTTCAAAGGCCTTATTTAATGACTATTTTAACTACATTATTTACTTAGGATTTAGTGTACCGTGAACGATTAGATTAAAAAAACTTTTATTATAAAAGTTTCCAAGATTAAACCCCACGTTGCCCGCGCTAACACATCGCTAGGCAGTTATTAGTCTGCGCCAGAAACTGTTTTATCTCCGCTCTAAAGAGGACGTGTTTTTCAAATTGGGAGCCTCCTCAGACTCCTTTGTTCAAAGTTACGGTCGCAAAATAATGGACAAAAGAATCCGTTTAAAGCACATGAGGCCGTTGCTAACTAGCAAATGCAACTTTTAACACACTCTAAGTGAAAGATTACATAAGGTTACCGTTTTTATGGTTCCGTAATACATTGAGAACCCTTATAGTTACACTCTGTCCATCCGTCCGTCTGTCTAATCTGTCCGCGCTTCCAGCTTCTGTAATTATTAATATAAATGGAAGAAATTTGGTATAGTTATAGATTGTGTGTAGATCTCGGTTTTAGCATCATAAAATAATTATAAATGTATATTTTAGAGGTAGCTCTCCATACAAGTGAAGTGGGGATGAAAGATATTTTTTCATTCTACCCCATTGTGTCGGGTATCGTTGAATAGGTCTTTTAAATAAAAGCAAGGTTTCATAAATGACTTTTGTTTACAAAGTGGACCATTTCCAAGTAATCGGCCTCTAAGTGGTTTATAAGTTGGTCTTAACTATAAGATATAGAAACTTGTAAGTTTCCATGCTTCCATAGATCATGCTAAAAACTCTTTAACAAAATTATTTTGGGCGAAATCGGACAATAGCTTTTGAAGTAATTTAAAGAAACTTATTGCGCGTTGATAGTTACGGAACCCTCCTTAGATATATCCTGACATGCTCTTGGTTTGGTTATTTTTTAAGATGTAGTTAGTATGTAAAAAGTATTATGTTAAAGTGTTTTAAATTACGAAACTATTTGAATATTCTCTCTAGAAGAAAAGCTCTTAAAATATGATTTATACTTGCAGTATTTTACCCCTAAAGAGTAATGGAAGAGCACGTTATCCACTATCGTTTATCCAATAGAGCCGTAAACGAAAACACAAGGGATATCTAATCTACAAAGGGGCCGACGCGCAGCTTTTCGCATCGTAAGTTACGAATCGTAGCATCTCTCAGGTTTTCGGGCTACGTAGCGTAGCATTGCTTCAACATCAAATGCGTAGCACTGACACAATAGCGATCTGTACACGTTATATTAGGATCTCTCATCGGACTGCGATCCAAACCGCGGATGCTGTTCGAATCGAACTGTCATGCTAATTACAATTAAAAATGGTCCAGGGTTTGAACTGCCCGCGTCATACATATTTAGGCGAGTGCGCGCATAAAACGACGGAAAATGCGCTCTACCATGCCAGATCGGACTCTCAGCTCTACACAACTGCATGTTCGTTTCCGATCGAAGGTTGGAATATACAATACTATGAATTGCGTAGCAATGCTACAGTATAAAACTGCGTAGCACTGCAACAATATAAAGCTGCGTAGCATTGATACAGTAAACTCCCCCACACCGAATTTCGGTGACGGTGGCCGGTTTCATTAAAACCAGGCCAGTTACGCAGGAGTAATTTTATAGTGCCGAAGTACAAGTACAAGAGTACTCTCTTCCTTTACTCTCATAACCCAGTTGGACGGATAACCGAAAGGGCTGGCGAGATCAGGCGCAGGTCCGACTTTTTACATGCCCATTCGACGCATGGTTCGTCTTTCTTGTCAGACAATCAGGTGATCAGCCGGCATTGTTCTAACCAAACTTGGAAACAACATTTTTGTGGTTCCAATGCGGGAATCGAACCCATGACCAAGTTGAGAGCCAAGCTCTAAGCCACTGAACCACGAAGGCTCATAACCCTAAAATTAAGAGCACGGAATTTATATAAATAAAAAAATACTAATTGTATGTATATATAAATAAAATAAAATATATTTTAATCTAAATAATCGATTGCGATTCAATATTATGATCATTAATATTGGTCGTTGATCATAGTCGAGATAAACCGTGCACAGAGCTGCTAGTAAAGTGATATTACGTTAGAATTACCATTCTTTTATTAATCGGACGCGCGGTTTGCACCGGAAGTATAACAAATATTTTAAATTTCCCGATATTGAGTTTTATTTGCTTTTCGAATGTGCTCTCTGACGAATCAATTCAATATTCAAACTCTTTAAATTCCAACTTGTGGAAGCGTGAGACCGCATGTTTATTTGAAAATTGGAGATCGCTTTTCAATTGAAATCTGTAATTTTGTTATGAATTCTAAGGCGTTTGTATTCCATATCGAAAATAATGTATAGAATCCACCAGCTTGATATGTCTATTTATGTCAATTTCATTTATCAAAAATTGCAAAGGAAAGTAAGTATCAAAGTAACTTTATAAGGTGGAGTCATTTCATGTATTTATTCATGTTCAATTTGCAATATGGCTCCAGGATTAGGACATACTATAACTCTCACACACGCACTCGGATACTGCGAATTTAACAAAAATAAAATTTGACTTCACATTGATTTAGAGAAGTGACCTAGATTTTGCCTTTTTTTAAATAAGCTGATATTACCTAACGTTTAACCAAACTTTAATGTTATTCCTGCTTACCACTTGAATCGTTTAAAAAGGATTTTCTAGCCAAAACTTTACACCGGTAATTTGTTGCATAATATGCAAATTCTTAAGAACACTAACTTATTTAGTATACAAGAATGTTCATAGTAGTAGAGTCTTATCTCATATTTTGATATAATAATAATAATTGTTATTATCATATTTATATTTTAACATCGACCCTGCTGGAGGTCGGGTCTTTCTGTAAGATGTATCTCAATATATTATAACTAGCTATTATTACTTTGCTGTAGGAATTGTAATAAAAATAATACTGCTTAAGTGCCAACCGTAATTGTCAATTAACTAAAATATATTCTTATTATTAGCGTACACATCCCTCGAGTCACGTTTATTCAATAAATTAATATGTTAAGTGAAAATAGCTTACGATAGTTCATTAATTGTCTTAATTGATGTTTTCAGTGTCAAAACTGCATATTGTTGTTGTTGTGCTATTGTACAGCACTGTGCGATTATGGAGCACACCGAAAATAATGGAAATTCTGAGAAAATATCACAAAACGGTTTTTCCATCTGACTGTTATTGGACGTGGCGCTGACTGATGCAGAACCGGCCAGATCCCTGCGTGGCGGGGGGTTCCGCAGCTGAAATATTTTTGTAAAAATTTAGTTTATTAGTTTAATAAACAGTCAGGCAATAACCCCCTACTAATAAAAATATTTACACAACTGAGGCCCGATTCTCGTATTTAACTTAGACTTTCAACTTACCTACAATTCATTATAAATTAATCATCCTGTTATCATAAATTGATCGAAAGTCGGTATTCTACTACACTATTTTAGTACATTTAAAATCCCAACACAGTCATTTAAAATCTTGAAATTACATTGACAACAATTCATAAATAAAGCCAGTACAAAGACAGCTGTTACCTGACGTTTGTACGATCCAGTGTTTGAAGTTAAGTAGAATACCATTCCTATTTGATAGGATCCGGAATGTATCGCACAGGTATCGAAGCTGCACTATTGTTGGATTAAAATAGCAGAATCGGCAGAATCAATATTGTCTGAGACGTTGGAAAAGTCATTTGACAGACACAGACAGCAGCAGTATTTTTTTTAGTATGGGGGTAAATGACATTAAAAGATAACTTATGATAATATATTATAGCCTTACTTTATTGATTTAGACTTAATTAAGACTTTGTTAATAGAATTCGTATGTATTAGTTAATAGAGAAAAATAGAAAGTCGTAGTTGTAATGTTATACGCTCATAATGTCTTTCGGGGATCTTTTTTTTTACATAATATGTCACTGCCAAAGAAAAACGATGATTGCGGAGTGATATTATAAAAGGGGGTTCTTTGTACTGTACCTATATTTATAGGAGTATGTAAACATAAAATTAAGAGTTCATTGATAAGGAATAATTTAAGTTTGAGAAATAAAATCCAAATTTTGAATGCAGGACTCTAACTCACAGAACGGCTTAATGCTTGACACCCTTTAATATTTTATATTACACTGACTGACTGATAATATTCAATAAATGAAAACAGATCAGTTTTAACTTACACGGAGAAGTCCAGAATATCATTAGTTAGTAAAAAATAACTAATGACATGTCCTTTGATGGTTTTACTTTGGCATTTTACTATGTATTTACAATTAGCCACGGCGGCTGGAGATAATATTTTATTTTTATATTATAATAATGTTAATGTAAAATATGATTAACAGTTTATCGATTATTTCCACTTCTCCATGGATCTGATTTAATATACATTTTACGGGAAGTGAAATGTGAAAGAAAATTGTATATCAAAATCAAAAAAAAAATGGTTTGTGGTCCCAATTTTTCAAATAGCGGGTTAGAAATGCAGTCCAATATCTTTTAAAGTCAACATTCAGAGCGTTATGTACTTGTATGTGCCACGTGACTGTAAATAATTATGTCTGAACCTGCTACTTTAAATACAATATTTTCTGTATTATTAACATTGAACTTGAAGGTATGAATGAAATAAAAATTATTTTCGACCTTCAAAATTTAAACGCTATAGTGGGGTAAATTTAAACGCTGTAGTGGAGTATACATCCTAAGTGTTAGTCGTAGTCTAATTGGTACATGTAATATTGTTGGCATTTAGTTGAATGCATTGCCGTACAGCGGAGCATGTGGCAAGTAATTTACATGAGCTATCGGCGGAGGTGCGAACACGTACCGGCAGCCGCGATAATTTGACGGTTGATGATTATACATGTAAGATTCGTCCGGGCGCTGCAGGTCGGGCGGGCGCGGGCGGTGCGGGGACGTCACGTGGAGCTCCGGGCGCCGGCGCGGGCGGGCGCCCGGGCTGGCCGGGCTCGCGGCCGCGGCACTCGCCGCCGGCATCCACGCCATGCGTGCCGTCGCGCGCCGCGTCGCGCCGTCCGCGCGCTCCCCCGCGGCTCGCGAGCCCCGCGCCCCACGCTAGTGCGTGCATGGTCCCGGGCCCGTCCCGGACGGGGCGGCAGGCCGCGGGCGCCCATGGAGCCGCCCTGGGAGATCGAGCTGGAGCTGCGCCGTCACATCGAGACCTGCGCCTGCACGTGCGACCACATGGGCTACGGCAACTACATGGACTACCATGTGGCGCCGGCCGCGCACGCCTGCCTCTGTCGCGCGATCACCTCGCCGCACGCCCACGTACGTTAGCCCAGCTCTCGCATGTCCCGCCGATGCTCGTTCGAGCGTCCTTCTCTTTGTATTTACTCTATCACCTATCACCGTCAAAATCATAACATTCTGTTTGTTTTCCTCTTAGTGTTATTCTGGTTTCCTCGCACTAGTGAGTCCCGGTGTGTCGGTAGCGAGTTCCCCCTCCTGTGCTATCTGGTGAGTCGAGCCTCGAACGACAGCTCCGGCGTAGTTACATAAAGTGTAGCAGCGGGCGGCGAATGTAAATCGCAGCAGCGGCGGTGTTTGTGGGTCACCACCTAGTTTCGGTTCCGCCGAATTAACATCGTTAATGTTGCACAGCCGTCACTTAACTAATTAAACATGCTCGTTATCTGTCACTTCTTGCCAAATTGAAATCAGTAATATTGAAGCGAGAGTAATTAAGCCGGGCGCCCGTAATGAAAGGCGGACTGATTTCTTACAAGGTTAAAGAATATGAATGAGTCAGCGTCGATATTATTTACAAAAAATCTTCTTAAAATTCTTAATTTCATAATTTTACTACGAAATACTAAATGAATATTACATTCTCAAATATCATACACTATTATGTTATGTTTAGAAGTTTGACAGCTACTTAAACCATTGTTACTGTTTTAGTAACTGGTACAAAATATGTGCTTAGAGTTGTGAATAGAAACTAAATACCTGCCTGAAACAACATAACATTAAACAGAGCCTTGTTCGTAAATTTCCCTTCTTTGTCTCGAACAACAATATTGTTGCTTGTAGCTTACGAGATTACTTAATGTGCTTAATACGACACAAAACAATTTACTGATTAGTTACGTTCTTTTAGTTAAATTTAGGTACGCGTATAATGGGATAATTTTGAGATACGTAGGACAATATAATATATTAAAGCATCTAATACTTAAATATTATAATACCTGTTTCCCGCGGCTAAGTCGAAGAAAAAAAATTGTAAATCTTCTAAAATTTCAACGTTTTCATAACATTATTTTTATTGCAATAAAGTTTTGAATATAGAATGCTTTGTAGATTTTTTTGTAATTTTATTATTTACCGTTTTACTTAATTAGTTTTATTTTGTTGTCATCTTCTTATCCTGTTCATTAATTATAAGTAGTTAATAGTAGTTATATATAACACCAATGTTTAAGTTGCCCGGCATAATATGCTGTTTTAACCACACTGTGCCTATGATACCGAAAGGTGCTGAAGAAAAGACAAAATAAAAATTTAATTTCAACCTTGGCTCAGATTTTTTAATGAATTTGCTACATTCAATAATTCATCATATAAAATATTGACATTAAAATTTTTGATGTAAATTTTTTTATGAACGTTAATTTTAATAAACTCAGTGGTCATTCTTTGCACACGTTTTTGAAACTCATGATATTGATACAAACATTTTTTTTCTATTATTTTCGTATTTTATTTGCTGCCAGTGTCTCTTATCTATATCAATGTTCGCTATCTTCAAGCATCTTGTTAGAGTTTGTTGTGACGCTCTCAAGGTCAGGGGGGACGGAGGATCGTTACCGAGGACCCCGGAGCTCGCCGGTGTGCTCCTAGCATTACGAGATTAGAGTTTAAAATATTTTGCTTGAGCTTTAATAAAATTATATCTACATTCCACAGTGGTTGTAGGTTATATAAAACAGACGAAGTTTGTGTATAAAATGATTATTAATGACTTTACTAACCTACTAATGAACAACAAAAATAAGGATGGTAGATATCGTTACATGGCAAGTTAGCTCAAAATGTTTTCAAGACATATTTAACATATTTTATAAAAGAAGTCGATAACCTAGAAAAACTTAGATAAGAATGACCAAAATATCATAATTGCTCACAAGGCACAGTAAAATAAATTCGCTAACTTGATTAATATTCTTAAGCACACGGGAGCTCTCGTGAGACTTTTATTAAAACACAAGCTCTTCGGTGTCTTAACACTCCAGTTGACAAACTCGCTCCGAGAATGTTGACATCACAATATTTTTCTTTTGCACCTCAAAGAAGATGAAATAAATTTTCTTTTAACTTATATTTTATCTCAATGTAGTGAGCGCTACCGTTTAAATACATAGTGTTTATTATCTAGTTTACTTGCTCGCTGCAGTTTTATTATTTAATTAGCAGATAAATTGTACCTAATGCTAAATGCTAATGGAACTTGTAAGACGCTTTAAACTTTGTATATAATTTTTATTAAAATAAACGGATGTTAAAATAATTTCAGTAAATCCTACGCCCTTAAAAATATAAAACTATTCAAATTTCAAAATTAACATAAAAGCACTTCGATAAATAGCTACACCTATCGCTTACAGAAATGATTATTTAATATAACTTTTATAACGTGAATTTATTGTGTTAATTTTTTTATTTTTATATTGTCCTAATTGATAATATTATTTGTTTTTTTAAAGTAGTGATAAATTCTTGAACTATGTAGTTTTCACAAATATACACAAATAATAATCTCTTCTATACCACAGCGATATGCCTCCAATAAATTTGTATAAATTAAACTTATATTATTTTTGTGATGTTTGCATATTTGTAATAGCAAATTAAAATATGAAAAAATTACAAAAATAGCAATCACCGACGAAACTACGAAGTGTTGTGTAAAAAAGTTTCACGATTCAATCAACTGCAGCAGAACAGGAAATGTCCATTGAGGCCGTATCCACGATCCACAGATCTCGAGTTTCGTTCGTTTTGCGAGCCGAGATCCACCCGCATCCGTCACTGGCACACATTGTCCATGATAAGTAAAGGTCTTTGCCTGAGTTCGTTTAAGCTTTGTAACGGTACTCGTATACATTTTGAAACATATAAGCATTGTATTCGTTTTTTGAATTTTTATGTTTCAAATATTCTTAAAATTTTAATTAAACATTGTATAGTGGTTAACTACACAACTAAAACTTTTTTGTTATGATCGCAATTTCCCACTTATTAAACTTAGTACTTGACTATAGGTTTTTTTTACAAATTACTTTCTGTTTTCATTCTGACAGTATTAAATAGCATCGTGGTATTTCATTGAAAAACATTGACATTAGTAACAATCCGCAAATATATTCAGAAAACATCGTGGGCAGGAGAGAGAAACTTTAATCTTGAAATTACTGCACTCCTACGAGTACACATACTCCTTTGTAGATTAGATACGGGATAGATTTTCGTAATAAAAAGTCTGATAACTTAATTTAAATAATTGTAATAAAATATATGAATTCAACTTCATTATGCAATAAGTACAACGCACTCATCAGTAGTATTATATTGACTATATACTAGACCCGAGTATGACATCCGCTATGTCATTTGTGTACTTAAGTAGCTAACACAGCGAATCAACACAAGCATTTGGAGGACAATGATAAACTTAATAAAGGGTAATGTGTTCGTTAGATGAGTTCCGGGAGACATTCCTGGGCCTAAATGCTCGTCCGCCGTAAGTATCCGTAATATCTCCCCGGGCGCAACACATCTTTGTCGCAAACTTACCCATCAGCTGTCCCATGGGAGTATTTTTGGGTTGACTTAGTAATAATTATGCACATTGTGTGTTCTGATTAATTCTGGCTTCTGGATTTTTTACTGCTTTCGTTGTAAGAATGCTAATAACTATAATGATAATTAAAATAATCTAGGTAATCATTATTGCTGACAACTAATGACAGTAGTAATATACTAAGTAGCTCGGGTCCCCTTTTTAATGAGAGGATAATATTGTTGTATCTAAATAGACAAATTCGTTGGGCATTGGACAACATAAAAGCGGACTATATTTAGAGAAAAAAGGTTGCTCTACATATTCACGAGATAGAGACGGTGCAGTAATAAAGATTGTAATAAAGATCATATGCAAAATATGTCCAGCTACGTGCGCTCAACATAGCGTGAATCCGAAAGATAGTCACATTTAAATATTCAGTTCGCATTACGCATTCAGCAAAATGAGAATGAGATGGCATTTTAAATCTGTTACAACCGTTTTCGAGAGACTCGTGTGCTCCTTCCGATTCGAATTGAGAACACCTCCGCGTCCATTATTTATACAGATTTAAAAAGGTAAACCTTTTTGTAGGACGTGCCGGTGAGTCCTGGTTCTGATTTGTTAATAGATTGCATTGAATAAAGATAAGGTAATAAATTGTTCTATCTGAAATATTTATGTAGAATTAAATCTACACATTGCTAAATTTTTTTGCCGTTTTCATTATCATATTATTCTGACAACCCCATAACAAAATTTTTTTTTTTTTTGATATAAGAATATTTTGGGGCTAATCTATTAATATCAATTTTCTATCGCCGATCCTAAGATAAAGAAATAACAAAAAAGTATGCCTTAAGCCTGTAGTAAATCAAAATCAAATTGATGCATCATTAAAGTATACAAGGTTTGTTATCGTCAAATGGTAATGGTATTGATCTTGTGCACTACACGCCAGTAGAATTGGGAAGACTCGGCCACGTCAGTTGCAGAGGGTTGAGGCCTGTAATTTTTATACTACATATTATATGAATGGAAAAATAAGAAAGTTTACAAAGGAATAGTTAACTAATTAAACAAAAAACGAAAACTGACTTCCAAAGTAAAAATGCACAAAAAGTATGAAATAAAACTTGTTTTCTAAATAATTCCCCTTTTAAATTCGGCAAAAATTTTAACTATTTCTCTACTGGTATTATTATCTATTGGTATAGTCGGCGGGAAAAATATAGCAGTAAGCATTAAATATACTATAGTGATGATGATGATCACGAATATAATTTGGGCAATAGCAAAATGTCAAAGATATTTTGATATCGGTGCACAAAACTCTAACGAGTAGTTAGTACCTATGATATCATAATACTGCCGTCCTTATCATAAACAACGCACTTGCTTTGAGGTAACTTTCGAGTACCTCCAAGCGCACAAAGTTTTTTTCTTTATTTTGTTGTCTCTATGAATATAACAGGAATAATACAAACTTTTTTGTTTTGTTTGGTACCTTTAAATGTGAACTTTGCATGTGCGATTTTACACTTATATGTTTAGTTAATTTAAATAATTTAAAAGACGAAAAATTGTTTAAGACTTGTAAACATGAACTGCAATAATATGAATTTACCAAGCATAATCAACGCATGTGTGACAATTGCGTGGTTTATGTCTAGGAAATGTATTTCTGATGTTCTTGGCCAGCAAAGATGAGGAAAGTGTGATGATGAAGTACTTAAATGAAAGTTCACATATAAAACATACTAGATGTTTCCCGCGACTTTATTATTGCAAAAAGAAATCACGCAGGAACCGTGCGTTTTACCGCAATAAAAAGTAGCCTATGTTCTTTCCCGTGGTCTAATTTATAGCTGTGTCAAATTCCATCAAAATGGATCCAGTTGTTTCGGAGCCTGTTCAATGCAAACAAATATACAAACGAAACCTTCCTCTTTATAATATTTGTATTGATATGTTGCAAATTAAGACTAGCAAAGAATGGTAAGAGGAGCTCGCATGCGTTTAGTTTTATGTAGGTAAATGAACAAACAATAAAAATACTTGTATCAAACGAAATATTTATTTGAAAAACAAAAAGGATATAAATGCTTAAAAATAGGTGAGTATCACTGTATGGATGGAACACAATTATTTTATGGCAAATCTTAATTAATTATATCATAAGTTATACCTACTTAAAAATGAGATCAAGTTTTCTTTGAGCATTAATATTATATTTTCATAACATTATTAAACACCATGATCAAAAATAGAACAACCAATCCGTTCCATCTGTAATTTTCTATATAGTTTTTTTTTCTAGCAATCATGTAACAATTAAATACTTACGTAAATAAAAATGAGGATAGTAAAATTTTAAAGTATGGCCCCGTGGATACTAACAAAATTTTCCTACCTTCATTAGCTTAAACATGAAAAAAAAAACATCAAAATAAGTTGAAATATAAAGGCCCTAACTCACCGAGATGCCTGGCGACGTCGCCGGCCACCGTATACAAACAGTTTATATTGAAATGTTTGGCGGCTAACTCACTAAGCGACGTAGCCAATTCGTAAGTTTCAATATAAATTGTTCAGAAATGCATATCCCAGACAAAAACCACGCAATAGCCACACATGCGTTAATTTTGCCTGGTACTAGTTTGGAATGGATGAATATACGCTGTTTATACATAACAAAATAATGAAGACTATAAAATATATAAGAAATTAAGTGATTGATCCTGGTAGGTCTCGTTTCGGTGATTCCGAATATACTTTTAACTCAATTTCGTCAAAACTGTCGATTGCGTTGTTTATGATAAGTACGGCAGAATAATATGTTAGTGTTTCGTGTGAAGATGGTGGTGGTGATGATGATCATTACTGTAAGTGGTATGATGGGATATGTTTGCCGTTCTTTAAACGACGCCGGAATCCCCAAACATGTATCTATAAGGACTCAGGAGTTCTGTCCAGTACTTTTGGATCCAGGGTATACCTTAGCGCAAAATCTTACTTTTTGGTACTATATGCTTAGAATACTTCAGACAAAGCCGAAATCACTATAATATGTGTCCATATAAATTTCGAAGAGTTTCCACGATTTATCATGGACATGTATGTAATTGACATATATGTGCACATGCACATATATGTCAATTACCTACAGCTATGCGATGCGACGCTGCAGCACGGTGTGAAAACCGTCTGTGTGTGCATGCGCAAATATCGCAGACGCACTACAGTAGCGAGGAAGCCCCACCAACACCCTGAACGCGTTGTTATACTGTATTCGGAGAGCGTTAATGGCCTGCTGCGTGTAGCTGACCCACAGATTGCAGGTGTAGAGAGTTTGGCAAAACGCTTTAAACAGTGTAATTTTAACATCTGTACTACACCTCGCGAATCTGCGTATCAACATGTTACAACTGACCGCCATCGCTCTCCTCTCCCTTTCGATGTCCCCATCGTCTGTTAAATCCTCGGTGACCACATGGCCGAGGTATTTAAGCTCTTTTTCTCTTCGAAGAGCAACACCATTGAGCAGCACAGGCGCCACATCTCCCAGCTTACGACCCCTGGATTGAAATATCAAGAGCTACGTTTTCTCACATTATATACGAGACGACGCTTTATACAACGCCGGAATCCCACATGTATCTATAAGGAGTCAAGAGTTCTGTTCAGTACTTTTAGATGCCTTGTTGCAAAATCTTACTTTTTGGTTGCATTTGCTTAGACTACTACAGAAAAAGTCAAAATAGCCATATGTGTCCATATAAATTTCGAGGAGTTCCCTCGATTCCATCATCACATCACCACTTTGATGTCAAAAGGACCAATTGGGTTATACCTTATAGATAAAAAAAATAATTTTGAAAATCGGCCCACAGATGAATTATTATCGTTAAACATCCAAAAAATTAATTCTTCAAAATCTTAACGATTTACTTATTTTTAATCAAAATCAAACTCTTTTCAGCATTTTGCTATTTTTAATAGAAATTTGCCTACCATGTCCAGTTGAAAAATTCACCTACTAGTACTATTATAGATATGAAAGCTAAAAACTTAAAACTCCATCTCAAAGTTTTATAACATAACATTTAAATAACATTTAAAAAATTGTCCTATATGATGCCTACTACCGGTACTAGCCAGGCGAGACAAACCGGCTTAAGAAACTCGCAAATCTTGTAATGACTCAATCTTGAAAACCATTAAAATACATACTCGCTATCAAGTTACATTATAAAACTTACAGAAAATTGTGTGCATGAATTTAAACTTCATAAGATATGAGAAATATGCAATCGCTTTGCAATAATCTTTGAGAACTGAATACTAACTTTAAAAGTTTAATTTTACACTTTTTACTTTATGCTCCGTTTCGCTAACAATCCTGAGCGAAGTTTTCTTAACTGTTGTTGGGAGTTTATAAGGGAATAACGATATAGGCGTCTCAATCGTTACACAACTTCATATTTCATGTTCCATTGACAACTTACTAGTTATTTTACTCTTAATTTTAACGGACGTATTTATGATCATCATATATTATTACACGAAGCAAGGACGACCTCTGTGGCTCAGTGGTTCAGCGCGTTGGTGCCCAAGCCCGGGGGTCACAGCATTGAATCCCGCCGAAGGAACAAAAATTTTTTTTGTGTTCTTGGGTCATGGATCTGTATCAAATATGTGTATAATATAATAAAAGTCTTAAATATATGTATAAAATATATATAAATATATAGTATAAAAGTATTAAATATACTTCCCGTTTTCTGGTACCTGTAACACAAGTTCTTCGGATACTTAGCACGGGGCTAGATTGACGTGGTGTGAAGCGTCCATAGATATTTTTTATTACCCCCCCTCCCTTACTCCATAGTTTTCTGATCAATGTTGTGTGCTGCACGCAATCAAATGCCTTGGAGAGATCGCAAAAGACTCCTAGAGCATCTTGCGATTTTTTTAAATAATTTTAATAATTTCCCCAAGCATTAAAAATATAACTAATCAGATCAACGCCTGCATCAAACCAAATTGTTTATTATGTAAAATGTTATTTATATTAAAGTGTGATAGTAGCTGAGTAAGTATTATTTTTTCATATATTTTACTTAGTGTTAGTAAAATAGATATAGGTCAAAAGTTAGATGGATCCGACTTACTACCAGACTTAAACAGAGGTAATTTACTTTACTACGAGGGCTGATGGATAATTTTCCGAAACGACAAAGAAAAACTTCAAAAATCTATTTAAAATAAATTTATTTCTCAACGTAGTTTCCTTCTACCTCGATGCATTTAGTCCAGCGCTTCTCCAATGCCGTTACACCAGTTTGATAAAATGTTTTCTCCAACCCCTCAAAATACTCGTCCACGGCAACAATGACTTCTTCATTTGATGAAAATTTCTGGCCACCTAACCATTTCTTCAGGTTTGGGAATAAGTGGAAGTCGCACGGGGCCAGATCCGGGGAATAGGGTGGATGCGGTAGCACTTCGAACCGCAATTCATGGAGTTTGGCGACTGCAACCATTGACGTGTGTGCAGGTGCGTTGTCATGGTGGAACAAAATTTTTTTCTTGGCCAAATGTGGTCGTTTCTTCTAGATTTCTTCTTTTAATTTTTGCAGAAAGCTTGCGTAGTACTCTCCATTTATTGTTTTTCCTTTTTGCAGATAATCCACTAAAATAATCCCTCGAGCATCCCAAAAAACAGTCGCCATCACTTTGCCGGCCGACAAAACCGTTTTTGCTTTCTTCGGCGCAGGTTTTCCGCTCTCAGTCCACTGCTTAGATTGTTATTTTGTCTCGGGAGTATAATGATGTATCCAGGTTTCATCGACTGTTACATAACGCCGCAAAATATCATTAGGATCTCGGTTAAACAGCGCCAAACACTCCGATGAATCGTCCACTCGACGTTGCTTTTGGTCTACAGTGAGCAAACGCGGCACCCATCGCGCGCAAAGCTTTTTCATTCCCAAATGTTGGTGCAAAATATTAAAAACGCGTTCAGATGAAATGCTCACCATCTCTGCTATCTCTCGCAACTTTAAGCGCCGATCATTCAATACAATTTTGTGAATTTTTTTGATCATGTCCGGATTCGTGACTTCATTTGAACGGCCAGACCTGTGGGCGTCTTCAGCTCTGTCTTCTACATTTAAAATCAGTTACCCAGGTGTGAATTGTACTCAATGCAAGAGCAGAATTACCTAAAACACTGTCTAGCTTGGTTTTAATCTGGGTTGCTGTTTTCTCTTTTAAAACGTAAAACCTTATCACCGCACGAATTTCGTTTCTTTCCATTGTTAAGAAAATTTACGACAGAGAAAGTTCTACGTCGTTCAAACAAATTCCATCAGTTCGATTAAATTCAAATTTGGCGTTCTATTTTCAAAAAGATGCCAGAATATAATGTAATATTCTTTTTTTGCGTATCATTTTTTTTAAGTTCGTCGTTTCGGCCAGTTATCAATCAGCCCAGGTATGTTGAGATAGATTAGATCATTTATTTAAGATACATTAGATCAGGAAATACGCCACTTTTATACAATCATTAAAATAGTTGTTAAGTAAGTTAAAAATAGTTGCTAAGTAAGGTGCGATAACATCGGTTATAGATTTAGTAACTTTCATTGATAGATCCCATAAATCTTCAGTATTCTTAATATTTAATAAATTAAAAATTTTAATAATGTCTTGCGATCCTATTTCTTTAGATCTAAATTCGATTTCACACTCTTTTACATTATCTTTAAGAAGTAATTCAGCATCAGCAGGAGAGGCATAAAAATTTTTGGTAGTTGAAACTGGAATGTCAGCAAAGAATTTGTCAATAGCAGTTGCAACTTCACTGTCGGATTTAATTATTTTATAATCTATATTCAATTTAAAATATGTGTTGCGGCTGGCGACTATTCCAGTTTCATTTGCAATGATTTGCCAAGTTGTTTTAGTCTTATTTTTCGAATTCTTAATTTTATTTCTAATGTGAAGAGATTTTGCTGCAGAGCATACTTGCTTAAATGTTTTTGAATATAACCTTACATCATTTTCAAATTCTTCACTTTAATTCATTGTTCTTTAATTATTAAGTTCATACAATTTTAATCTACATTTTACGGCATACCTGCCGTTGCCTATTCACAGAATTTACTTTTATTGTTTGTTGTCACTGTCTTAGAGGTGAAAATGGTATCAAATTTATGTTTAATTAATTTAAACAGTTTACAAAATGACATATCCGGGCTACTATGATACTTTAAATGTCAGATATTATCTATAATTTCACCTCTAAATTTCTCAATATGTTTGACATTTATTGGTATACATGTGTTTCTGTCCTTGTGTAATTGTTTGCAATTATTATCTATAGGGAAAATGGCCCGCTGTGCACAGTGATCAGAGCTAATGAAGTATGTTAATGATTTCTTTATTTAATGGATCTATGTTGGTAAAAATGTTATCAATGCATGTAGCAGAGCTGTCTTTGATCCTTGTTGGTTCAAAGAATAAATGAGTTAAGTTATATGATTTTAAAAATGAAGTAAATCTAACAGTGGTGGAATTACTTTCTAAAATATTTATATTAAAATCACCATACAATAATATATGTTTGTTAGATACACTTATCTTAGTTACATTGAAGGAGTATTTCCTTTAGTACTTGGCTTAGGAAAACATATTCTAGCGATATTATAAATTAAAAACTTAAGATTGATAAATAAAGTTGATTGAAATATATGTATTTTTGTTTTTTAATTTCCACTGATGAAAATACCTCGAAGTAACTTCCAGCAAGGATGGGAACAACAAGACACAAACACACTAAGCACATATGTAGTAGTGGAACGTTTCTGTAAATAAAAATAGTTCATGACATCTTAAAAAGTTATTTATGTCAAAAAGTCAAACGGAAGGTAACACCGCCATTTTACTACTACGGACTATAGCACAGGATTACAAATAGTACTAGTATGACGTCACAGCACAGATCAACTCTCTCAACTCTATCAACCAACATGGCGAGTAATGTTTTCGGAGGTTTTTAAAAAGTGTATTTAAAAAAAAATGTAGGTTTTTAGGTTTCAAAATAATGTTATATAATTTTTTTGTGTATAATGAAACAACTATGAAGCGTTTAGGACATGAATAAAAACAAGGACAAGTAGCCTATTCGGTAAGGCCGCGAGTGGCTAAAAGCAGCAAGCCTCAAAGTTGGGTATCATTCGACTTTCGCAGCACGGCGCCCGGCAGTGTGGCCAGGTTTAGCAAAATCCTGCGATTTTAAGAGATGTTTTCTGATTCTCGATGATTTTAGAGTTTTGTAGATTGTATCGCAGATCTGAAAAATTAGCAGTTTTTAGGACAATCTCATGACATCTCCAGATTTAGAAGACAATTAAAAATAAGTTTTTAAAACTAAGCTCATGTATATTCGGCATGCTCTGCCCTGGGGTATGTTTTAAATCTCGAAAACGCTATTTAAAAGTTTTTGGTTGATTTTAGCAGAACTCGGATATTACGTGAATTGCATGCAAATGGTTGATTTCGTTTATTCTGGTCACACTGGTCAAACGCTCAGTTGCAGACGAAAAATGAAAATGACAATAATTATGATAATGTCATCATTCATTAATATAATATCCATAGACGTATATATTATAGACGAGGAATGTTAAGGCAAAAAGGGTCACCAGTTAAATGGCTCCACTTTTGAGATTTTAGGGGCCATGTTGACATTTGAAGTATGGTGAAAACACGATGGCTGACATTTGAAGTATGGTGAAAACCAAAATGGCGTAACTTTTTAATGGATGAAGATTATTGTTCAGTCAAATATACGCGTCATATCTTGAGTTTTGAAATCTTTGATAATATCCAAACAGAATCCCCAATAATATCTACTGAATGAAGCTACAGAGTAACACGTATTTTGTTAGTCCTTACCTTTATCTATACTAATATAATAAAGAGGAAAAGTTTATTTGTTTGTACGTTTGTTTACATCGATTAGGCTCCGAAACTACTGGACCGGCTTTGATAAAATTTGGCACAGATTTAGAGTAGAGCACGGGAAAGGACAAAGGCTACTTTTGATTGCGGCAAAATGCTCGGTCCCCGAGAAATTTTCTTTTGCGTGTACGAGGTCGCGCGAAACATCTAGTAAATTATACGTTAGTAATATATATTCTTTGCAATATTCCTCAATGCTTCGATAGCGCGATCAAGCCGAAATTACGTAGAACTCATTCAAATTTTGACGTTCTAAACATGACTTTAAATAAATTAAAATTTAAACGAGAAAAAGGTTTTTTTTATTTTATCATTTGACATTTTTGAAGAAAGGATCAGATCACAGTGGCGCAAAATCTCGCAGGAACCGTACTATTAATTTTAGGAAATAATTTTTGAGACTTGGCAACACAATCGTACTCGCGAGTATTAACTATCTACGCTTCATATATAGGTGACGATTATTTACAAATCGATATTATTTATGTGTTTCTAGGTTTTCAAAAATGTCTTCTGAAAAATGTATTCTGCTAAAACATTTAACACGCTGTATAGTCAAAGTCTGACGCGTCACCGCGCCCGAGTACAACGCGGCGACGCGCGTCGACTGCTATTCCACTAAAACGCAGACGTGCGGATACGCACGCCAACGCGCGACATCGAGCGCTACCGTATTATCAGAATACAAATTTGTACCTTAATAATCGAAAAATATAAATGAATATGCTTTATGCATAGAGCTATCTATACCTATACTTTTGTACTAAGGACTAGATGTTGTCATTCGTGCGCGCAAAAAGATATCCCACGGGGTACATTTTCCCGTGATAAAAAGTAGCCCCTAGATGTAGCTTTTTATCACGGATATTTTTATCAAGGATATCGAATACCATATCTGCCATATGCAGAAATCCGCATCATGCATGGTATTCCATATCAACTATGGAATACCATATCTTTTTTGCGCAGATATAGGATATCTGTGCAAATCATTTCATCAAAATCATTCCACTAGTTGTGAAACTTATTCAATACAAACCAACATACAAACTAACAAATCTTTTCTCTTTATTACATTAGTATAGACGAGGCATGTCGAAACAAAAAGTGTCCACACATAAACTGGCCTACTTTTGGGGTTATTTGGGGCAGTCGAGGTTTGACATTTTGACATTTGCTTACCGCAGTATATTCGGTCTGCATAATGCAATTGACAAAACCTTCTGCAATCAAGATGGCGTAAGTTTTTCTTGTATGAAGTTTCTTCTGTCTAATGTAAGTCATAGCCCACCCTTAGTTTTGAAATCATTTCGTTATAGCCCCTATGAGAAAATCATGACATGTCACGTCGCTTCGACTCTGCGCCAGTGTGGTTGACCCTAAAGCCGCATGCTATTTTAGTCACTCATGCTATTTTAGTCACTCGCCGCACTGCAAGCCCATTTAGGGCATCGCAAGATGCGGCGAGGTGAGGCGAATTCTCAGACGGCTCGCCGCACGGCGAAAATCGATCTGTGTAAATGGCTCTTTAGAGGCCAAACATTATTAATTTATAATAAATTATTAAAAATTATAATGAATTTCGACAACAGGGCGACCTCTAGTTTTATTTAATGTACACATTTATATTGAAATATAAATATGGTTGTTTACAAAAAATTTATGAGTAGTTTTTGTTCTCGTTCAATTTGTTAAAATGTTAATCTTTTCTGAATGTCAATATGTAAGGCAAGTATGTAATTGAAGTTCGTTTAATGATCTAAGAAATTAATCTTTCATTTGAGACATTCAATAACCAAAACAACAACTAAATAAAACTAAGTTCTAAATTAGTTGACAAACTAGATGGAATAAAACACTACGTATTTTTTATTAAAAAAAAATATAAATTATAAAATGTAAAAGTAAATGATTAGTAATGTTTTATTTCATACTGCATTACATTTCTTTGAAACAGATTTTAATCTCGTGCTCAATAAATATAGGCCGGAAAGTTCTTTTATCTTTATTGTTGTAGGTAATTCCTGGAGATCGTGAAATCAGAATAGGCTTCTCTTATTTTCTTTTGTTAAATATATTCTGAAGATACGTAAACAAAGCTTTAAGTCACAGTGGCTGCAGTCAAAAACATTAAATGTATGAGAAGCTGAAGGTTATGTGGCCTTGTTTTCTTTTGTTCCTATTTTGTTGAAATGAAATGCTTTATCCGATTGCAGAGGAGATTTTTCTATTTTTCTAACATTTTGATTAAGTGTTATCGTACGTACTTTACAATTGTATTCATCATGTTAATGAGTAGTTTCTTTTCTGTAGCTGTAGCTCTCACAATACAGGATATGTGCGTTTAGCCGAGAATGTCAATGTGCGACGTTGTTGTTTTTGTATTTCCTCCAAAATTTGTGTTCATTCGGTTCTTAATGTGTAATATTAACCATTAAATATTCGTTGATGTGCACAAGTATGGGCAAGTGGTACAACTACCAAAAGCGTGCTATTCTGTGTTCTCTCCAAAACTCCCCAGGAACTTTCAGTAAAGCTTCTACCACTTTACTGAATCGAATGACTTAACTCATTGATTGCATTGACTATTTACTTGGACTTTGACTAGACTTTGGACTTGACGATTTAGAAATACGGTATTGAAAATTTTAACAAAAATTCTATTTTCCGCCTTTTTAACTTTAAAATTTAACCAGTGGCAAATGGTTACAAGCCGACGCCATTTATTTAAATTATAAAAAAAACACAGGATATCCTAGTGTGAGAGCGAAGGAGTCACAATAGATCCACTTGGGTCGCAGTGACGTTAGGGCTCGATTTTGACCTGGCTTCGACAGTAATTATATTTTAAAAAAAGTCAGAGCTACAGCTAATCTCAATTTAAGTTACATTTTGATTGAAACCAGGGACAGAGAGAGACATAAGTAACTTTAACTGGTGTCCACGATATTGTCATGTTTGTTAAACAACATGTATAGGTACGGATAGAAACAGACGCAGGAGATTTTTTTATATCTTACATCATCACTCATATAATATATTCTAGACAATCTTTATATTGTGTCGTCCGACAAACCTCTCCGACAATCTGTCTTACCCCTGACCCGGGGTCCGGGGAGTTCGTCATTCCAATTACTCGGACCAAGGCCGATTGCTCGCCCCAGCCATAAGACAGCCCACGGAAAGCGATCGATAACGTAATATCGTATCTACCGTGTAATTCCTCTTTTACAAGCATTGTTCCCTTTTATGAAATTTTTAAACGTCTAATAAGTTTCATTAGCAATGAGTAGCATTCGCGTAAATTTTGGAGGCAAATAATGATAAATAACGAATTCCTATTTGACAAGATTGTATTTGATACGTTTGCTTACATACTATATTATCGTATTTTTAAAATGTAGCAGCATTTAAAAAAATCGTTATTTATTACAAAAATATTTTTTCTAAGTATCCTATTTTTTTACTTGTTACTATAGAAACATTGGAATGTACTTTAAGGATTATCTTGGTAACATCGGAAGTAGGTATTTTAAATCTGTGTACCAAGAACTTTTATGAAAAGAAAATAAATACCTAACTTCGATATAAACTTTGAATATATCAAACATAGCCGATTCCGATGGCTACAAAACCATCCACTACCGGAAACCAATTAGGCCACGCTGTAAAACAAGAGAAAAGGTTGACCGGACGCGCGCGCTCGGGAAAACTCCTCTGTTGTACAACTGCCGTCTGAAAACCTTTACAAACGTTTAGGTAAAAACTAAAAAACTATCGGGATGTTTACGAAACGCAATAAAGCAAGTTCAGCCAGTTGAGAATTTAGCATAGAGCATATTTTGTTCTAATCTTTTCGATAGTCTTTGCCTACTCTTGAGCGTGAGCGCGATTGTGCATGTATAATTTTGTTTATTGGCTCTACAAATCGTACATTATCCGTAGGACCAAAATGCCCTCCGCTTTGGCTACGTATAGGGTACTTAAACCAGTAAAGCTATTGTCCAATATGCTGCACTTTGTTTACCACATTTACCCTTTGTGGACTACTTGAAGTGCTATTCGCTTGCATCGACACAGATGTGTGTTTCTCCTTAGGTATGTATATTGACATAAAATGTGTATAGACCCTTATTATAAACACGCGCGTTTAAGTGTGTAATGGACCTAAACGGAAATAGGATCTGTTTCGTCGCCGCTTTCCGTTTCCGAGAGGGCTGAAAGAATTTCGTTAGAGAACTCTAGGAATGGACTATTGCTGCTTTGATACGCATCTCACGGTGATACAATATTGAGATGTCAGCAAATTTACAGGTAAAGTCGAAAAAATACTCTAGAACAATATAAAAGTAAACATATCTTAAACGTAACATGCTACTCTCATATTATTTGTTGTAGCACGGTTTTGTTCATGCTTAGTTTATGAGAAAAGTAATTTCTTTATAACGCAATTGTAAAATACTCGGTACCCTTTGCTAAATTGTAATAAAATTCAAATAATCTTCTCTTTGTCCCTTTTATTTTTATAACTATTGTAGTTGTACAGACATTGCATTCCTTGAATCATTTATTTGTAAGTGGGTCGAGGAATGCCAGTACATATTACGGCTGTACCTACCCTTTGGGTGGGCTTGCATACATAAGTAAATAAGTATTCTTTTTACTTTGTGACCCTCATTTTTACCATCCAAACATTACCATCAACATTTTGATGCGTAAAACATAAAGTCTTAATCATTATCACTTTTAAAATATGGCAATCTATACATATTATAAATTCGTAACTGGTTGCTGTCTATACATGTAAGATATATAAGGAAAAGTATTACAGGGTGGCTTTTTGAACGACATAGAAGCCAAAACAATGATTTTTAGAATTTTTATCTGTTTGTCTGTACGTTTGTACGCGCTAATCTCGGAATCTACCTAACGGATTTTTATGAAATTTGGTATGGTAGTAGTTTAGACTCTGGATTAATACATATGCTACTTTTTATTGCGTAAAAATGTATGGTTCCCGCGATATTTGTTTTTGCGCGTACGAACCAATTTGAATGCGGTTTTCAGTAATACATTTTGGTTTGCTCCACTTAAAATTTAATGTTTTTTTTATTTCAATCGGTTCATAAATATAAAAGTTATGTTAGTCTAAAAAATATATCATATCAAATCCTATAGAATAAGTGATCAGTTGAATTGGTCGAAAGTTTACGTAGGTATTACCAAATCATTACATAAGCTACTTTTATTCGCAACAAAAAGTACGGTTCTCCGTGATTTCTTTTTCGCATACGAAGTCGTGGGTAACATCTGGACTATACTATTATTATAAAGAGGTAAAGTATGTTTCTTTGTGAGTTTGTGACTTACCGATATTGTAAGGGGCTAATCTATGGATCTACTTCAATAGATTTTTAAATTCTTTTACTTATAGAATGCTACATTATTTGTGAGTATCATAGACTATATATTAACCTGAATAATGTTAAGTATTTTCCGTGGTAGTTGGATTTGCAAAATAAATCGAAAATAACCTAACCAAGAGCATGTTTGGACATGTCTATCTAAGGAGGGTTCCGTAACTATCAACGCGTAATAGGTTTTCTTTTAATTACTTTAAAAGTTATTGTCCGATTTCACACAAAATTTCCTAAAGAGTTTTTAGCATGATCTATCAGCATGGAAACTTACAAGTTTATATCTCCTATAGTTAAGAAATGCCAAAACCAACTTATAAACCACTTTGGATGCCGATTACTCGAAAATGGCCGACTAACGACTTTATAAAAAAGTCATGTATTAAACCTTACCTTTATTTTAAGAGACTTATTGAATGATACCCCACACGATGGGGTAGAATGAAAAAATATTTTTCATCCCCACTTCACATGTATGGAATTGGAGAGCCACCCTTAAAATATTATATTATTATTATTTTATGACGCCAAAACTGACATCTATATACAGTCTATAACTATACCAAATTTAATCTATTTATATTCATAATTACAGAACCTAGAAGCGCGGACAGAGAGACAGACGGACGGACGAACAGAGCGAAACTATAAGGGTGCTTATTTACTACGGAACCCTTAAAAAACGGGCGAACGAAATCGTGTTTGAGAGTCGCTGCCTTATCGATAAGAGATTTATTATTGAGTTCTAGAGAAAAGTTTTAGAATTTGATTGTGCTTGCAAAAAAGTCAGTGACAGCATATTTAAGTCACAAAAAAAAAAAATTTAGATTAAAAAAAATTAAATCTTAAGGTGATGTTTATTGGTCATATTATCAACAATTATGATTTTTTATCAAAATAAGATACTTTATCGTGTCAAGTGTTTAAAACATGAGAATTTTTCTTTTTACTGCACATAATTTGGACTATTGAAGAGGATATTAAAGAGATAAGGCTGGGACTATATGATCCAGAATCCAGAAGGCCGGAGATAATTCAGAGCGCTAAAAATAGAACTCTGCGTTAATACAATATAGCTGAAAATCGAACACGCATGTGTCGAGTCATATATGACAGCTCGACACTCGACACTTTGGTTTTCAACACTATTTAAGCACAGAGTTCTATTTTCAATGCTCTGAATTTTCCCCGGCCTACCGGATTCCGGACAATATTACAGTTTAAGGTCGTGTTAACTAGCGCGGCGGGTCCGGGCAAGCAGCGGACTTTGGAAAAATTAAAATTTTCGAAACGACACATTCAAACGTACGACTTTTCTCTAAAATGGATTTATTATAAATTCGCTTTTGCCCGCAGCTTCGCCCGCGTAGGAGAGTGCCACGAAGCAAAAAACTTCTTTAGCTAATATACTTACTGCAATATAATAATAGCACAGAGGTAAAATATATAATACTTAAGTAATAGTTTTTTATTATAAATTTATAATACCGGCATATATTTTTACTATATGCTATTACTATGTTGCAGTAGGTAAGTACATTTGCTAAAATAAGTTTTTTGCCACGAACACTCTTCCACGCGGGCGGAGCTGCGGGCAAAAGCTAGTAAAATAATATGTTTGCATTAGTGTACCTACGCTTTTATTGCACTAGAATTTGAATATCTATTTAAAGTAAACAACCAGACCAGAATAATTTTATTAATATTGTAACTAAATCTCAGTGCTCAGATTTTGACAGTGTCCAGTTTTGGGTTATTGATTAATAGCTAATTCAGGCCTTGGCTTCGAGACCATCTAATTTTAAAAATGACTTGTTAAAAAATTGGGTTACCCGTCAAATGTTGGCTCAAACCTTTTTTAGGAACGTAAACCTATTATGGTAGGTGAATTTATATATTTTTTCTGTACAACAGTTTTGTCTTATATGTTATTTATGTAAAATACAATTTAAATTATAGTGTTTTTACTTATATTAGGTTAGCAGAATATTTGAAACGTAGAATCTTCTGTACATCGTAACACTGGAACTATCAAATGCTTCAAATCTAAAACCTGGCACTAAATGTAGATAATAAGTTACATAGTGTGGTATGCAGCAAACTACGGTTTATGAGACGCCCAAAACAAAGTTTCGACACTGACTGACTGTTACTGCCATTGTAAAGTCATGATTGTGTAATTTAAATATCAGTACCTGGGTAAGCGAGCTTTGCTTGAAGTTCTGATAAATTTGAATAAATAAAAATATTCACAAAAATATTTATCTGACCGGGATTCGAAACCACCATATTTTGACCAAAGCAAAAATTATACATAAGCATACCTAACTGCCAATCGGAATGACATAATAGAGTCGAAATTATTGATATATAGCTTTTGTCCGCAGCTTCGTTCGCGTGGTAGAGTGTTCGTGGCAATAAACTTCTTTAGCAAATATAAGAACTTATAATAAATTTTCACACGTACTTTTTAATTTTAATGTATCTCCTAGATAAGGATTAGGTAATATTCTATCCGTCTAAATAGCTTCTGAAAATACCACATTATTTGTGATAATTTTTTTAAACTTAGAATGGGTATAGTAAACCTATCCTTAAAAGATAGACATATCTATGCCATCGCGGACTTTTTTTTCCATGATGGTACCGACTTCAAAAATATGAAGATTTAGTAGAGAAATAATTAAAATGTTAGCCGAATTTAAAAGAGGAATTATTTGGCAAAGAAGTTTTATTTCATACTATTTTGTGCATTTTTACTTTAGGAAGTCGGTTTTAATTATATTGTTTAAAAATAATAATTTTTCCCTTTTTAGTTATATTTATTATTATTAACACATTTTAAGAAAGTTATTAATACAAAAAGGCTTCGGTATTCTCCCTCTCTCGGCAAAACAAACTCAAGCGTTTTTTTTATGCCGGTTTTCTGAGAGGCCATGGTATTTCCTCGATAAGCATTAACGATCTGTGGACCAAATAAACAATCACCAGTGACGATAATAATTAGACACTATATAATAAAATAATTATAATTATCTATTGTAGTAGTCGGCGAAAATAATGTAGCAGTCAGCATTAAATATAATATTATAGTGATGATGATGATCATGAATATAATTTTGGCAATAGCAACATTTTAAATACATTGATATCGGTGTACAAAACTGTGAGGAGTACCTATGTCATCATAGTAATATGTAGGTATCGTAAAAAGATGGCGGTGATGATTATGATGATTATTACTGTAGGTGGCATATGCTTGCAGTTCTTTAAACAATGCCGAAATTTCTAAACGTGTATCTTTAAAGACCGAGGAGTTTTGTTCAGTGCTTTTGGATCTAGGGTACCTACACCTTGGCACAAAATTTTACTTACTATAAAAGTCGAAATCACTATAAATGTCCTTATAATTTTGTGGAGTTCTTTCGATTCCTCATGGATGCCATCATCAGGTGACTAAGGGACCAATTTCGAATTATATTCTTTACAACAACAAAAGAATTTTGAAATTCCTTTGACAAACGGCAGAGTAATGTTCAAAGATACGTGTCGGTGCAAAAGACTATGAGAAGTACCTATTATTATCATAATATGATGGTGTGTGGCGTGATGAAGGTGGTTGGCCTCGCGGGCCACGTTTCTGGCGATAACGAATAATTTATCTTCGATATTTTTGTGGACTGTATTTCATGAGGTATCTGGCGTCGCCAGGATAATATGCAGTAATAATTAGATGAGAATGGAGAGTTATAGGAAGGAATGATGCGCTTACCGAACCAGCTTCTGTGCGGGCGTCTGCAGCTGGAGTCTTCTCTCTTTCTTCTACTCACAACACTTTAGTCTTTCCAGAATTCTTATCGCGTTCTATAGGAATATATCTCACTTTAGTGGGCGGTAATTAATAGCGAAAAAGTCTAAACAATACACGCGCTGTCCGCCATTGCACTGTCGACGCGCACTCGTTGTAATGTCAGCGTATTCGCATTTCTGAGGTTAGCGTGGGAGCGAGGAAAGGGGGATTGGAATACTGTTTTATCGATATTATGAGATGCCATTCATAGTGGCGTTCGACGCTTCTAGATGGCGCTACCAGTGGTGATTGATGATGATTACTTTAATTGACATAGTGGCATATGTTTTCAGTTATTTAAACAACGCCGAAATCACCAAAAATGTATCTATAACGACTCGCGAGTTCTGTTTAGTACTTTTGGATCCAGGTATACCTTGGTGCAAAATCTTTATTTTTTGGTAGTATATGCCTGGACTACTTCAGAAAAAGACAAAATCACTATATGTGTGCATATAAATTTCGAGGAGTTCCCTCGACTCCTCTGGACCCCGTCATCAGGTCACCACTTTGGTGTCAAAAGTATCTATTGGGGATATACCCTTTACAGAAAAAAAGAATTTTGAAAATCAGTCCACAGGCGGTAAAGTAATCGTTTAACATACAAAAAAATAAAATATAAACAGCCGAATGTATAACCGCCTCCTTTTTTGGAAGTCGGTTAATAAAATTTTAAGTAGAGTGGAGTAACCAAAACGCATAGATGAATGAAAACCGCATTCAAATTGGTTAAGCCGTTGATTTCGTACGCGCAAAAAAATATATCGCAGAAACCATACATTTTTCCGCAATAAAAAGTAGCCTATGTGCTAATCCAGAGTCTAAATTACTACCGTACCCAATTTCCGTATAGTAGATTCTGAGAATAGCGCGTACAGTAACAGACAAAAATACTAAAAATCATTGTTTTGGGTTCTATGTCGTTCATAAGGCCCCCCTGTAATAGTTTTTCTTATATATCTTCCATGTACAGACAGATACCAGTTACGATTTTATTATATGTATAGATATTCGGTGTAGCGGGCTACGACCTCTTAGTTTTACATGTCCTTCTTACGCTTGAGTGGTGATTATAATAATACAGCTACAATTCTTATATTCTCCTTTATTGGTGCTTAACACAGATACGTACGATATGTCTAACACAAATACGTGTTAGACATATCGTACTTTTACTTATCTAAAATAAACCTAACTAAAAAGTGTTCCTGTGTCTTGGGTATGTAATAAATATGTGTAATATTATATAATAAAAATCTGAAACATGTATAGTATAAAAAGTATTAAATATATTTCCGTTGTCTGGTACCCGTAACACAAGTTCTTCGAGAACTTACCACGGGAACGGATTGACGTGGTGTAAAAGCGTCCAAGATATATTATTACTAGCTGTCCCGACACACGTTGTTCTGTCTCAACTATGAACTGGAATAAATAAATAACTATACATACACCTATAACCTACTCCAACATCTACACCTACATGTACTTGTAATGTAATTGTACTTGTACATGTACATTGTAAATAAGTACAATTGTACTTGAACTTCCACAATTATTTCAAGACCAAATTAGCCAAATCAGTCCAGCCTTAGGGTTTCGTAATACTTAAGGAACCCTTATAGTTTCGCTCTGTCCGTCCGTCTGTCTGTATATCTGTCTATCTATTCGATTGTCTTGGTCGCGGCATTGTTAATGATAATATTGGCACAATAAGTTAATACAAACTCTAAACAAACACATCAACCGGTCAACTTCAAAATTTGTAATTGTCAAATTTTCAACCATACTTAATTAACCATAGACAACATTACGTTTAGCAGTCAGTTGCGTTTTATTATACCAAGTTTTACGAGTATCTCACGTGACACATCACACGGGAACGGGATAAAAAGTATTCTATGTCCATCTCCTGGTTCTAAGCTACCTCCCCACCAATTTTCAGCCAAATCGGTTCTGCCGTTCTTGAGTTATAAATAGTGTAACTAACACGACTTTCTTTTATATATATATATATATATATATATATATATATAGATTATTATTATTTTCCTAGCAATTTTAAAATTCCTCACCGTTTCAACCTTCCCTGAACTTCCACAATTATTTCGAGATCAAAATTAGCCAAATCAGTCCATTATTTTCATATATAAGAAGATTATTAAAAATTTCAATGCACATCATCAGACATCATGTGACGTGAAGAATAATATAAGTATTAGGATACTGTAGTATCTAACTAACATTTAACATATAGGGAATTTCGTAAATTTTATAGCACTTATAACTGTTCCACTAGCTCTATAGCTTAAAGAGATAAGAAAATCATCTGAAAAACAGTCCCGTCTTTACAAACGGGTAGAACAAAATCAATACAATATATCCTTTGATATATTCACGTAGTATGTCAGTTAATAAGCCTGACTATACGGAATGTATGTCAAAAGTTAGTGAATTTTATCGCATTTCATCGTCCTTATCCATGATTTAACTCGAATAAAAATTCACAACAAAAGCTGTAGCTCGGATTCTTTTTATAAACCAGCACGATTTTATTTGCAAAGAGCTTGAAGCAATGTATTTTTGAATAAATTTCACTAAATATTGAAGTATAGTAACGTTTTTAATTTTTGCTGTATTTTTATTTTTATGCAATGCAACTTTAGCTTTTGTCATATTATGCAAAAAAGACAATATCCTTCTATATTTTGCTACCTATAGATAGTAGGTAAAATTAGTTTCAATATATTGAGATCATCATCGTCATCGGCCTATCGCCGTCCACTGCTGAACGTAGGTCTCCACCAAGGAGATGGTTGGCAACCATCCCGATCTTGGGCAGCCCTCATCCATCCGTTGCCAGCCACCTTCTTCAAATCGCCGGTCCATCGTACCGCAGGACGTCCTACACTACGTTTGCCTAAGCGTGGTCTCCTCTTTAACACTTGTCTGCTCCATCGACCGTCTGTCCTCCATCGACCGACATGGTCAGCCCACTTCCGCTTCAGCGTGCTAATTCGTTCATAGTTCGCTAATTGAACAATGTCGGTGATTTTAGTTCTCAGGCGAATGACATCGTTACAAATTGTATCCACCAGAGCTAACCTCAACATTGCTCTTTCCATCGCATGCTGAGCAACCTTGAACTTGTGAACCAGCCCTACGATGAGTGTCCACGTTTCGGCTTCGTATGTCATTCCCGGTAGAATGCATTGATTAAAGATCCTGGTCTTAAGGGATTGCGCGATCGACGATTCAAAGATGTCCTGGCGCTTCCCGTGAATGCAGCCCAGCCCAAGCGTATTCTTCTACTCGCCTCCTTCTCAAAGTTGTGCCGCCCTAGTTGAATAGTTTGGCCAAGATATACGTATTCTTGCCCAACTTTGAGACTAGTGTCATTCACTACGACAGGTCTCAGGAGAACGTGTTCATTATACATGACTTTGGTTTTGTTTAGGTTCGTACCGAGAACCACCCATCTTGAAGAATCGCTTAGACTGTTCAGTATCTCTTTCACGTCCCGCATAGATTCTGACATAATGACCATATCATCCACAAATCGGAAGTGTGAGATGTGCTGGCCATCTCCCTGTCTCACTCCTCGAGGTAGTTTGATTTATTTTGTATTCTGTACTTGTACTTGGACGGTCATTGTTGCAGCCTTGTATAGTCATTATACTCCTCGGTCATCTGTATAATTTGCCTTAATGTATGTATGTGGTCCACAGTGCTGTAGCCTTTGCGAAATCCGGCATGTTCCGGGGACTGAAAGCCGTCGTCTTCTGGGCAAGACGATTAGAGATAACCCTCGAGAACAGCTTATACGCGTGGCTCAGGAGTGAAATGAGGCGTTAGTTTGCAATTCACGTGTTATCGCCGTTTTTTGAAAAATAAAACCACCAACTGGCACTACCCTGGAAGCATGGAGCCTCCTGCTCCATGCTTCCGGGGTAGTGCCAGTGTGGTTGACGGAATTGAAGAGCTTGACAAGCTCACCTGCCTTGACTAAGCTTGTCAAGCTTCTTCCTGCCTTGAGCAGCTCTGTTGTCGTTTCGTTATCTCCCGGTGCTATGTTATTAGGAAGCTGACTGAGAGCTATTCTAATCTCACCCATGTCGATATCGGGAAGCTCATCTGGGAAGCTCTTTATTATTATATTTTGTATTTTCTTCTAACTGGCACACATTTTTCATGATTACAAAACAAATCCAATTGTAAAGGTATAAAATTGGCTTATATCGTTTTTCCATTGCGCAAGATATATAACATGCATAACTTCAAATTAATCCAAACCGTGTAACCATTAATAAAAACGGAATTAAAACGTATAAACTTGATAATTGCATGCAGAGGCGGACTCCGGGGGCTACGCACGTCGATTGTTTTTAATTACGCGTCGGACTCGTTAAGCCGCGCGCGTCCGCCTGAGAGAACAGCCTCTGTCCGATAAAGCCTCGGCCGGCCCCGGTAAAGGGTTTACAAATTTCACGCCACATTATGTAGCCGACGGTGCAATGGCTGAGCCGAGGGTGCCTGACGAAACTAAATGCAATTTTTGTTTGATGTTTATCATGTCTCGAGTCCATTTTTATAGGATCGTTGACGAAATTTGTAGATATTTATGTTCCTTTTTTACCATTTGTTAATTAAACGGTCACTTTCGTTTACAATAATTCAGAAGCCGATAACTTTCTCCCGCCAATAACCGCCAATAACCTAAACGCCACCAAAAGTTCTGCTATTTCATAAGTCAGACGTCGAAGCGAAAAGAAAATAAACAATTTGTCATCTTTGTTTATAGCGATACATGCAGGATGGTAGGTAACATCAATTTAAATACCAAAGCGTCGGCACGGGGCATCGGCGCCGCAACATCACTTTACATATTCGCAAAGGAGATGAACAAATATTTGACGTCCGCATCCGCCTACCGATACCGGTATCAATTTTAAATTCTTTCCTGGAAGCTTCCATGGTTGATGTGTGTTGCGACGTTTTAGCGCAAAGAGTTTTGTAGATCTATATTCCATATTTAAAGTATATATTTTCTATATATAGTGTGTCAAAATGTATTAGTTATAAAGTTTCATTAAATCTTTTGAGTTGATCGGTTGTCTCTCTTGGGAGGGCCCGTAGTGGGCAAAATATGGTAATCCAAGAGCCGGATTAAAGAATTTTGTATGTTATACCTTATCCAGTTTGAGAGAGAAGTAAATACGAGGTATAAACAGTAAAAATGACATAAAAGTAAGAAGAAATGCAAGAGATGAAATAAGCTAAAGAAGATAATGGAAAACGAGAATAAACAAAGAGCGTAAACAGAGAAATAAAAATAATTAATAGTGCATAAAATTATAGAAAAAATAATGGAAATTAAGTGACAAGTTTGTCAAAGAAAAAAATAAAAGCAAAGTCTGAGAGAAAGAAGAATTATAGAGCATTGAAGATGGAAAACCTCATTAGCGCATAACAAATGCTTTTAAAGAAAGTGAGAAGTTATTTGAATGTCAAGAATTCGCCAAATGACAGTCTGAATGTAAATTATGTAAATATTAAGTTAAGAATTTTAGAAAAAAAATGGAAAAGAATACAGGAAAATCATTTTGAGTTAATTCAATATAGCATAAAATATCTCGAGAAATATCTATCTAGAGAAGAAATATATATATTTTATAACACTTGTAAAAAAGCAGCTATAGAAGCTTACGAGTATAAATCACAGATGATAATACAAGAAGCAAGGAAGGAAGGAAGGAGAACAGGAGATCTACATAGAAAATGAACAGCAAAAGCAGTTAAAGTACAACAAACACAAGTGGCGAGAAAAAAAGGAAGCGAAAAGAAACATAAGAAGAAGATCCAAAGATGAAAATGGCTTATCCATTTTCATCTTTGGATCTTTTTCTCGTACTTACTTCTCTACAGAGATGCATATCAAAAGATGCTAGATGCAAGTAATAATGGAAAAGTAACTTACAATTTGACGCAATGCTTTACAGTTACGAAGAAGATTCATCTAGCTAAGGACATCACGATGTCTTTGGCGGCCGGTACGTTGCGCCGTTTTAGCGCAAAGAGTTTTGTTGATCTGTATCCATATTTAAAGTGTATATTTTTTAAATATAGTGTATAAAATTGTATTAGTTGTGAAGTAAAATTAAATATTTTGAGTTGATAGGTTGTCTCTTGAAAGGGCCCGTAGTGGGCAAACCAATGTGAGTTAGTAACGGTTATTCTTGCAAAAGCTCCATTTCAAAGCACCCCTGAAAACAGAGGTCGTTTGTATGTCTGTGGGTCTATCCTTGGCATCGTACGAACTTGATAACGCCTTAATAACGTTTCGAGAACGTGGTTATAGTCATATTATTTATTATTTTCAATATATAAAATTTAATTTTGAAGATACTAATCTTTACGATTTACCAGAATACAAATATTACAATTTAAAATATAATGAGCTGAGTGTCACTAAAAGAAGCTGTAATCAGAAAAAGGAATTTCTCAAACCAGTAACTAGTAATTCAGCCATGGCACCTGAATCCGAGTTGATGTAATAAGCCTTCTACAAAAGAAAAGCTTCCGTATAATTAGTTTTGTGAAATCCACTGGCCGCGTTCATAAATGTTTATCACATTTTTCCAGTTCTTATATCCTTGATTACTGTGGCTGTGGTTATGAAGCTTTAAGGAATATTATTTGACTCTTATATAATATTTTTACAAAATAAAGCCTAATTCCTTTAATAACTTCAGGTATTACTCGCGTTAAAGTATAGTGTTGATTAAATTTTAAAATATAAATCATATGATATACAATCATTCATTTTATTAAATAGACACAGTATATTTATGTCGATAATATTTTATCGCTACGAGAATGCTACGAGACGTCTACGGCTTTGCTACGCGGTTGCCTTGAATGACATTCGCTTCATACTATACAATATTCTCGTTATTAAACTACATACTGTAACTTAAAAAATATAATTTGATAATATAAGCGAAATAAACATTAGTCACATTTCTAACAGGTATGTTGGACACCTTGACCTATTTCGTATGAACGCAGCGTTTTTAACTTTTTCGATAAACCTTTTTTGTTAGCAGACATTGTTTACTCGCAGAGATATCAAAAGAAAATTTAAATGCCCTTCATTGTCACCGTCTAATTAGTGTCTGTCCACTATGTCAGCTCACAAGACGCGGGGTCTTGAAAGATTGCTTTTCATATATATATAATTTTTTTTGTATGATCATCTCTCTCAAAATTTGTATGGACACATAGTGTACAAATAGTGTACAAATATCACTAAAAAGAAAAAAATTATTATTTTAAAACAAAAAATTAAAACCGACTTCCGGAGTAAAAATGCACAAAAAAGTATGAAATAAAACTTATTTTATAAATAATTCCCCTTTGAAATTCGGCTAAAATTCTAATTATTTCTCTACTCAATCTTCAAGATTTTGGAGTTGGTACAAGCCCAAACAATATCCTACAATATTTTATAGAATTCACGTTCAAATTTGCTGTTATTGACATCAAAATTAAGAAGATTGAGTAGAGAAATAGTTACAATTTTAAAGGAATTTAAAAGGAGAATTGTTTAGAAAATAAGTTTTATTTCATACTTTTTTGTGGATTTTTACTTTGGAAGTCGGTTTTAATTTTTATTTAAAAATAATATTTAAGACAAACGAAAGACGCATAGATAAGGATTAGTTTTACATTCATACACATCTTAATATAGTTTCTAAAAACTGGTAAATCAGAATAAAAACTTACAAGTTTATTACAACAAAAATCATTAATCGTCTAACATTAAAAAAATGCCATAATACATATATGACGATTTTACACATATTTTAGAAAAGTTTTTAGGTATCGTATACTACTGACATAGCCACTGTAAAAGTAGGTATTGCCCATACAATTTATCTATAATTTGAGTGTACCTAGCCTCCCATAAGGATTAAATCTCCTCCCGTAACAATAGCAATAAAACTCTTGTTACTTAAACAAATTGGCAATTGACAAACACAATAGAATCCGTCAACATTCTACATGGACGACCTCTATGGCTCAGTGGTTGAGCGTGTTGGTGCTCAAGCCGGGGGTCGCGGGTTCGAATCCCGCCGAAGGAACAAAAAGTTTTATGTGTTCCTGGGTCATGGATGTGTATTAAATATGTGTATAATATAATAAAAATCTTAAATATATGTATAGTATAAGAAATATTAAATATATTTCCGTTGTCTGGTACCCGTAACACAAGTTCTTCGAGAACTTACCACGGGACCAGATTGACGTGGTGTGAAGCGTGCATAGATATTATTATTATTATTATTATGGAGTTTATTGTATTGGTATTTATAAATAACCTTATTACTCATATTAATACCATTATTAATAGCGGCCTGGCTATAGCCGATTTCAATTAATTATTATAAATAAATACGTCCGTAACTTTGGCTAACATAGTGAAGCTAAAATAGCCCCGGTAAAAGGGTCAAACTTATTACTTTGTAGTTTAAATACCGTATCCTTTGTTAACACCTATTCACCTTCACACTATAATGTAGCTTTATACTTTACAAGTCAGGTCATTAGTATTCTATTTTAAAGAACAATAATGAAAATATATAATACTGTACTTTTTCGGGATATCCATCCATCCATATAGCCTATGTCGCTCACAAATAACGCAGCCTTCTATTGGTAAAAGAATTTTCAAAATCGGTTCTGTAGATCCAGAGACTACCCCCTACAACCTACCCCCCTCACAAACTTTACCTCTTTATAATATAAAAGTATAGACAACAGTTGAGTTGACAATGTTGCGAGACACGAAGTGTGAATGTGCGGATAAAATAACTTTTAGACGGTAACAATTATTTTGTAAAACCTATTTTGTAAAATTTCAACAGTTCGTAGACACTTAGATTTCAGTATACAACGTCACTAGCACAGTTAGTAAATTCGAGGCGTCATAGTAACGTGTAGGTTTTCAAGCCTCAAGCCTCCGCAAACATTTGCTTGTCTCATTTGGAGCATCCATTAAAAGTTTGTGGACTGGCAAGAGATTATTTACACCGGGCGTCCGGTGGTGGATAATACGTTAATTATTTTTTATTAACTTCCCTAGCAGAAAACATAAATTTCACTTAAAATGTATTTTCATTAGAATAATAAATCTCATGTGATGTATTTAACTGGCATCTTAACGAGAATGATAAAAATGTAGTGTTTATAGTGTAATAAGTACTTACATATTTCTTTTTTGCACTGTAACAGATTGTTTGCTGTTGTTATAAAGATTTTCTAAAATGTTAAAAAAAATTGCGATTATAAAAACGTTACCTACTTTTTGAATTTATTTGTCGTTGGACTTCGGAATATCAAGGATGATTTAAATTCGTAAAGGCAAGTATAATATGTTGCACAGTTCACGTATTTGTAATTCAGCTCAAACCATTGATTGGTGTTTACATATTCGGCCATAATTTAATTACCGACATACATTATACATCGGTTTGATTATTCAGAGTGGATTGCGGTTTCCCGAGTTCACTCTGACGATTACACTGTACAGTGTATTTGCTTTGTCTCGTTTTTATCAGTTCTGTAGAACAGAGATGCAAAACCGCTTTTGCCCGCAGCTCCGCTGGCGTAAATAACCCTGATACTGATCAAAATCCGTTCACTAGTTTTTGCGTGAAAGAGTAACAAACATCCATCCTCACAAATTTTTACATCTATATATATATATAAAAGAAAGTCGTTTTAGTTACACGATTTATAGCTCAAGAACGGCTGAACAGATTTGGCTGAAAATTGGTGGGGAGGTAGCTTAGAACCAGGAGACGGACATAGGATACTTAAGTGTGCTACGCCGAGTCTGTCTGTCTGTCTGTCTGTATGTATGTTCGCGATAATCTCAAAAACTACTCAAAGGATTTTCATGCCGTTTACATTTACCGACCGAGTGGTTCCTTAACAGCCTCCGTGGTCTAGTGGTTTAGAGCTTGGCTCTCGACTCGGAGGTCGTGGGTTCGATTCCCGCATTTGAACAACAAAAAATCTTGTTTCCAAGTTTGGTTAGGACAATGCAGGCTGATCACCTGATTGTCTGACAAGAAAGATGATCCATGCGTCGGATGGGCATGTAAAAAGTCGGACCTGCGCCTGATATCTCACCAGTCGTGTCGGTTATTCGTCCCACTGGGTTACGAGAGTAAAGGAAGAGAGAGTGCTCTTGTGTACTGCGCACACACTTGGGCACTATAAAATAACTCCTGCGTAGCTGGCCTGGTTTCAATTAAACCGGCCACCGTCACTGAAAACAGTGTGGGGAGGTTCCTTAGGAAGGTTTAGGTCGATAGTAATTTGTTAAGGTGTTATGGAATTTGTTTGATTTATGATGATAATTGTTGAAGGTGTCGGAAAAAATCAAACCGTCTGGGAACTTTTATCGATAACGCTGCCTAACCTAAGGGGTTGGAGATAAATAACAAAACAATGTATGGTGGGATTGTTTCTCTTTAATAGGTCTACAAAAAAGTCCGCGATGGCATAATATGTCTATCTTTTAAGGATAGGTTACTATACCCATTCTAAGTTTAAAAAAATTATCACAAATAATGTGGTATTTACCTAACATATTTAGGAGATATATTAAAATTAAAAAGTACGTGTGAAAATAGTAAGTATATATAAGTAGTATATATAAGTATATATTTTTTCTCTGTGCTATACTATATTGCACTATATTCTATATTGCACTATATCTCTGTACTATATTGCAGGTATATTTGCTAAAGAAATTTTTTGCCACGAACACTCTCCCACGCGGGTGAAGCTGCGGGCAAAAGCTAGTTTATAATAGTAGTAGATTATTAAGTATGAAATTAGCGTACCATGACCGGGTTATAAATTAATATGAAAAATTCTTCACTTCCTTTGATTACATTTTACATCAAGTTATATAAAGGAAAGTTACTCGCGTCATAAACTTTAATCGCTTGTAACATGGGATATTTTTTGCTGTTGTTAGTGCAAAACACCTAAAGTATTAATCTAGTGCCTGCAAAATCCCGGCGAGTGGAGGCCATTCGCGCCAGTTCCCTTTGTAAATGGGTCAGAGGCTATTGAGGTCCCCCTAGCACCTCCCCATATTATGTGTTTCCCTCGCATAATTGAACACGCGGCATATTATTGTCGTTCCTGTTAATACATATAGATGCAGCTCCCGAATTCCTTCGCCACCTACTCTGTGCCAAATGGACATCATTTGCACTATAAAGTGAAATTATACAGACGAATTCTACAGATACGCTCGCGCTGTTACATAGTTATTTAAATGCGACGTTCGAGATACATAATGCTTCGCTATGAAAAGTGTAACTCAAGTTTTAGAGCTGAGACATTAGGTGTTTTCAAACTCGCGCTTTGCCAAATAGACAAGTCTGTAGAAGGCTTGAAGAAAGTGTAGAACGCAAGCGCCTCACTGATTAGTAAATTATACTCAATAGGTATTCTCTACCTCTAGTGAACTGTATTTTGTCTTAACTTATATTGTAAACAGTAAAAGCATTTTTACATTACACGATACGATATCGCTTATCGCGCCGACAATATTACCACAGACACGAGAATGACAGGTACCTAATACTATATATATAAAATATGAGTATAATACTATGTTTGAAAGTTGTCTTTGTTTTATTAATTATTATCGGCGCGATATCGAATGTTGGCTTGGATAATAGGAAAACGCACTTATGTCGACAACACAAGAGCGATGCCGGTCCGATAAGCGATATCTCTATCGCTTAACGTAAAATCCGGTCTATCATCATTCATTACAATAATCTTTTACTCTCTAATGTAATTAACTATTCGTAAAATACACAATCATTACATTATACACGGCTATGGACCATACCGTAAGTACGATGGAATTCTTAATTTGAGTTTTGGAGAGGATGTGGAAAAGTGACATTGTTGTTTTTGTGTTTCTCCCTTAAATTTGCATTATTTCAGTTCTTAATGTGTCATATTGGTAGAATATTAACCAGTAAATATTCGTTATCGTGCACAAGTGTGGGCAAGTGCTACAACTTCAAAAAGCTTGCTATTTTGTATTCCCTCTAAAACTCCCTAGGAACTTTCAGTAAAGCTTCTACCACTTTACTGAATCGACTAACTTGACTCATTGACTGCACTGACTATTTATTTGGACTTTGACTAGGCTTTGGACTTGACGATTTAGATATACGGTGTAAATTCTATTTTCCCGCTTTTTTAACTTGAAACTGGCAAATTGTTTTAAGCCGTAATTTAACACAGATAAATATTTTCTCAAGCAAACAACCTCTGGGAGTCATTTAATACCAAATGTAGGTACCTAAGTAGCACAGGCGCGCCGCAACGCGGTCGCGTCACTCGTCGTGAGCCAGGTCAAGATCTCTTTATGTTTTCCAATGCTTTTATCGATAAGGATTCAAAAAGGGTTGAAGGACGTTTACAAGGGACTTGTACTGCGAATTTTACACTGTTTATTGTAATGCAGTCCTCGTATTTGCTCTATGTCCATTGATATTCTAAATGTTTTATTCTTGTTAACCGGCTTCCAAAAAGCAGTTGCTTATACATTCGGCTAGATATATACGGGGTGTTCGGCACATGGATGGACAAACGAAAACCGTGGACCCGTGGAGCCTTCTGCTATACATTGAGGCCTAATTACAAGACTCAGGCCCAATAGTTTTTTTTTTAATAATTTTTTAAGTTAATTTCGAAAAAAGCCAGTTTTTAAACTTCAAACGACTATAAATTTACTTTTAACATTGAAAATCCAAACATGCTTTTGTAATAATTATTTGCATTAGTTGTAGAATCATATTAAATTCAGTTTTGGAGCAAATGTTAGATATAAAATTAGATACGAGTCCTTAAACGACAAACAAAGTGAAAAAATAATTTTCATATTCCACTTTGAAATTCTTAAAAAAAAAAACTATGATTTTTAGAGCACTTAAAATTCTAGGAAAACATCTGTGGTTCATACCCTTTATATCGGTATACAATTTGCACATATTTGTTTAAAAATAACTAGAGTAAATTGCAATTTAAACTAACGGGGCCTTAATTCATAAGACTCAATTTGCGAAAACTTACATCAAGTACAAGCCAATTTGTCATAATTGCTTTCGGTATGTTCACTAACACTACACGTGGGAGCTAGTAGTCTGTCTCTCTCTTACCAGTCACGATACTATCTCTTGTCTCTTTTGTTGAATTTGGACAATAGCCGTACATAGCAGGTAGAAAAAGGGGTGTTATTTCTCTGTGCAGTAGTAATTCTATGAAATCTTATATGTTTTTAATTAGTAAGCTTTTTAGTAGAACATGAATTTATTATTAAAACACTATGATAATTTTAATTTATTTCCAAAATTTATTTTATAACAATTGTTCGAATTGGTGCCCTTGACTTCTTATGCATGCTCGGCACCGTTTTAAAATTTCCACTTCTGTTGTTTGAAATATCATTTCGGCTTTCATTTTTTCGAATGCTTCATTTATTCTAATTATTAACTGCTCTCGACTGGGCACCACGGTTGCGTACACTAGCTCTTTGGCTCTACCCCAGACGTAAAAGTCTATTGTGGTAAGGTCGGGCGACCTTGGTGGCCAAGGAATTGGACCACCCCGACCGATCCACGAGTTCGGGAACACATTATTAAGGTATTCCCTCACAGCTATGCTCCAATGGGCTGGGCAGCCATCGTGTTGGAACACAAAAGGTCTGTCTTCTTGTAATACTTCTTCTACTAAACCGGGCAAATCATTTTGCAGAAATTCTAAGTAATTATTTCCATTAATATTGTCCGGTAAATAATGCGGCCCGATTAGTTTATTTCCAATGACCCCAGCCCAAACATTTACACTGAATCTTCTTTGAAATTTTCTCGGTCTCGTCACTCGTGGATTTTGGTTTTTGGGTGCCCAGTAATGGAGATTATGGTAATTTGAAATACCTTCCTTATCAAATTTTGATTCATCTGTCCACAGAATACTTCTTAAAAAGTTTTCGTCTTCCACGTCAGTGTGTAGTAGATGTCGACAAAATTCTACGCGTCTACCAAAATCATTATCTTGAAGATCTGAAAACAAAGAAAAACGGCTTGAGAATTTAAAATAAGGAAGACTAGATCTAGGCTTTGGTACATATTCAGTCTCTTTACGGAATTAAGAAAAATCTATTGTATCCATACCTTGCACGGGAGTGTAATGGAAAGCATGTTGCCGATTTTCCCGGAGAACTGCCCACACTTTCCATATGCCAAGGCCCAGCATTGCAGCTACCTCTCTTATACTTTTATTAGGGTTATTATTAAATTCTTCTAATACACGTTCGTCTGTAGCAACATGATGTTGTCGTACATTCACCCTCGGTTCTTGATAACGCAAATTACCCGTTTCTCTAAGTCGTCGGTATGTAGTAGCAAAAGTTTGGTGGCTAGGCAGTCGACGGTTAGGATAGCGCTCTTGGTATAGTCTTTGTGCTTCACGTCCATTGCAATTAGCGGCTCCATACACCAACAACATATTGGCGTATTCTTCATTCGTAAAAGAGGTGGTCATTTTACGAAAAAAAAACAACAACGTAACAACAAAATAACAGAAAACTTAACAAACTGAAGCAACAACAATAACGTAAAACGATAACAAAATCACAAAACGAAAACAATAACAGTAAGCGCAACGGACACGTCAGATCGCAGAGGCAGTTAAGACTCGACAAATAAGTAAAACAATTTTTTCCAAAATTAACGTTTGACTGATAAGGAATAGACAAAATCAAACAATAGCGCAATTGCAGAGTGAAATAACAACCCTTTTTGTACCTGCTATGTACGTACGGCTATTGTCTAAATTCAACAAAAGAGACAAGAGATAGTATCGTGACTGGTAAGAGAGAGACTGGTAGAGACTACTAGCTCCCACGTGTAGTGTTAGTGAACATACCGAAAGCAATTATGACAAATTGGCTTGTACTTGATTTAAGTTTTCGCAAATTGAGTCTTATGAATTAAGGCCCCGTTAGTTTAAATTGCGATTTACTCTAGTTATTTTTAAACAAAGTGCAAATTGTATACCGATATAAAGGGTATGAACCACAGATGTTTTCCTAGAATTTTAAGTGCTCTAAAAATCATAGTTTTTTTTTAAGAATTTCAAAGTGGAATATGAAAATTATTTTTTCACTTTGTTTATCGTTTAAGGACTCGTATCTAATTTTATATCTAACATTTGCTCCAAAACTGAATTTAATATGATTCTACAACTAATGCAGATAATTATTACAAAAGCATGTTTGGTTTTTCAATGTTAAAAGTAAATTTATAGTCGTTTGAAGTTTGAAAACTGGCTTTTTTCGAAATTAACTTAAAAAATTATTTAAAAAAAAAACTATTGGGCCTGAGTCTTGTAATTAGGCCTCAATGTATAGCAGACGGCTCCACGGGTTGACGGTTTTCGTTTGTCCATCCATGTGCCGAACACCCTGTATGTTCAACGATTACTCCACCGCCGCCGCCAACTTGAACGTGAGTTCAATATTGTTTTTATCAGGATATTGTTTGGGCTGGTACCGACTTCAAAATTATGATGATTGAGTTGAGAAATAGTTAAAATTTTAGCCGAATTTAAAAGGGGAATTTAGAAAATAAGAATTATTTCATTATTTTTTGTGCATTTTTACTTTGGAAGTCGGTTTTAATTTTTTATTTAATAATAATAATATAGGTACGACTTTAATATTCGCTGTATGTGGCCAAAGTCGTGATTTATATTGTACTTTAGTAGGTACCTAAGTAAATAATTATTGCTCATTTGTTTGAACGAGAATGGTTTTTGCTCCGAATAGGTACGTGGAAGTAGGCAGTAGCAACCGTCTTAATTGCTGTCGTAATTACATTTTTATTTGCATAAATAAGACTTGAGGAACGTTTAACGGCACGTTTAATATACTACCTACTGTAATTGCTACATTTTATTGCTTCCACGAATTTATTTATAGATAAATAAATGATATTTTATTTCAATCTTCAACTCCTAGTACGTACTCCTTATCACATATAAGCTACTTATGAGATGTGTATCTCTAGTTGGTATCCAATACGTTTAACTTCTCATGTATCCAGAATCCGAAATGTTTAATAGTGCTATTTAAATGTTCACTCCAATACCAATGTTATGTGCTTCTTATTATGGTGGTGTCATTACACCTTCTATATAAGTAAATCTTTATTCCTCCAGGAATAAAGATTTATTTATTTTATTATAATATTTTATTTAATGTCGTAATTCGTAATATACTTTAATGCAAAAAAATTACAATACAATTTATACCTAATATTATTTACTCGATTGTTTCAGGCCGCAGTACCAGAGGGCATGACGTTCCCTGGCTCGCTGCCGGACGTGGCGGAGCGGTGCGGCCGGTGGGCTCCAGACTCCCTCTCGGCGTCGGCTTCGGGCAGCTCCGACGAGAAACCTCTTCCGCGACGGCCGCGCTGGCGCATCGCGCTTGCAGCACTGGTGGTTCTGGCCGCGCTGGCGCTGGCGCTGGCGCTGCCCCTCGTACTCGGCGGCGGCGGCCGCGCCACGCCCGAGCAGCGCCTCACCACCATCCGGAGAATGCTGCGCGACTCACCTCTGGTCGACGGTCACAACGACCTAGCATGGAACGTTAGAAAGTTTCTCCACAATAAAATTGGTGACTTCAATTTGAGCGCCGGACTGGAGGGCCTCGAGCCGTGGGCGCGGTCGCGCTGGTCGCACACGGATATCCCGCGGCTTAGGCTGGGCCAGGTCGGCGCGCAGTTCTGGTCCGCGTACGTCCCGTGCGGCGCTCGCGACAGGGACGCCGTGCAGCTGGCGTTGGAGCAGATGGACGTTATCAAAAGAATAGTCGAAATGAACGCGGCTCACCTCGCCTTAGTTTCCGATGCCACTGAGTTGCTGGACGCGCACCGCGACGGAAGAATAGCTTCATTGATCGGGGTCGAGGGTGGGCATGCTCTCGGTGATTCCCTGGCGGTGCTTCGCGCTTTCTATCAGCTGGGTGCTAGATACCTGACCGTGACGCACACCTGTGATACGCGATGGGCGCGCGCCGCTGGCACCTCCGGTGGACTCACGGAGTTCGGGCGCGCCGTCGTGCGAGAGATGAACCGCCTGGGCATGATCGTCGACCTCTCCCACGCTGGCGAAGAGACGGCCCGAGATGCTCTGGAGACGTCGCAGGCGCCGGTGGTGTTCTCTCATTCGGGTGCAGCCGCACTGTGCAACTCGTCTAGAAACGTTCCTGATGATCTTTTGCGTATGATTGCTGCGAATGGGGGTGTGGTTATGATTAATTTTTATGCAAAACTAGTTACTTGCGGCGAGAAAGCGACAGTAGAGGACGTAGTCGCCCATATAAATCACGTGCGGAGAGTGGCCGGCGTGGAGCACGTCGGGCTGGGTGCGGGGTACGACGGCATCGACGCGCCGCCCGAGGGGCTGGAAGATGTCTCGCGTTACCCTCACCTCTTGGCGGAGCTGCTGCGTGATCCGGACTGGAGCGAGGAGGACGTACGAAAGCTAGCGGGGATGAACGTGGTCCGCGTGCTGCAGCACGTAGAGCGCGTACGCGACCAGTGGCGGCGCGCGGCCGTGCTGCCGGGCGAGGAGACGGCGGGCGCGCGCCACGGAGACTGCGTATACGGCCCCGCGTGACGCAGGCTGCGCGCCGCGCGCTCCCGCGGCACCCCTCGTACTGCTCAATATTGACACTTGTTGAAAGTAGTTATACATGTATATTAGTGTCCAAATGTGATTTAGAGATTAAAGTAATCTTTACCTGACCTTGATGCACAAATTTAGCTAAGGAGCTGCGCGCGCTGGGTGCTTCGTCTCGACTTCGGCCCGCGGCCCATCCGCTGAACTCTTCTCCATCCACGCACACGACTTCGTTGACGAATGCCCAATGCGATCCGCGATTTATATGATGTGAGCTATTGAAAATACAAAGAGGAATGTGTTTATAGAAAAATAAATATTCTTTATTTATACATCTGTGGTACTTATTTCTTATCTTTTACTATTCTTTTACTTTCGATACTATTTTAAAGATTTTTATTCAACTATAAAAATCTTTAAAATAGTATCCATATTCTATTGATGATTATTTTAGTATAAGACAGGCAAACGAGAATCTAGACACGAAAATATGGTAAAAGAAGTTATATTTCAGATACATAAGTGCGTTATCGGCTATTTAACCAAAAGCTTCTAAAAATCAAAAGTAGTCAGTAGGTACTTAATTAGTTCATACACTTATACTTATTATTAGACTGCTAATAATTATACATAGATAAAATATGTACTTTTCTCGAACTTTGGGTCACTTGGGGAAATACGTTGTACCTCGGAGCCAGTTGTACCTTGGCCAGTTATACATACTAGTTGACCCGTGCTCACTTCGTTGGGCGGTAAACATTTTTATAATAATATCACACAACTTTTTAATACATATTTCAACTTTATTTAGGTACCTATTTACAAAAAATTTATATAGGTATACCTAAACAAGACCGGTTTCGATTAACTCATCATCAGGTGTAAATTGAAGGTAGATTGAACATAAGTAGGTAGATGAAAATTAATTAAAAAACATTGTGCAGGTTAATGTTGCCCGCTTCGTGAAGAATTTTAATATATTGGGCAAACATATACTAAATTACACCATATCAATAATTGTTATTCTAATAATTATTTACACCACATTCAATTGATAAATTAATGTGACAATAAATTACAATGTCCTAAAACAGAATCATAATCAGAGTAGATATAATATTAAATAGGTACAGTATATTGTCAATAAAATTCATTAAATTTTTTCGTCCATTATAATTAATTAAAATCACATCAGAATATAAATAGGATAAATATTTCAATAAAATAAAGTAAAATATAATTCTCAATAAAAAAATATATTTATCGTATTTTAAATTCTCAATAGAATAAAAATTATCTATGGATGCTTCACACCACGTCAATCTGGCCCTGTGCTAAGTATCCGAAGAACTTGTGTTACAGGACAACAGGAATTATATTTAATACTTTATATTATACATATATTTAAAATTTTTATTATATTATAGACATTACACATCCATGACCCAGGAACACATAAAAGCTTTTGTTTCTTCGGCTGGATTCGAACCCGTGACCCCCGGCTTGAGCACCAACGCACTGAACCACTGAGCCACAGAGGTCGTCACATAAAATAAATTATATAAAATAAATATATAAATTATTCATCATATATTAATTATTGAGAATTTTATTTTACTTTATTTTGTTGACATATTTATCCTATTTAAATTCTGATGTGATGAAATTTTAATTTATTATGGACAAATAAAAAATAATGAATTTTAGTGACAAAATATTGTACGTCTACGAATTTAATTTTATACTCTGACATATTTTGCATTATGATTCTGTTTTAGGACATTGTAACTTATCGGCCTGACTGTTGTTAGGGTATATTTTAATCTGTAATTATTTTTGCATACATTATTATTATTAATTGATACTGGTTAAGGTACTGGGATTTTGATGTTAATTGACATTTTGATTCAAAACAATTGAATTGTTTTTGAATGATTTTTTATCTACCTACTTATGTTCAATCTACCTTCAATTTATCTATTTAAAATATTTTTTTTCTGTAAAAACCTAATCAAAGTGGAATGTGTATAAAAAAGTTGTGTGATGTAGCGGACCAATTTGCGCCACAATCCTGAATTGCGCTATCGAAGTTTTCTAACATCGGCGCTCTATATACAACATCTGAAATGCATACAAGTGGGGCATCGGCCTGATCAAGCATACCACCTTGCTTGGTCAAAGATCTCCCTTTGGGGCTTCTACTCTTCCCACATTGGTGACCAATAGATATCCAACCATCAAATACTACTTGGGCTACCGTTGCAGCTGTAATATCATTGCCCGGAAACGCTTCCGGCCATCCAGTGAAACGGTCTATCAGCGTTAGGGGCCCCATATACGGTCCGGTTTTCCTCCAATTCGGCCTGATCGGATGCAAAATCGTATCGTCTGTGAGTATCAATTTCGAGATTGCATCAGTCGGCCGGATGGACTGAAGCGATTCTTTCTCGCTTCGCTCGCTCGCTTGTTTCTCGAGCGAAGCTCTGTTTTTGCGAAACTACTAAACTCGCGTCGGTTTCTACTAAAGTCTACTAGAAGAATACTCAAAACCATCAAAAAAGCTACTAAACTTAGAAATCCTGTTACATATTTTTTTTATTATTTATTGAATTATATTATAAATTTTATCGTTAAATTAAAATATACTAGAAAACATTACGTATATAGTAATTAAACGGGTAGTTTAAAAAAACGGACGAATGCTACGATGTATTATTATGATAAGGCACAGAATACGTAGTAGTACAAGAAGGTGCGAATTTGTTTTTGTTTTTTTTTTGTGCATAACCTAGGCCATTTTGCATATGATTACTGTCTAGCTCTTTCCTACTAAAACACTACTAACATCTAAATTACTACTAAGTACTTAGTAAGTAGTAAAACTTTGTAAAATAACAAATTAAAAACTAAAGTACTTAGTAAGTAGTAAAACTTTGTAAAATAACAAATTGGCAACATTAATTCTGGACTGAACGGATGGACTAAACGGACCATGTGTGACAAATCGCTTCAGTTCTCGCCAGAGCCGCGGTCGTGTTGGCGTGTATCGTGTACAAGCGTAGTGAGTTTCCAATTAATAAACACGACCGTACCTCGCGGCAATCAGAACGAACTGATGCGATTTTTCCGTGTGTGTGCTCGAATCCGTTCAGGCAGAAATGACGTCAGTTGGGTCGTATGCAATTTTTTCCGTGTCTGCGCTCGAATCCGTTCAGGCCGAACTGACGTCAGTTCTAACTGAAACGATCGGCCTCTCGTCCGTGGGAGTCTTTACACAATATCCATGACCATCAACCGAAATAGGCAAAGGACCCACGATATCAATATGGATGTGTTGGAAACGTTCTACTCGTTGAAACGGTTCTAAACCCGTAACCTTGATCTTTTGACACTGAACACATGCTCTGGCCCTATGAGTAATATCCCTATCCATGTCTGGCCAAAATAATTTATTTTGATTATTTTTTTTATGAAAGGGGAATGATGTTGGGTCACAGAAATGAAATTCGACACCTACTCAATAAATTTTGTTGAGAATATTTATTAGGTGTCAAGAGCATAACCGTTACAGGAAATAGTCGTTTTAGTTATAATAATTTCGCTCAAGTCTGAACCTTCTGATACACGTTACGTTACGTATTATTATAGTAGTACATAGTAATTAATAAAGTAACCAGCTGAACATGTACAGTGATATTATTATGAACATGAATTTCCACCAAGAACAAACAGTACATTCAAACAGTAAACATTTTTACTTGTGATGAAATTATGATTGTGGTTCGGTTAATACTCAGTGCTATGGTTTAGTTCCTGACTGCCAAAAGGAGGGTTATATTTAAACTGATTATATATATTGTGTGTATTTGCATGCCAATTTGGCTCTATTGACTGGTTTGAATGATTTGGAAAAATTGGCTATATGGAATGAGTTAATGAAATCATTAAAGTTGAATAAATTATGTTTATATTTTAATTGTTTAAAACTTCTCTGTATACTATATTAGATGTAATGTTTATTACATCTAATATAGTATATATAATTACATCTTTAGGTCTTTCAGGAGTTCCAACCCTCGGGTTGGAACTCCTGAAAGACCTAAAGATAAGGCAACATATAATTTAAATAGATTTACGTGTCGTATATGAAAAAAATAACAGATTTCGTGCCTCGCACGACTATCGAGCACATTGGAAATTAATCTACGGAATTCGAAAAAATATTGTCGCTGAGCGACGACATAAGTCGAGATAAGGAAAAGGTTATAAAATAAAACTACAATGTTGAATGATAATTATTTTATTCTTAGACTAGCTTTTGTCCGCGACTTCGTACGCGTAGACGTAAAGGTGACTAATTTCCTATTTTTTTTAGAAATAGACTTTAATTATGCTAAAAAAAAAATTTCATGGTATATGGTTTAATATTATTTTATAATTAGAGTATATTATGCTATTGAAGGGCCTTTTTGTATACAACATTAACTGTATTGCCGTGCGGAACAAGGATCACCAGCCTGTTAGCCGAACTTACTCTGGAACACGCTACATAGAACTGTTCGCGTTCTCTCTTGGGTATATCTCAGCCACTTTCAATGGCTGCCCCAGAGCTTTATTGATGGCGAAGCATGGGATCAATGGTAGGTTATGTATGAATAGTTGAGCACATCTAGTTAGTACAGTAGCCTCGACAATATTGCGATGGCGAACTTTTATGTGGAGTCTGGTGCCACTGCACAATTTTGGAGGCTTAATATATTTGTTAAGGACAGCGGCCTCGTAACGTAATTATACCAGTGAATATAAATGTGAACGATAAACAAGTGATTTAAAACAGTACAAAAAGTATAACGGTGTACATTCAGTGACAATATGCTGCGCCCCCCCCCCCCCCAAATATCGAGCACCAAAATAAAAAAATCGTTTTTTTTTTACTATTTCGGCCATAACTTTTTTCGTTTTTTACTACTTTATCGAATAATTATTAATAAAAATATGTGCACATTACAGCTCTCGTAAATACACGTCTTTTGAATATCATATCCTTAAAACTCTCCGAGAGATAAGGGGATCGCACTTCGTGAAATCGGGGCCTATACTGGAGCGATCGAAAAGACATTTCCAATGTCAAAAAATGTCAATCATTCAATAGAATATGGCACGGTCGCGGTTCCATACCTATATCGTATTAATCTCTTTAACCATTCGTGCAAATAATATGCAGTAAAAGGAAAACATATTTTGTTTTAAACACTTGAGACTACAAATTCACTTATCTATAATTCATAATTATTAATAATATTTACCAATAAACATGACCTATCGCTTAAAATTATTTTTTTAATATAAAAACTACCTTTAGACTTATAGGTATATAAAAGTTAGACATAATATGCTGTCACTAACTTTTTTGCAAGCATTATCAAGCTCTACAACTTTTCTCTAGGACCCCATCGGTAAGCGTTCAGCGCTCGTAAGAAACGGTTTCGTTCGACCGTTTTTTCTCCGACTTACTTTGCAAATACGCCTACTACGAAAAAGTTTTCATTTTTCGGGTTAATATATGTACCTATTGGTAAAATAATTTTTCTATCGGTAAAAGATTACCCCCTAAAACCTCACAAACTCACAAACTTTACCTTTTTATAATATTATACATACTTTCCTAGTATGTCGATTCTGGTAACTTTTCATCTAATTAAATTTATTCCTTCGTTATATTATTATAATATGACACTAGACATAGTGAAATGTTTAAAAAATATTAGTTTTTTCAAGTAAGTATTTCCATTTTAACCGAAATTTTTGGTTTGTCCATGTTATGTACAGTTCTCATATTTTTGTGAACTTTACCCACATAAGGTGGGTGGACCTTGGAAGGCCACGCTTCTTTGAAGGTCAACTATTGAAAAGTCGTAGATAATGACACGTAAGGACATAATATTCCGTCTACATATACTAAGATCCATCACACTCAAGGCCACAGACGCGGCGGCGAGTCGCTCGCGCCGCTATTTTGGCAGTGCAATTCATAGATGATAGATGGACTTCGGCAGTCGACGTTACAATTGTTATTCGCGTGCAAAACAAAACGTTCGTGTTTAGTTAAATAACCTATTATTTTCTGATATTTTTTTATTGTGAATTGTCATATAAGGATATTTTATGGTACCTACATAAAAAGGAAAAAAAATATTTTTTTCGATGTAAGTTAAAATATTGCTAGTGTTTGTAGGAATGCCGGTAGTTCCATAAAAGGCTAATAAAAAATTTGACGGTTGGCGTTGCTAAAATGTGATGGGAAAATAAAATATAATAAAATGCCTTTATGGGATCTATAAATGATGACCATGTAAACACGTCTTAGTTTTTAGTTCTAATACGTATCGTTAAAGTTTAAAAATGTTTTATATTAATATTTCTATGTTTTATAATATTTAGGGTAGGTTAGGATAACCTAGGTACTTAGGACATTTTGGCCTTACAAAGAACGGACCATCAGTACGGCCATTTTAGGAAAATAAAAGTTTTTGATTTCATTATAAAACGCATTAGCAAGTTATTTGATATCAAAATAATACTCATTACCTACTAATATTTTTAAATAATTTCCGTTCGTGTTAAATTTGTAGAACAGTTAAAATACGATGGTGTTCGTAGACTGTTTTATAGTTACGTGATAAAAATATATTAAGCGTTTAATGTTTTGTTTAAATAAAAGCATATTGTTACTTTTTTTTGTGTTTTATACATGATAAAAATATATTAATATAATAAAATCATATTAATATTTTTTAATCAATTTTTTATTTAAATTACGCAGTTGTATTAAAAGTGGATATATTAATTATTGTGGATACATTTACAACTATATTTTTAAGTTGAACGACTGATCTAAAATAGTGTACTTGTTTGGAGCCCTTTTCCTTGCAAAGCCATTTGGAAGAGAGAATAACAAAGTATTACTTAATTTTTTTTTTCTTTTGTTTATCCAGTAAATAAACGAATAAAAAGCATTTATTCGTTAGAGTGGCCTTTCCATGGTCCACCCACTTTAATCGATTTTCTAAATTGTGCAAAGATGCTTTTATACTAATTTAATAAAGTGGAAAGATTTGTTTGTTTGTATATTATCTTACGTTTGTTACTATGCTGGCATTGTACCTATAGGCCCCGAAACTAGGTAGGTACTAGACCGATGTTAATGAAATTTGTCTTAGATATAGACAACGGGGTAGGGCGTATATTACTTTTTATCGCAAGAAAATGTACGGTTCCTGCAGTTATTTTTTTGCTCATACGAAGTCGTAGGAAAAATCCAGTGTACAATAAGTCAAATTGGAATAAATAACGGATAGCTGAAAATATGGCCGAGGTACAACAGGCTCTCCTACTTATTTATACCGTAAGTAATTTTAGGTTACTTAATATAATAATAATTATATCTATGAATGCATCACACCAAGTCAATCTATTACCCGTAACCTAAGTTCTCGCAGAACTTGGGTTACGGGTACCAGTGGACGAAAATCTATCTAAAGTAAGGCCAACCAGACGAGATAAAGAATGTAAACAAATTTTCAGGGGTTCAAAATATTTTTATTTGAATAAATTATTATAAAGTTCGAATTTTAATCGCTGTCGTCTGTACTAGACAAAGATGATTCGTCGGAAGAGTCCGAGTCAGCTGTGTTTATGATAAAACTATCTATTGTATTATCAATCATGTTGTCACTATTGCTATAAAAATTGTCCTCGACTTTTATTACATGATCCACACAATTTCGCCATTTATCAGCAGATACACGTTGGATCCCCTCTTGTAGCAGTTTTTTCACATCTTCAAATTTAAATGTAGTATTATTGCGAGCTACGTGTCCCTTTATGTCAGCCCATACGAGTTCAATGGGATTGAGCTCGCAATGATAAGGTGGCAGTCTTAGGACTTCCACCTTAAATTTTTTGGCGAGCTCATCCACAGCGTATCTTTGGTAGTTCGCCTTTACGTCATTCACTTTCTTTAAAAGTTCTGCCTTTACTTCTTTTTCATCATAGCTTAGTTCTTTATTACGCAGCCATTCTTGAATACTTGCTTTTCTTCATTTCCCATATGCACCACAATCAGTCGTCTGCCCTTTGAAGTAGGGTTCTTTACACCCGTACTCAGTCCCTCCATAAAAGCTTGCCGTTTTGAAGTTATTGTAGTATCCACGTAAGTTTTTTAAACAGTGTGCCCTGAAAACGAAATAAGTTTTACATTACCAGTGATATGCACTGCCGATTATTCATCAGTAGGCCATGTTTGCTTCACGTATTTGTGTACATTAACGACCATTCCTTATTCATTAGATATAAAATACGTTCGCTGTAAATAAAAAAAATGTGAGGAATGGTAAATTTTAGACTATTTTCTTATTATTATATAAAAAGAATCTTTTTTGGTATGGAACCATAAAAATCAAAATTATGGTAATGGTTCAAGTGCAAATGAATTAATAAATTAGCTTACCTTTTGACGCTTTTTGCGTGGTGAATTGATTTCTTTCAAAGGTTGTCTAGAGCCGCCAGGCTGTGATTCCATAATTAAAATCAACAACTAAGCACTCACAATAACAGCAAAAATCAAAAATAAAACTAACCGAAACGGAATAATAACAACAAAAAACCAAGTAAATACGGAGACGAAAAAATATGTATCACTTCGAACGCAATCCAAACAGGAATGAACTTGTTCACAATTGTTTGGCGGACCAAATGTTGACAACTGCGGCACTGGCCGCTTTCCTGTACCACGAAACACGCTACGACAGCAGTCGTCGACCAACTGACGTGATTATTGCATACGAGTGATAAGGACAGAATATATAATATTAACTCACTTTCATAATGCAGCTCAGTAGCGGTCCGTTTATTTACGTTTTTTATCTCGTCTCGTTGGGCTTACTTTAGAAGAAATACATACTAATGAAATAAACGGCAGAAGTAAATTCTGCTACTAGTTTGAGCCGTAAAATAAACATGTGTCAAATCTTGTATGGATAAATTTGTTACATTATGCGTCGTTCATTAGATTAAGGAAAGAAGATACAGAAACGCAGAATTATATTTCATTCGGTAAATATTGTCAAAATCGAATATTTCTTTTGGCATAAAGCAAAAAAGTACTACATAGAAAAGAAATAAAGAAATCGGTTAAAAGAAGTAGTATAATAAATGTCAGCTGTTTGTGACTTTGGTTTAATAAGTGTCAATGTCACTGCCGTCGAGTGAGTTACAATTTCCTATTTTCATTGCTATGTGCTTGTTGCTTTGAGAACTTCTCCATTTAGTTATCCATTATTTATTGTGAATTTTACATTTTGCTATTTGTGTGCATTTTAGTTGTTTTTGTGTCAACTATCATAAAAATATATGGAAGTTTTACTACACCATCAAGTACTTTGACCTTCAAGAAGTTGGTAAGTTCAAATTAATATGATAAGATTCATTTTTATCATTAATAATTAATGATATTGTAAGTAAGAAATCCAAGTTCAGTATTTTGCACGTTCGTTATACGTATCCTTTCTTGCATGCAGCCTATTATTAAGAAGATGGATCCTAAACAAGGTTTGTTCTATAGTGTATCACTGCCGTGCTAAGCGCAAAAGAGGTATCTCAAAAAAGGGAGTTTTGAAAAAATTGACTTTTTGTAAAGTAGTATTTTTTAATTCTCTTAGTGATTTCTTCTTAGTGAAACTTTTTTAGGGGTTTTTAATGTTTTAAATAATAAGATAATAAGCTTAGTTCAATAAATGCGTATTTTTATAAGCTATCCGATGACATAAAAAACAAAAAACAAAGATTTTTTTTGAGATTAGCACGGCAGAATAGTAATACATGCAATTTGTTTGTTTTATGTGGATTTCCAAAACAAAGTAGATGTATGTTGTTACAAGTATGTTTTTATAATCATCAGTTAATAAACACCTGTATGTACAGAATTATGTCCTTGTGAACATGATTGTCATTTGTAGACTGAGATTGGTATTTATTATTTGCATAGCTATATATACATAATATAGTCAGCTAAGCAAGTTAATTATGAGTAAGCAAGTCAAAAATGCAATCAATGAGTTTATTTTTATTTTCATGTAATTTAAAACTTAAAAAAACATATCTGAGTTTATTTGATGTGATGAATACCCCACCTCCTGTAACAAACACTTTTATTTGCAGATACATTACACACAGATACATTTAACGAATCCGTATCTTCACTACTAGAGCGTAAAGTTAGAGGCTGGTTAAGTGGTGTTATAGACGACATGAGGCGTAACAGTCCAGTGCAACAGTGGCTAGACTCATTACCTCCAGATGTAGAGACACCGAATATTGCCCCAGCTGCAGAACAGTGTGGTGCCACTGAAGTTGCAGAAGAATCAAAGAAAACAGATACAAAATCTGACGACAAAGCAGAGGACACTGTCACTGAGAATACAGTAGTCGAAAACAATATAGAGTTCCCACATGATGATAGTGATAAAACAGAAGTGCCTATCGATAGAGAATCAAATAATACAAAGTTACTAGAAAGTAAATCATTTTCATCTAAAAATAAATTAAAGTTAAAGAGAGACCACTCAATTCAGTCTGAAGGAAATCCACCTAGATTTAAAAATCCATTGTTACGAGATCACTCCTTACAGGTAAATTGTGATAATTTATGTAAACAAAAAAATATGACATACAGAGTACATATTATTGTGGCAGAAGTGAAACTTCTTTTTATCATTTATAATCCAAAAATATCTTGCCTATATAATATATATATATATAGGCAAGATATTTTAGCGTTTTAGCACCATATGTATATTAAGCCGTACTTAAGAAAGTTAAGTTATTTAAGAAGATAAGTAGCTTACGACAGATGGCGTTATATCTAAAGTCGTGACCTAACGCCACCTTAATCTTCTCTTCACTCCCCAACGCCGCTAAATTTCACTTCAAAAAGTAATGTAAATATTTAAATATCTTTGAAATCATTTTACTACAATATTAGTAATAATAGTTATTTTAAATGAGGCTAATAAATTATAGAAATGATGGTTGATTATATTATCCGCAAAATAATGTTATCGTTTGTAGTTTCTTGTGGCATTTATAAACTGAAATTTTATTTCCTGTTTATTTTTTTATACATTCTCATTATTTTACCAAGTATGTATGTGTTATAGTATTATAACAATATCTGGTTTGAGTGGTACCTATTTTAAAAAATTTATTTTGTTTCAGTCTGATGGTAGTGGCTCTAGTGGCAGCTCCGTATTAAATGTATTGGGAGCACGAAGGGTAGATGCAGAATCAGTACTTTTGGCATTAGGATTTGGACCTAGCGAAAAACAGCAGCAGTTGCAAAGAATTCCTGATAGGTTTCTTAGTCCTTCTCAAGTGAGTAATAAGTAGCTGCTATAACTGTACACTAAATAATATTTTTCATCTGACAAATTATGGACACATTTATACAATGTGTTGTTTACCAGCGGCCGCGTACGGACTGTTATTTCTTTAGAAGTGGCCAAATAAAATAAACATTAATGCCACGCATTTCATGCATAATAACAAAACACGCGAAATGCCTTTTCTAAATAAAATTTAAATATTTTTAGATTATTTTTAGCCAATTCTAAGGTATTTCAATCACAGAGTATTTTTAAAACAACCAAATAAGCGACATAAAAGCAGAAAAACGATCCTAAACAAGACCTCTTTTTGTAAAATTTATGTGAAGAGGTTCTGGAAAATTGTATTTGCTATAGTAAAACTCGTATATTTTTTTAATTAATAGATTTTTTTTACACATTTCACTCTATTGTATTCGTGACAATTGATAGTTTTGTAGGATTTGGTTTAATTTGGTTCCAAAATCGACTGAAAAATGGCTAAGGTTTAAAGAATTTATTCTCATAAAAAGATACAATATCCACTTACATGAGAACAAGACGCTAACAATACTTATTTGTGATAGATAGTACAGTTCGAACTTAAAAACTAAGTACAAAAGTTTTTGCAATAAGAAAACAATATAAAGATAGCAGCACAAAATACTTATTTTAACATTCTTAGAATAGATTTAATAGTGTTCAATGACATGCTTAGATAACTGGTGCTTAAAACAATTAAATGAATTTATATTTTTAATGTGGTCGGGTAAACTATTATATAACTGTGCTGTGTAAAAGTGATGCTTTTTTTGGCATAGTTAGTACGTATTTTGGGTAGAACTAATAAAAATGAATGAAAAATGGCTAATTTATGTCAAGCTCGCAAACGCAGCGTGCCCTTAATAACTTGAAACAAAATGAATGCCGCGTGTCCACAAGGCATCTATTGACGCGTAAATCACGCTCAACATGTTTGGCAATGTTATGTTTTGTGGCACGTCATTGCCAGCTTACATGGTTCGTAGTAGATGCGTAGACAAACAACGTTATTAAACAAAAGTTCCGCTCTAACTTTCAGCGTGTTACTAAATATGCTTGCGAGGCTTTATTATTGGTAACAATATATTAGATTTAACAAGTGGTTGCGTCATATAGTTTTTTATTGTTTGCAAGCTGTCAAAAAAAAAAAACATAAACTATGACATTCTCATATAGATAATGATCTGTTGATAGTATCATTATTACCTAACCCTACACATTTTTTAGCTCAAGGGCATAAGCACAGAAGAATTCATAAAACACGAGCAGCACTCAATGAGGATGCATGATTGTGGAATATTTGGCTACAGAGGACTTACTGGTATGCATTTAACATTTTGTTAACAAGTCAAACTAACGTGGACTTCCGTACTAAAAACATCATTAACATACATATACATACACAAGCCTAATGCAGTTCATTACCATAAGTAATTAATTACAAGTTTTAATGAGAGTGGTCAGAAATAACCTAGAAGAAATAACCTAACCTAACCAAGAGCATGTCGGGGCACGTCTAAGGAGGGTTCCGTAAATATCAACGCACAATAGGTTTTTTTTTCGAATTACTTCAAAAGTTTTTTTCAAAAAGGATTTCGAATTCAAAATAATTTTCCTAAACAGTATTTAGCATGATCTATCAGCATGGAAAATTGCAAGTTTTTAATTCTCATAGTTTAGAAATTCCAGCGGCGGGGTGGACCAACTTTTAAACCACTTTGGGGGCATTACTCGGAAATGGTTGACTTTGTAAAAAAGTTTCGTGTATGAAATCTTGCATTTATTTTAAAAGACCGTTTCAACACATACAATAAGGGTAGAATGAAAAAATATTTTTCATCATCACTTCACATGTATGGAGAACCACCCCTAAAATGAAAAGTTATTATTATTTTATGATGCCAAAATCGAGATCTATTACAGTCTTTATCTATACCAAATTTCATCCATTAATATTCATAATTACAGAAGCTAGAGGCGCGGACAAACAGACAGACGGACGGACAGAGCGACACTATAAGGGGTTCCTTGAGTATTACGGAACCCTAAAAAGCACTGAGGCGACGAAATACCTACCTACTAATATTAAATTTTTCGAAATACTTATGTTCATGTTTGGAACAGACTAAATTAATTGGCTATTATTCTCAGTATGAGTACAAATCGTGGGATGAATATTTTTTTGCTCTCCTAAATTGTGGGAAATCTTTTATGAGTTTGCATCCTTGACAGTTGTGGGACAGTCCAGTATATAATATGCAATTTATGTATACTCGAGCAAACATAATATATGCGCATCAAATTTTCAAACAAAATTCAAAACTACTTAAAAGTAGCGTTATAAATATGTATTATTTAAAACGTCGTCGCGTCATATGTGTACATTTCTATTACTATAATAAACAAAATCAACAATTTTAAGTAACCCCCGAATTGTCAAGCAGTGAGCGAGCTGATGATGATGATGAATTATAGCTAAGAACATCCTCGATCATGTCAGTTTTCAAACAAAAAAACTAAATCAAAATCGGTTCATCCGTTTGGGAACAACGATGCCACACGGGCCGACACAGAAATACACGTCAAACTTTATAACGCCCCTCAGCTGTTTTTATCGGGGGTCAAAAATGATGCGTATCTATTTGTATTAGGTATTTTTCGTGACTGTACACCCTCTGATACCTGTAATCTGTATAATATCGAACATTGTGATTGATGATACATTTGATCGCTAAAGTTGCCATTATCGGTATTTGGTACTTCAGTAAATGTCTGTTATTGAACAGCAATTTGTTTAGACACAAACACTGTCCGTATTGCATCTAATTTATAATGTTCTAATTATTATAGTTGCGTAATCCAAAGCGTATACTCTCATGCATTTATATCAATAACTAGCAGAAGCCCGCGGCTCCGCTCGCGTTAACAAAGTATCCAACGTGAACAAACTTTCACATTTATAATAGTAGTAGGAAGTTTTGTCTAATTAACGATTATAATCCGATACTGGCAAAACAAAACGTTAATGTACCATATTTTTGATTTAGGTATGTTAATGGTGCTCTAGATAATTTGAAATATCTTCGCACCTTCGCCCTCGCACTCACGAGATTTGATAACTCTACACGATTTTCACGAACGCAGAGTGCTATTCAGAATGCAGATTTTTCTTTTGCGACCACTTAAAAGATTCAATTTCATTGTACAGTATGAGAAATGTTTTATCCTGTCAATATTTTGCCGAAATTAATTTTTCATAAAGACATTTTACATGCAAACCTTCACTTAAAAAGTATCGATTTGACAAGTGACCGTCATTAACACACAAATGAAAAAAATATGTATCACGCTCTATTTGTAAACAGAACTCTAAGCTGAAGCAAAAACAAAACAATACATATTTGTCTCCTTCATACTCAAAAGCTTATACGCGCACCGAGAGTGTGACGAGTTTTTTACGATGTTCTCATCACGGCGCGCGCTCAGGGCCGGCTTAACCAAGACGAGCCCGTTTTATCCTCGGTGCCAACCTATCGAAGTAATCTTTATTCCTTTTAATGTGCTAGGGTGTAATAAAGGTTTATTAGTTGATAGTATGACCTGACTCTAGGTTAACTCCTTAATATATTGGAGAGACACCCGAAACTATAAAATTGTTAGGACGAAGTTGCTTAAGTTATTTGTCAACTACTTATTTCTAACACAGATACTTAAATGGAATACATTTAAGATGAGAGAAGCATTCAGAAGAATACTTCTACTTCTGACACTTAAATGGAATACGGTAGCCTTCAGGAAGAATACTTTTACTTCTAACACTTAAATGGAATACGGTAGCCTTGAGGAAGAATACTTCTACTTCTAACACTTAAATGGAATATGGTAGCCTTCAGGAAAAATACTCCTACTTATACACGTATTATCATAAACTTTAAACGAGACAATCTTGTATATGTATATATAATCGGCTTCTCAAAAACGGCTACAAGTATTACCATGAATTTAGTATGCATGGAGTTTCGGAGGAGAAAAATGTAAAACATGTAGAAGCGGATTGACCGTCGGAGACATTGTGATGAAATGCTATCCACCTGTTTTTCCATTTGAAAAGTACTTAACCACTTAAGAATTTTGCATATACCTATTGCCGTTAAAGGCACGGGCCCTAAGGCCTAAGACCTTAGGGATAATCCGGGCTGCACATGTTTATTCACACATACATACACATACGTAACTATCTATGTGTAGACGTGCCAAGGAAAGTAAATTTATCTGTAAAATAGTTTAAAAGGTAAACAAAAATTATCCTCTTATCCACAAAAAGGAAGAAAGTTCTTGTCACAAAAATATTATTACCGATATATTATCAATATCTATTATAATATCTATTAATATTGAATAGGTCAATAGGTAATGTATAAAACATAGTAAAGTAAAACTTTTTTCCCAACAATAATAATTATTGTCATCTGAGTAGGTTGTGGGTTTTATGTGTATTAGATAACAGGACTAATTTTTCATATAAATGGCTTAGTAACAGTACTAATGATTTCATAACCGCTTAGTAACGTGTAACAACTAATAATACTAACAGAACACTGCACGCCTGTCTGCCGCTTCATGAAGCCCGTATCCCCGAGCTATCAAGTCCCTGAAATAGCTCTACAGTAAGTATACCTAATGTTTATAGTTATTAGCTGTGTTTGTATATTATATTGTATATCAAGGAATCTAAATTTAAAAAAGCAGTTTGACATAGTCCTGTTTTTTTTTATCTATGCTGTCCTACTGCTGGGCAAAGGCCTTCCATTCCTCTCATTCCTACGCCACCGCGCACCGTTGTCCAACTGCTCAGCATTCATTTTCCCCAACTGTATCAAGTATACATAATTTACCTGTTCATTTTTGTTATATCTATACGTAAATATAGTTACTGACACATGATTATTAATTTATAAACACACCGGCATATTTAGCGGAACAAAAAAAGGTCCATAATTAAAAAAATATGGTTTTATTTTAAAATCTACTTCCTACACTTCTTTTGTTATTTAAAGTTTCATTTGTTTTACTTAAAATGAGATCACATTAGGAACAGATTTTGCGAGTAAAGGCTATTTGTGAAAAATGGTACATTTTTTAACTTTTCATGTAACCGGGAAAAGTGAAAATTAATATTAAAATAACAATTAATTAAATTAGAAAAATGCTGATTAATATCGCGTATTTCCTCCACGTGCTCTTATTAAAGTTTCTACCCGTCTAGGCATACTGAGAATGATGTTATCGATGGTCTCCTGGGATAGTATCCGCCATTCCTCAACTACGGCGATTCGCAGTTCACCCACGTTGGCAGGAGCTGGAATTCTGGACTTAACTTTTCTTTTCAGCAAGTCCCGAACGTGCTCTATTGGGTTCATATCCGGTGATCTCGCCGGCCACTCCATAACAGTGATATTCATATCATTAAGATAAGTTTGAGTTACCCGAGCGGTATGCGGCCGAGCATTATCCTGCATAAAAACGAAATCGTCACCGATATATGGGGCAAACGGTACGACATTTTCTTCTAAAACTTCTCTGATATAGCGGTTTGCAGTCAGACTCCCTCTGTCAATCACTACCAAGTCTGTGCGTGCTCCCAAACAAATTCCCGCCCAAACCATTATTGATCCACCACCGTATGCAACTGTAGTTTCAAAATTTGTCTGAATGTATCGTTCTCATTTGCGTCTGTATATTCTTTGCCTGCCGTCAATTTGATTTAAGAGAATTCTGCACTCATCACTAAACAATACCTTACTCCATTGGTCCGCGTTCCAAAGTCGATGTTCCTGAGCAAAAGTTAACCTGTTTCTACGATGATTTACCTCGAGCCTTGGAGCCTTGGCGGGCACAAATGAACCCAAACCAGCTTCTTCGAACCTTCTTCGTACCGTACGCTCACTTACGGTTACACCCCGCACTGCTTCTAACTCATGTCGGGCTTGGACGGCCATCAAACGGGGGTTCCTACGTACACGAAGCCGAATGAAACGATCATTCCTACTCGAAGTGCATCTTTTTCTGCCTTGTCCTGCTCTTCTCACATAAGTACCGGTCTCCCTGAACCGTTGGATACTGCGATGAATCGTTGAAACTGGTCGACGAAGATCTCTGGATATCACTCTGTAGGTTTGACCATTTCTTCGCATTTCGAGTGCCCTGGCAATCTCCGTTGGGGCTAAGTCAGGCATAATTCAGTCCTCAACTCCAAAAAGATACGCGATTAAAAAAAAACTAACAAAAAACAGTATTTCAATGAAATTTTAAATCAAACTCAGAAGGAAGAAATACTCGAAGTTTGCTCCAGATAAGGTGTATTTGAATAAAATTAAAACAATTGCATAAAATGTGATGTTCAATTGTTTTCTTAATTTGAAAATATTTCTTTTTAAATTAAATGACGTATAAACCAGCGAGCAACCTTATATGATACTGATATCAAACCTTTATCTAATGTTACGCTAAATATGCCGGTGTGTGTAGATCGTTTAGAATGATTTTATTTTCGACGCTACATTACCTTTTTGTCTCATCACTGTTACTTAAACTTTCCATAAGAGGAGCTTCGAACAGAACACTCAGTTATTTTGATGTGCAGTAAACATCAAAACAAAAATTACGCAAACTCTGTTTTCCATTAGTCATTTGTAACAAAGGACGTGGGAGAAATCACAACGTAGAAAAATATGTTTTTCGTGACGATGTTCTATTTTTAAAACCTTTCACAATAATATTGCCGAGTTATTTTTCAGTTTTACATAATATTATTTCAGAATCATCATTTTTCTCTCACTAATACGTTATTAAATAATCGCTATGCCTAAGTGGAAACTAGTTATCATTGTAGATAATAATATAGCATCGAGCTGCATCAACCTTGAACCTTATAAGTTTATTTAGAGATTGAGGTAGTATTCGCTGAATGCTTTCTTAGTTCCTATATTATGTGTACGTGGTCCAGTGGTTTAGAGCTTGGCTCTCGACGTCGACGTCGTGGGTTCGATCCCCGCGTTGGAACAACAAAATATGTTGTTTTCAAATCTGGAACCTTGTGCTAAATAAGACACCCATTGCAGGGAATCCGCATGTACCACCGTCGACAATTGTAGCTAAGATCATGGAGCGCATCCTACAAGACGACGTGTTCAGGGAGGAGGCGCTTATCAAGGCGCGTCACTCCTTCGCCGACATGCGCAGCTCCACCGCGCAGAACAAAATACCCTCGCGACTGCGCAGCACCTGAACACAGGTACGCAGGAGACGGCACCTTAACTTACTAGAAAATTTAAATCCGTTGAGGATTCGGCACCATAACTTAATAGAAAATTTAAGTCCATAGCAGACACGGCGCCTTAACTTTCTCGAAATCTTAGGTATTTACTTAATTTTAGGCTATTATAGAGGATTGTTGGATCCGGATTGCAAGGTATGATGGTTCCGTTTCACAAGTGTGTAGTGTGACCTAAACGCATTATTACAAAAATGTACAAAAGGTTGTGTTACTGTGAAACTAAACTGAAGACGAAGGAAAATTACATCTGAAAATTATGATGTGAATAAGAAATGTGTTAGGATTATTATGACGTACATTGTACAATCAACTAATTCTAAAAAACGGTGTTTGTACGTGATACAAAACAGTAAGTATTTGAGTATTTGGTTGCTCTTTTCAAGTCCTGCGGCAATTTGGCTCCTAAGTAGACATCACAAAATTATGGAAAATTATGGGTAATTGTAAGGAACGTATATATATATATATATATATATATATATATATATATATATATATTAAATACATAAATTACATATATTAATATATATATACATAAATTACAAATAATATTCTAATCAATATCTCCATAAACGGTGTGAACTTAACACATACTAGGTACGAAAATAGAATTGATAAGTTTACAAGACGTAGGATTTACAACATAAATAATATGGTTGGCAATATTGTTGTTGTGCAATTATTATGTTTAATGCCTACCCATTATGTAGTGTTATGTCAACAGTGGAAATATTCTGGGACTAATTATTATTTGATTAGTAGGTATGATAAAGTTTATAATTAATGTCAAAAGATCAATTAATTTAATTATTGTAAGGTGTTTTGAAATTAGGTATTTGAGACTTTACTAGGAAATTGAAGATGACTAGTATTTCTAGAACTAATATAAAAATGTGAGCTATTATTAGAAACATTATTATCATTTAAAGTATAAAGTTACAAATTATTAATAATATTATATTTACTTTAAAAAATATTAGTAGAGTGTGTCATATTATAAAGTTTAAAGTTTTATAAAATAAGTAGGACCAATAACGACGTTAAGGAATGAAAAGTTTATTAAATTACGTAGGTACCCAATAATGATCTTAATATTATAAAATTAAAATGCCAATGTTTAGTAACCTATACCTACCTGTTCCTGTGCTCTGTGTTATTATTAAAAAAAATAAAAAATTGTCCTCTTTTCGAGAACTCAATCCTAAATTACTCGTAGGAAACCTCCCTTAAATGTATTCCTACTGTTAGTAAATTACCTTTAGCCCTCGTACACACAAGAGAGTTTCTGTGGTGCCGACAAAAAAAACTGCTCTATAAATAGAACTCTGCGCTAGTACAATAGAATTGATGTGTCAAATGTCAGATTTTCGGCTCTACACGATTTTCGGCTTTATTGTATAAGACACGGTTCTATTTACAGTGCAGTTTTTTTTTTGTCGGCACCACAGAAACTCTCTTGTCGCTATTTTGTGACTCGCGGTCACAAAATAGCGCTCGTGGGACCGTAGCATTAGGTAAAAAGTTTTGCACTAGCAATTGAAGTTCAATTGCTATTTAGGAAAAAAGTGTGTGCAATATGTTTTTTATGCAAAGATCTAAAACTTTACCACCTAACATAACTTAAATTAAGTACCTACAGTAAACCCATGTTGTTAATGGCCCTTAGCAATTGTCGTTTTTGTATGGAAAACGACGATTTCCGAAAGATATTGAGTTCGTGGTCGTACTCTAGGTAGAATGTCGTGTTGTGTATGAGACAGCGTCGCGTAGTGATCTTGTGAGATTGACTTACGGAATTTATGAATTGTTTTTTTTTTCTCTTTATAGTAAATTATATACAATTTAAGTAAACACTTATTGTATTTTTGTATTTACTTACCAAATGTAATAAGAATACTTAATCATTATAATATTAAGTATAGACTGAATAGAAAATGAATAACTAGAAATAAATTTTTCTTGTATCTCGCTGCAATATTTTGCTCAGATATTGAAATATTCTTGCACACAAAAATAATGTGCAATAATGAACAGAGCACGAATTAACCCTATTTGTATCGGCAGAATGTTTTACAATTTAAGTATTTATACTAACTTTTGTGCCGACAACAATTTCGAAAACATATCTTGTACCGGTAGATAATATTCTGATCAGACTGTTGATATAATATACTTACCAGTTACCTAAGTACCTATATTTTCTTGAGTAACCGAAGGGTACTTTACCCAAGAAAATGTGGGTTGCTGTGGTCACTTTAAGACTTAATATTACATTTATTATTATCTCTAACTTTATCTATTCTATCTTGCATTTATATTTACATTCTTATACACTCTTACTTATACCTAATATATATTTCTGTGTGTATACTGTCTAAATATATCAATGGGTATGGCCATTTCGAAGTAGGCATTTATTATGTCTTCAAATCAATTACGTAGGTAACTAACTATATATTATGATACAACTGAGTAAACTACATATTATATCCCTATCTCTTAGATTCTTGAATTCTTGTAGTAGGCAAAGTTACAAAAATTCCACCAACATTCAGGTTTACAAATGTAACAGTTATTGTGTTTGAAATGGGTCGACCGCGCTGTAAATGCGCTGTTATAAAGAGACTTAAATGATAGACATTTTTATTAATGTCCTAGTGTAGGAATGAAAATTTTATGGTCACCTTTATTGTTATTTTAAAGCCGAGATACGTTTCTTTGTTAGAAATGGATACTGGAAATAAAATACCGCGGTACCTAAGTACTTTAGCAAAAACGTACCTAATAAAAATAAAACAAATGTAAACATAAAATTACCTAGTATAAAAACTTACGAATTTTAACGTTTATTTAACTAGAATTCATCTATGTTCCTAAATATAGTGAGTTAGGAGTTATGCAATAGTAACCTAATTTTTACCTACAACGTTAACAAAATATTCGAAACTTAGGCTGGGAATTGTCCGAAATCCGGTAGGCCAGGAAAAATTACGAGCATTGAAAATTTAACTCTGCCACACAATAGAGGTGAAAATCGGCCTTACGGATTCCGGACAATATAGTGCCAGCCTTAAAGAACCAAGATGCAAAATCTGAGTGTATCAGCTCGTAGATTGTTCAATATTTTCTACCTATTTCTATTCATAATAGAGTATTTAAAACTTAAAATGATACATGCATGCTCGTGTGAAATATGTAAATATTTTCATGTTTATTTTAACCTGTGCCTTAATCGAGTGTGCATATCTGGGAGTATTTGTATATTGTGTGAAATTCACCTGTAGATAGATGTATTATTTATTATTTCGTGTATAAAGAAAGTGTTATTTACTATTAAAGAATAATTTTTGATAATTTTGCTCAGTTATGTTACTTAAATGACTTATTATGGCGTTAATAAATTACCATAGACTTTAAAACTATTTGTGATCTTAGATATGAAAATATATTCCTTTTTCTTGAAATGTTTTTTTGTTTTATTACAATAAGTCATCCACTAGCGTCCTAACTACTCCGATAGGTATACATTTTTACACACACTAATATCGTGTCCAAATGTTACCTTTAATTAGGTACTAATTGCTACTAGAGTAGATCCAACTGAACTTCATTTCATTAGGACATTCAAAAAGTATACAATGATTCTAAAATCTCATCCTATTACGACGCGCAGCGCGCTAGGAACCCTCGGGGACGTGAATAAGTAGACGCTGCTACTTTTTACTTAGATGAGCCTTTACAACGAGATTTTTCTCTGTAAAGTTTACTATAGATAAGAACTTTGTTATGTATCGTTCATGATCTAATTGAGTATGTATGTAAGAAAGTAAAGTTAGAAACCTATACATTCTAAAGTATTTTCAGAGATGTCAACCAAGACATCTAGGTAACTAACAAACGTTTTGTTTAAATGACAAAACAATTACTAATGTAAAGTAAAATTTCAATAAAAATAAAACACTTTTAGTATTTATTTCAACCGCTACATCACACAATATAACATTTCAAATATCAATATAACGTAATCTTATTGTACCAGCCTCGGAAGAGTTGTTCCCTTATACAATACTTCCGGAACTCGTCGAAAGCGAACATGAGCGCGGAGTAGGGGAGCGCCAGGAACCACCTGCAATGGGAATTAGGTCAAATTACATTGAAGACTCGATAAACCGGACCAACGGTTGTCGTTAAGCATACGGATAATTGAAAATCCGGAAAAGCGAATAAATGTATAAAAGTAGTTTCTCTGCTGTACCTACTTAATTTTGCATAAATAAATTGCGCATGTATTAATAATTACCTACTTGGTAATCATTAAAGTCAGACTTATTAACAAAAATAGTAATTTGGTATTCATTAAATAATTAATAATGTGTATAAATTGGAAGAAAAATAAAGGATTTATTGAACTTGATCGCGGTAAGTAGTCCGCTGTCCGGATAAACGAGTTTTCACGATAACATCGTGCCGGCCAGGAACCACCGGCAATGGGGAATTGGGTCAAATTAATACCGCGCCGTGCCAATAACTTGCCAAGACATTTGGGTTGTCTTCCCTTGCAGTTTGTCTTTATTTATGGCTTTTGTTTTCTTGTCGCGCATCTTTCTGATTAAATTCTTTGACATCGGGAGAAAGGTATTTGAGGAAGGTACTTAATTATTGTAAGATGTGTAAATTATGTAAGAATTTTGAATAGATTATAATATCGGCTGAATGTATTAAAACTAAAGTAGTCGAACATTGAATAGGCTCCGAAACTACTGGACCGATTTTTATAAAATTTTAGCACAGATATAGGCCACAGAAAAGGACTTAGCAACATCTAGTATTTAGTAAATTATAACAATATTTATATTAAAATTAAATAATCTCTATGAATGCATCAAAAGTCTTACCATTTCAACGGCAATGGATATGTTCGCAAGAAGCAGTTGAGTCCCGGCACGTAACACACAAAAAATGCCAGCAGCAGTTCAAACACCAAACCCATATTTAGCGCGACGTTCCGCATACCTGGAAACATAATGTTTAAGGCTGGGACTATATGCTCTGGAATCCGGATCGCCGGTGAAAATTCAGAGCACTAAAAATAGAGCTCTGCACTTATATAATAGACTTGAACATGGAAGTTTCGAGCTGTCATATATGACATGGACATTTGATTCGACACTCAAGTGTTCGATTTTCAACTCTATTGTATCAGCGAAGAGTTCTATTTTCAAAGCTCATAATTTTCTACGGCCTTACGGATTCCGGATCATGTAGTCCCAGCCTAAAGGCCCTGTTTTATAATCTTCAAAGTATCGGATAGCTTATTCTAAAGTTTTGTTGCCGCTTACAGAAGTAAAATCGAGCGATAGAGACAAAACAAATAAGCTATCCGACACTTATATGTAGATTGTGAAACAGACCCTAAGAGCACCTTAGACACACATAAGTAGAAAATAAATTTAGGAATAAGTTATTAGCCTCTTTTTAATATAATACATCTATGGTTATTAGGTAAAAATAGGGCAAAATAGGCTGAGCCTTCAAAAATCGTCAAATTTTATACATGAAAATATTTGTAGTTAGCAGTAAAACGGAATTTCGAGAAACTTCAGAGGAAAATGGCTAGTTAAAATATTATTACAAATAATAAAAACTAATTGCGTATGTGTCACATCAGAGAGAATCCTTCAAATGCAGCGACTGATAAGGTCGAATGCTGATTGTTTTGGATTTCCGGCTTCCTCTCTTGGGATATAATAATATCAAAATAATAAATACAAAATCAATAATTGACACGTTTCCAGATTATTATTGGCTCATTGAAGTAAAAGGTAAAAAAACAATAAAAATACACAAGCTATGAATATTGTCGGTTGTCGAGTATCATGTGTGCCGGAGGCTAAAAAGGTTGTATAATCTCCTAGTCTTGCAAATGCAACGGCAATCTCTAAGGCTGGGACTACATGATCCAGAATTCGGCGGGCCCGGGAAATTTCAAAGCATTGAAAATAGAACTCTGCGTTAATACAATAGAGTTGAAAATCGAACAAACAAGTGTCGAGTCAAATGTCAATCTATATATAATATAAAAGGAGATGTCCCCACTGACTGATTGACCGACGTACAGACGCTCGCACAGCCGTAACCGCTAATAATAGAAACGTGAAATTGTTGTTTGTTCGTGAAAAGTAGCCAGTTGTTTTAATTTGCAATGTAAACGCGCAGTAAGCAAGGATTTTGAAAAATTCTACCCTTAAAGGGGTGAAATAGGGGTTGAAAGTTTGTATCGAAAATATTTAAAATCTGCTTTCGATTTCCATGAAATTTATATCCGAGCTAATAAATAAAAATTATTGGGTATCCCCTAAATGTGTGAAATGTCAAATGGGTAGGGTCCAAAATTTGTATAGTGAAATATCAACAGCTGGTCGGATTACGTTGATTTGAGCCACGCAGATAGTTTTATGACGTAGAATTCCGTTAAAAAAGGGTATTCCGAAATACATACCCCACGGGGTGCAATGGTGGTCCACGCGGACAAAGTCGCGCGCAAAAGTTAGTGTCATATATGACAGCTCGACACTCGACACTTGGATTTTCAACTCTTATATTCGTATTAGCACAGAGTTCTATTTTTAGTGTTAATTTTCCCGGACCCGCCGGATTCCGGATCATATAGCCTTACTGTCAAGCGATCCGTCCGCTAATTTTCCGGACTTATATAAAATTAACTGCTTTACCCACCGACGTGGAAGATGGAGTTGTATCTGGTCTTGCAGATAACGCCGTTCGTCATCTGCGTGATAACGACGGCCGCGAAGTACGCTGCCTGGCCCGCACGCTCCACCTCCTTCCGCTCCTCGTACGTCCACTCCTGGCCCAGGGAGTCCGGCAGGTCGTTCACCGCCTCGCTGTCCCATTGATTTCTTATACCTGTGAACAAAACATGGTGCTTGGTTGAGGCATTCAAATGGTTTAAGGAGAATTGACTTGAAAATCCACATGGCGGATGCATTCAAATTGATTTCACCATTTACCGCATCAAAGTCATGACTATAAAGTGACCTTTACCAAACAAGTCCAATGGGTAAAAACCAAACTCCGCCATGACGTAGAAGTATGCGAACATCCCAGCGGAGAACTCTATGAGGCCGAGGTGTCCGTAGCTGAGGGTGATCATGCGACCGGAAACGAGGGGGTCGGCGGTGCGCGGGGGGCGGGCCATGACGTCAGACTCCGCGCTCTCGTACGACAGGGCCACCGCCGGCCACATATCCGTGCCCAGGTCCACGCACAGGATCGTCATTACCCCTGGAAAATCCTCAGTGCTAGACCGATATTAGGTAAGTATATGTCACATGTCTGAGCTGAAATCTGATCTGCTTACGATGTAGTGGCAAATCATAATCATTAGGTCAAATTATCATCTGATTGAAATGTAGTGAATAACGAACGACTCATTTAATCAAAATATGACAGGAGAAATAAATACGTAGATAGACATAAACCATTCTAAACATGTAATCTTCGCCACTATGGTTACACTATATTGTTGCAACGACTACGAGAAAAATGCAAATTCCAAAGGGACATAAAATATTATATTACTTATGAAAAAGGAGCACTTAAAAGTTTGTAGTCTATTTAGTCTATATTTTTGTGGTTAACGATATTATAACAGAAAACTTCTCACCTAAAGGCAATGGGATGGAGAAAATAACAAACATGAGAACGGGGAAGATTTCTGGAACGTTAGATATGAGGATGTAGCAGATAGACTTCTTCAGGTTGTCGAATATTTTACGTCCCTCCTCGATCCCTACCACTATAGTCGCAAAGTTGTCGTCTATCAGGATTATGTCCGCAGTGTGTTGGGACACCTGTAATAATATTTTTGTTACCGTATTCATAAATTATTTTCATAAAAAAAAATAACCGCTCCCACACCGATTTCGATGCCGGTGGCTGATTTCGTTGAAACTATTTCGGCTGCGTAGGAGTTATTTAACTGCCCAAGTGTGTGAGCAGTACATAATAGCATACTTTCTTCCTTTACTCTCATAACCCAATGGCACGGATCACCGACACGCCTGGCAAGAGGTCAGGCTCCGGACCGATTTTTTAACATGCCTTTATGACGCATGGATCATCTCTCTTGTCAATCAGGTGATCATCCTGCATTGTCCTAAAAAGACTTGTAAAAAGCAACATTTTTAAATAATTTTTAAAAATGTTGCTTTTTTAAACATTTTAAAGCGGTGGGATTTCAGCGCTGTTTAAAAAACTGCAAGCTTATGCCAGTATGTCAATTACAGTAATCATCATCATCACCACCATCATTACAACATTACATAATCACATTATGCAAAAAAGGAGAGTATAAACATATATATGACCGGCCATACTTACAAATGCTTACACAATAAAAATAACTGCCAATGCACACCTATAGAAATAGTCAATAAATACAAATACTTTACGATTAACAGTTGACAGCAATCTTAGTTGGAAAGGACAAGTGAACGAAGTATGTGGTAGGTTACAATCAATTTTAGGTAACTTTTTTCATCTCAGTAGGTTTTTAAGTAAGAAACTATTATATGTAATCTACTGCGCGCTTGCAGATTCACTCATAAGCTACGGCATCAGCAGCCTTACATTTAAAACACAATTAGATAAAATTAAACAATTGAAGTTAGAGTAATTAAATATTTCGCAAACAAAAAAGTTAAATTAGAGTGCAAAGGCAAAAAGAACTATGACCAGTTATTTAATATATGTTATATATATATATATATATATATATATATATATATATGTGTGTGTGTGTGTGTGTGATGAAAAACATCTATAACAAAAGAACAAGAAATTAAAAAGTTTTTTTTTTCTGAAAAGTACCTACTGTCTAACTTAAATTCAACTAATAAGTATAAATAATATTATATTATAAAACATGGTTGAGTAGTATCTATATAATGTTAAATAATTTAACATTATATAGATTGTAGTAACAAAAATATTTTTATTGCACGTGTTTTTAAGATTTTGTTTTTGTTTCTTTTAGCAGTTACATAATAATTTATTCATTTGTCCATAGAATTACCTTTAATAATATTATTATGTATTATAATAATTATCGCCAACAAACTGTTTCGCAGTTTGGCGATTTTTATGGTTATGTTTCATATTGTTAATCCTTATGAATAAATGTAATTTAAAAAAAACTATGATAATATAATAGGTATACTTCTCATTATTTTACACCGACACGGATATAGTTGAACATTACTTTGCCGTTTGTAAACCTATTTGCAATTTTTTTTTTGTTTTTGTAAAGGCTATAATTCGAAATTTGTCCCTTGGTTACCAAAGTGGTGACCTGATGATGGGATCCATGATAAATCGAGGGAACTTCGAAATTCATATGGACACATATAGTGATTTCGACATTGTCTGAAGTAGTCCAAGCATAATATGCTACCAAGATTTTGTACCAAGGTATACCATGGATCGAAAAGTACTGGACATAACTCCTGAGTCCTTATATATACATGTTTGCGGATTCTGGCGTTGTTTAAAGAACTGCAAGCATATGCCATCATACCACTTACAGTAATCATCATCATCATCACCACCATCTTCATACGAAACACCAACATATTATTATGATGACATAGATACTAACTACACATCAGAGTTTGGTGCACCGATATCAATGTCTTTGAAATTTTGCTATTGCCAAAATTATATACGTGATCATCATCATCACTATAGTATATTTAATGCTTACTGCTACATTTTTGCCGCCGACTATACCAATAGATAATCAAGTAATTTATTTAAGCAATAACATAAAAGGTTCACATTTCAATATTTAAGAAAAGTATTTAAAAAATACCGATTTAAAAACTAGTTAAAATAACTAAATTATAATATAAACAATATATATATATATATATATATATATATATATATATATATATATATATATATATATATATATATATATATATATATATATATATATATATATAAGTTATTGTCTAAATAAAAAATAAAAAAGGACTATAGGTAAAAAACTGAATCTAGGTTGCAGGCTGCGGGTAGAGTACCTAAGAGGCTGGCAGCATTGCCTCGCTGTATGGCTAAACTGATACGTTGGCCGAGGTAAGCGCCAGCCGTTAGGCAGAGCGTTAGGGTCAATAGTTTTGTCGACCAGTCTTTTGGCCAAATCTCTAAAAATATGCTTGGCACTGGGGCCCCAATAACATGGGTTTCGACTCCAAAAGGCAGAAAAATGTATTCATATTTCCGCCTTTTGTTGGTCTCGGCGAGTGCAGCTGCCGCCCCAATAATAATAATTATTTAATAATATAGTATCTAATCGTTATCATCACTGGTGATTGTTTAATAGGTCTGCAGATCGGTAATGCTTATTTGGGGAAATACCACGGCCTCTCAGAAAACTGGCATGAAATAACGCTTGAGTTTGTTTTGCCGAAAGAGTGAGAAAAGCGGAGGCTTTTTTGTATTTATAGCTTTCTTAAAATGTGTTCATAATAATATAGACAGTAAATTTAACTAAAAAGAGAAAAAATATTATAAACAAAAAATTAAAACCAACTTCATAATTCTTCAAAAGACTTCAAAATTCGACTAAAGTTTTAACTATTCCTCTACTCAATTTTCTTAATTTTGAAGTCAGTACCAGCAAATTTGAACGTGAGTTCTATAAAATATTGTAGGATATTGTTTAGACTTTAGACTGATACCGACTTTAAAATTAAGAAGATTGAGTAGAGAAATAGTTAAAATTTTAGCCAAATTTAAAAGTGGAATTATTTAGAATATAAGTTTTATTTTATACTTTTTGTGCATTTTTACTTCAGTTTTATTTATTGTTTCAACACGAGGATCGAACGCACGTCGAGAGCCAAGCTCTAAACCACTTGACCACGGAGGCGTAATTTTACCTTAACATCATAAGACACTATTGAGTATAGGAGTTCATAATTATTATAATGATTAATAAGTATATAGTTAGAATAAGTTACAAAGTAGACAAATCAGATAATGTACGTAGCTTTATAAACACCGGAAAATAGCAAATGCGTCACTACCTATAAGATGAGATATTACTATCTCCTTGGCTCACATCTTTTGATTTTTGAAAGTGAATAAGCCATACAACCTGAGAGCCCGTGATGCCCATGGATATACCGATGTCAGCGCATTTCAGAGCCGGCGCGTCGTTGACGCCGTCGCCCGTGACGGCCACCACGCCGCCCAGCTTCTGACACGCCTCCACGATCTGCAGCTTTTGCGTTGGCGACGTGCGGGCGAACACTTGAAATTGTTGCAAATTGCTATCTCAGTAGATATAGGTAGGTACTGCCCAAGGAACTATCCTTTATTGGCCTTCATTATAATAATATATATTATGAAGTATGTACTTCACACCACGTTAATCTGACCCCGTGCTAAGTATCCGAAGAACTTGTGTTACAGGTACCAGACAACGAGTTGTATATTAAATACTTTTTCGAGGATACTACACAATATATCTACATACTACAAATATTTAAGATTTTTATTCGCAATCGCAAAATAATTAGAGTACATTAATTGGTAAGATTACAAATAATTAGTAATCAGCAGCAAATAAATTGAACAACATTTTGGTTAGGTTTTAGTAGATATAAAAAAATGGTGTTGTTAAAAAAATTACTCAAGAGTAGACCGCAACGAAATGGTTGCCAGTGTGTTTCTTTAAATCTAAACATGATGTCAACTTTAAATCTAAATATATGATGTCACTAAAGAGGCAGTCCCGAAATATGACGGGCACCAATAGAAGCTCTTAGCAAGAAAATATTTTTGGATATTTTCTTGCTCATAGCTTCTATAGGTACTCGTCGTCCCAAGCAGTTTTTCTATAGAAATGAGAGACGTAACGTGACGACGACGTATAAAAAAACCCCAACGACGATTCCCGAAAAACACTAAGAACGTGGATGTGATTTATTATACTAATATAATATTTTGTAGGTAGTAGGTTTAGTTTTTGTGTTGAAATTGTAGGAACATACGCTTACAATTTAAATGTACAGACTTATAAAGATAAGATTTGCGGAAGATCCGCAATTAAGGAGGCGGAAACAATGCTCCGTTACAATTGAATCGGTCATTTCAAAAGCCTCATAAGTCACCCAATTAGAATTTTTCAGTAATCAATAAAAACTGTTTCATACACAAACAAATGAGTTGTAAAGCACTTTTTTATGCTTGATTTTGTATTTGAGCAATAAAAAAATTAAATAGCTAAAAACCTTCACTGGTTATTAATAGAAATAATGAAAAAAAACCTGAAAAACTGTTCTTGACTTATGCCGAATGGTTACCGGAGGCCCAAGGGGAGTTGGGATTTTAAGAACTGGGAACGCAAGTCTAACTCCTATCTAACAATGTAACTCCTCTGGTGTTGCGAGTGTCCATGGCCGGCGGTAATCGCTTTCCATCAGGCGATCCGTCTGCTCGTTTCCTGGTTTATTTCATTAAAAAAAATGCTGAACATTGACAAACATTTCATTGCTGTCGATTCTGGGATTTTATTTCTATGGATTTTGACCAATTTTGAAATTATATTTTGAAGTTTTATGAAAGTCGTATCTACGACAAAAATGGTACCTACGTTTTATCATAGGGGAAAAAATAGGGCTATCAAAAAAGGACTCGGCTAGCGTTAAGTCTTCACTCACCTATTTCATAATGCTTCTCCAGCGTAACGCTGAGCAGGTCGGGCGTCATGCGGCGCAGCTCGGCGCCGGTGACGACGCGACAGTCGCGGTCGCGGGTGGCGATGCCGACCTCGGCGGCGATGGCGCGCGCGGTCGCCGGGTGGTCGCCCGTCACCATCATAACGCGGACGCCCGCCGCGCGCACCTGCTCTATCGCTGATCGCACCTACAATAGAATACCTCCTGTAACAGGTACTATTTGAATTAATAGCAATACATCAAATGACTAATAAAAATTGTTCAATTTGCATTATAGCTCCAGTCTTATTATGTTTTGACTAACTCGCCCCACGCACGTGAGTGCGTGTTATTCATAATAATTAATAAGTAACATAATAAATAAGAACGCGTGATGCGTGAGCGAATTTTCAGTTGTTGCTTCAGAAGAATTTCCGCTGCCGAAGTCCCTCAACGCAAGTCCCTGAAAGCCTCAACTGTGGCTAAACAAAAACAAAAACAACGCAAGTGTTGAAGTACGTTATACGGACAATTATAGTTCGCTACACTTTCACTCAGCTTCTATTTATTATGTAGCCAGGACAGCTAAGCATCGGCTTTTGTTGTTTTATTATGTTGTCGGCGGTTGCATTATTCTTGCTCATAACTTATATACCCGGCGATCTCCGCGATTGCCCTTTTCGTGACATCAAATATTATTTAAAATGTTAAATTTAATTTAATTTTTTTTTTAAATTTTCACATCGGCAATCATTTCATTGCTGTTGATTCTGGGTCGATTTTGGGGTCGATCCACCTTACTCCATCACTTTCGGGGGTGGAGTAGGTGGATGTGGATTTACACGTACTAAAGTACGTAGGATATAACTAAAACTTGTACAACTAACTTCTTTTCGCGGTGGATCGATCAATCCCATGAGTCCCAGAAACCGAAGATCTTTCAAGGGGAAGTTAGCTTCATCCATGTCAACATCGAAATTAAGGTCAAGCTGTGTCGCGTCTAATTCTATATCGGCAAATGCGAGTATTCTTTCTCCTAAAAATTTGTTGGTTAATTAATAAAAATAAAATCATCATAACTTTTAATTGCACAGTTGACAACAGATCGGGTGTACCACTTTTCGACCTTATTACTCAGCAACGGTAGCGACGCGTCGACGACACGACATCTACAGGCTAGGGCTTCCTTTCGAGGCCATCGTCGCTACTCACGACATCTACAGGCTAGGGCTTCCTTTCGAGGCCATCGTCGCTACTCACGACATCTACAGGCTAGGGCTTCCTTTCGAGGCCACCGTCGCTACTGCTTGGCAATAAGGTTAAAAAAAAGTACACCGGATGTGTCGCCGATGGTTCTAAGAAAGGTTTTTTACCAGTGCCCGCTAAATTCTCAGTAACTTTTTCTATTACCGCAGCCATGTGTTTAGTAACAGGAACCACTGTGTCTTCGGTGATGATGGTGGAACATTTCGTCAGTATATATTCAGGTGCTCCTTTTATCACGAGCAGGTATTTCGATGATTGAGAATCCGAGTGTATACTCATCTGCAGGTTATCATAATAATATGTACCTACTTTTGTTATTTAATACATATTTAACTCGTAAGTGAAAAACTTTGGCGCCCTTGTTAGTAAAAATATTTACACCACGGATTCGCTAATCCATGTTGCTGTCTGTCTAGTGGCTGTCAAGTGGCTTTTCCAACTGATACGTTGGAAAAAACAACAACGTGGATTAGCGTGTCCATGGTTTAAATATTTTATCAATAAGGGGGTAGTAGTATACTCTGTTCAAATCCAATTTAATCTGAACGTAAACAAAAATGTAATATTCTAGTAAATTAATGTGCCACTGTATTTCTATATTGCACGGCGAATAAGTGATATATAAATTATACACCCCTATTGTGTATAAGAATATTAGGGTAGTCCGGCGGGCCCGGGATCTCAATCCACTTGGATCGAAACGGAGTATACCTAATATGCCCGAGCAATACTTCGTAGCTGTTACTCGTAGCTCGTAGCACTGCTGCGAAATATATGCCAAGATATCTTCGTTTTTCTGTTTAAGTGACAGACGATGTATGAAAAACGACGAATGCCGAAAGACATAGAGGTCATTTTTGTTTAATATCTAGCCACTATATTTTGTTAGGTTTGTAGGTACTTGCTTGATGAGAAAACTGATACATGATGTATGTGAAATAAATAAAAAAACTGTAGTAAATGAAAAAATCCATATTAGAGAATAAGGTACTTCGCAGAGAAAAGTTTTCGTACTTGGTATTTGTTAACGGAGTTGAAAGGAATCTCGGCAAGTTTGGGGAAATTTCCTCTGATTCCTAAGGGATCACTAAACTGGAGTAGAAAGTTTAATATCGCCTTTTCCGAGGCGTCGCCCTGTACTGTTTTCTTCTCCACCGTCGCCGAGCTACACAGCGCGGCACATATTTTTAAATGCTCAAACGCTGAAAATTATTCTCTATTCAGTATTTTTTAATATCACAAGAAGAGTACAAATATTTTCACGCCATGCCAGTGGGACAAACAATAGGCTATTTCATATTAATATCCACATTCTCCATACCACAATACAGTACCTATGTGATATATAGGTACGAGTACGTCAGTATTTAACTTCATATCTCAATATTATAACTGATGAAATGTAGTAGTGAACATTTTGAATTGAATAATCACTTTCAATATAAGAATTAAATACGTATTTTACCTTCGTGTTGGTACATATATTCTGAAACAAAAACACTTTTTTAAATCAAAACTTAACTGGCTAAGATATTACAAAAACCATAACCAGTAAGTAGCCAATATGTACTTAATAATAATAGCTCCCCACACCGATTTCGGTGACGGTGCCCGGTTTAATTGAAACTAGGCCAGCTACTCAGAAGTTATTTTATAGTGCCCAAGTGTGTGCGCAGTACACAAGGGCACTCTCTCGTCCTTTACTCTCGAAACCCAGTGGGACGGATGACCGACACGACTGGCGAGAGATCAGGCGCAGGACCGACTTTTTACATGCCCATCCGACGCACGGATCATCTTTCTAGTCAGACAATCAGGTGATCAGCCTGCATTGTCCTAACCAAACTTGAAAACAACATTTTCGGTTGTTCCAACGCGGGACTCGAACCTACGACCGAATCGAGAGCCAAGCTGAAAGTTCTAAACCACTGGACCACGGAGGCACGAGAGGATATGTACGGGTTGTCTATGTCTGTTGTATATTTAGATAAGGCATATACCTACTACTAAGTACTAACCGTCTAATTCGGTTCCCATCAAAAATTCCTTATTCCACATCCAAATATGGCGCACACACATTTTGTTCTCCGTCAGTGTTCCGGTCTTGTCCGAGCAGATGGTGGTGCAGGCACCCAGTGCTTCAATGGACTCTAGGTTCTTTACGAGGCAGTTCTTTGACACCATTCGCTTGGCGGTTAAAGTTAAGGAGGCTGTTACAGTTGGCTGTAGACCTATGAGAAGGTGTTAGTTGCTTCTAATAGGCAGAGGACAATATTTGACATTGCGTTGGGTAGGTACGCTAGAACTTTCTGACCTTTACTTACTTTTTTTAAAGAAGCTATCTAATTAACAGACAGAAGGAACTAATTACCTTCAGGAATATTAGCGACGATCATTCCTATCACGAAAATAATCGTCTGCATGAAAGGGTATCCCAGGGCAAAGCAGGCAGTAGTGATAGCAAATCCCAGGCTCAGAGCCCATATTGACACATATCGCATGAAGCGGCGCATCTCCAGGGCGAGGGGCGAAGGTTTTGGCTGCAAGCGCGCCGCCAGCCCCGCCACCCGGCCAAGCGCAGTGAGGTCTCCACAGCATAATACTACACCTGATGATGTAAATACTATTAAGGAATCTAATTCATAAACAGGTAGATTGTTCTCATAATTTATTTATATTATGATGCGTGAATGATGTCATATGAAACATGTAAGTATATTAGTATATTAAAGTTCAGATTTGAATAGCTATCTTAATTAAAAATGCAGCGCTATGTCCCGTATCGCTTCGTTTCGGTTTGTATTGACCCTTAAAAGTTCAAAATTAAAATTTATATGAATTATTATGGACTAATTTCGATGCCAAGGCGACCTCTAGTCATGGTAATAACATACATAATACAAACAAAGACAACAGTCAACCTGCTTATAAATTAGTTTCCCCGATAGTAAATTCTTAAAGTATTAATTACCGGACTTAAGGAGAAAGTGAGAGAGGCCTAACCATGCCCTAATTCTGGTATTTTTCCGAGAGCTTTAAAACCGCCCTAAAATACTAACCTAAGGCTAGTTCATAAGCTCTCTCAAGTCTTGATACCTAAGAAGGTACTCAAATAACTTTTGGAGGTAGGTACTCCACTTTGGAGGTATTGTCGAGGCAGTTTGGGTAGAGAGTAAAACTCGATCTACAGTTGTTAAGTGAATAATTTATTTACTTTTTTTTTTTTTCGAACGGGTCTATGCTAAGGGTCGGGTTAAGACCGCTGTAGCTAAGTCGGACTATAACTAGCCTGGTGGCTAGTTTGTTTGGTGGTAGACGATGGGAGGGTTTGACCCTCCCTAACATCACCCGGGTGATGTTCAAACCGCATTTTGGGGACAGCTACGGATTAAGAGCTATTATTATGACAGGGGAGACGCGGGTCTCCCCTGCTGAGGGGTCCGACCCCTTCCTCACTCGCTGATGAGTGAGGTTGCTCGCGCGCGGTAGCAGAGACTAGCGGCGTGCGAGTTATCGCGATAGAGGAGCTCTCGATTTGTTCGATATCGGTACTGAGAGGGCCGTCCCTCTCCCCTTCCGCGTACGGTCGGGATGACTCGCGCGCGTAAGTCCTAATGTCGATGAGGTTCGCGGTATTGGTAGAGCTCTCTATATCAATATCGCGGTCGCGGACACTATTTATGAGTGTACCTAGACTACTAGGATGCGAACTCGAACTCGGGTTCGGGTCCGGTCCCGTGTTAGGGTCGGTCTGTACGTCTGTACGTGTTGTCGTGTCGGATGTGGGACCTCGGGGTAGGCGCCGGCGTCGACCCCGGTGCGATGCTAGCGTCGTGGGTGCGTGTGGTTTGTGTTTACGTAACTGTACACAGTACGTTACGTATTTTGTGATCGGGTCAACGGGATCGGCTAAGATATGCTTAGGCCGTTTGTGCGGGTGTCGGAAAGTCAGTGCGTCGTGGTTGTAGTCCAGTGCCTTTTTGATAAGGGGGTTTGGGTGGTTTTTGCCTTTATCAAAGTAATTTATTTACAAAATGTACACGTATTTATACAAAAAGAATACATAATTATTATTATTAGACCAAGAATTTATAAACTTAAAAGTTGCTTCTTGATTAAAAGTTGATTGGCTGTTTGTTTACGAACTTAGAAGGTCGATTCTTATTGGATGTCGTCTGCGCATGTCTTTGCGCATCGACAGGTATACCGCCGCGTCGCGGACCGCGGCGCACGGGTATAAACATATCTAGCGACGCCGCGCGTCGGCAGGCACACTACACGAGGAGTTTTCCTCACTACACACCTCCCCTCCCGGTCGCCGGGAGGGGCTGTATCCCCCAATATTAATTAGAGAGCAGAATTTCCTTTCACAACCAGGATAAAACTTCCTAATTATGGCCGACGCCTTAATCAGGAAGTTCCTGACGTTCCTTCAGAACGAATTCCCTGATGCCGCTAAGAAATGGGAACGCTTCGCGAGCGCCCATGACGCAGACTCACCGGCGTCGCCCGATTGCGACGCCCCGCTAATCCCGGCCGAAACAGAGGCCTTATCATCTCCTTCAGAGATGTCTTGCTCGGAGCAAGAAACCGACCGTAGTGAACAAGGCGAGTTCACTACCGTCAGATACAAGAAGACGAAGAAGAGGAAGCGCCCAGAAGGCACCTCCTCTCCAGTCTTATCTTCCCCGACCAAATCGGTCCGCAAAAATAGGAAAACCGTGCAGGCTCATGGCTCCGCGACCCCCGTTACCTCGACGGCCCCTCTGGCCTCCCAGGCCCCTCTGGCCACCCAGGCTCCGATGGCCTCCCAGGCCCTTCCGGCATCTCAGGCCTCCCTGGCCCCTCAGGCCTCCCAGGCCCCTCAGGCCCCTCAGGCCGTCCGTACGCCAAAAATGCCTCCTCCTGTAATCATACAGGAGAAGGCCAAATGGAATATAATTTCTGCGGCAATAAACGAGCAAAAGCTTCGATACTCTTCTGCGCACACGACCCCCATAGGGATCAAAGTGCAAGTTAAATCGTCGGAGGACCACCGCCTCCTCACCGCGTTCTTACGCGCAAAGAACATAGGCTACCATACGTATGCCCTTGAAGACGAGCGCCTTCTGCGCGTCGTCATTACAGGAGTCGATAAGTGCCTCTCCACAAAAGAGGTACTCATGGACATCCAGTCCCAAGGTTTTCCCGCCTTAGAGGTACATCGCATGTACCACCCTATTAGAAAACACGAGTACAATATGGTACTAGTAACCCTCCCTCTTACACCAGAGGGCAAGGATATCTTCAATATCCGAGCCGTCTGTCATATTACGGGCATCCGCGTCGAGCCCCCCCGTAAAAGGGGCATCCCTGGCCAGTGCCACCGATGCCAACTTTACGGGCACTCGGCACGGAATTGCCAAGCTAGGCCGCGTTGCGTTAAGTGCCTCGGTGACCACGGCACCTCTGACTGTCTCCGTAAGAGCCCAGCTGAGGAGTCCGAACCCCCCAGCTGTGTTCTCTGTAAGTCTAAAGGACACCCCGCCAATTATAGAGGGTGCAAAAAAGCACCCAAAGTAAAAAAGCGTAGTGCACCGCAGACTAAAAGTGCCCCCCCCAAACAGAGATTCGTCGCTGCCCCCCTACCCTCCCAATCTGCATGGTTCAAGCCCGCGCAGAAACGTAGTTCGGAGCTAGCGGTTTTCCCCGCTCTCCCCAGTAAGGCCATGCCCTCCGCGCCCGTAGCGCCTAAGGCCACGCCCCCTCCGACTCCCAGCTTCACTGCAGACCTCTCTTTCGTCCAGCAGTTTTTAAGCAACATCGGGCCTATTGACCCGATGGAGCTTTCTATTTTAGCGACAAAGCTAAAAGGTTCGGCCACAGACCGCATCCAAGCTTTGTCAGACCATCAGGTCTTGATCCGTCAGATCAAGGCCCTCTCCACAAACGGTAATTAATGGAGCCCTCGGGAAGGACAAAGCCGCACTCGTTACGCGTAGTGTCGTTCAATACGAACGGCATTAGGAATAACATTAGCGAAATTCGCGATTTTGTAAGCAGCCAAAATGTCGATATTCTTCTAGTGCAGGAGACTTTCTTAAAACCTAGCATGAGGAGCCCTAAAATAGCTAACTACAAAATAGTCAGAAACGATAGAACTCGATCCCGACTCGGAGGTACTCTTATCTACTATAAAAAATCACTACATTGTATTCCACTAGAGCCACCGTCATTGTTAACTTTAGAAACATCTGTTTGCCATATTAGTATGTCCGGTCACGGACCCATTGTTATAGTAAGCGCGTACTTAGCGTGCAACAAAGAACTCCATTCAAGCGACCTACAGGCGCTATTCAATTTAGGTAACGCTGTCATCATTGCCGGCGACTTTAATTGCAAACACACCGAGTGGGGCAATGTTCATAACAATAGAAACGGCACCATCCTTTGTAATTTAACCGACACTTTAAATTTTGCACTATTAGCCCCCACCGACCCCACTCGCTATGACACCAATGAAAACATCAACGGTGTCATACGCGATCCTAGTACGATAGACATAGCCTTAGTTAAAAATGTTTCTCTCAATATCAATATTGAGACTCTCCACGAGCTTAACTCAGACCACAGACCGGTTATGATTACACTTGGTAGTCTTAACCCCAATAATTCTAGTACTAGGAAGATAATAGATTATAAATCACTAGCGGAGAACATTAAAGTCCTTCATTCTAGCCACTTAGACAAAATCCCCGATATTATAGATAGTAAAGAGACAGCCATAGAGGCCGCCTCCCACTTGACCGATCACCTGGTAGCGACCATAGAGAACTCATCTAGGGAGGTGCCAACGACCCCCAAGGGCCGTTGGCCCCTCCCTGAGGACATAAGGGAGTCCATCAGACTCCGAAATGCGGCTAAGCGCACATATGATCGCTACCCGTCGGAAGAGTGGAGGAAAGCCCTCCGTCACTACGAGAGGGAAGTTAAGTTTAAAATCAAACAGCACAAAGCCGAGAGTTGGGATCGACTTCTCAGTGATTTAGAACCGTCTCACGTGGCGTACTGGCCACTCGCGAAGGCCCTCAAAAACAACACGGAGAGCGACATGCCTCCGTTAGATAGACCTAACCGTCCTCCTGCATTCGAAGACATTGACAAGGCCGAGTGCCTAGCTGATAATTTCGAACAACAGTGCCGGCCGAGTACTCTCCCGATTGATCCCGTGCACCTTAGCTTAGTTAATAGCGAGGTCAACAGCCGACTCTCGAGGCCACCTGAAGTAGACAGGGTGAGGATGGTGGACTCGGAGGAGGTCAGTGACATTATTAAGTGTATGAATGCCAAAAAGGCCCCAGGCCTCGACGGTATTTCAAACAAAACACTTAAAATGTTACCGTCCGAGCTAATTCAACTCCTAGTGAACATCTTTAACGCCCTCCTAGTAGGATGTTCATTTCCAGACATTTGGAAAGTAGCTATTGTCATAGGTATCCACAAACCGGGGAAACCCCGGAAGGTGCCTGGTAGCTACCGTCCAATAAGTCTCATTAGCTCCCTAGGTAAAGTCTACGAAAGAGTTATTAAAAGGCGCCTTAATGACGTCATAACCGACAAAAAACTCCTTCCAGACGAGCAGTTCGCCTTCCGCGAAATGCACAGCTGTCCCGCTCAAGTACACCGCTTAACGGAGTACATATTATCTAGCAAAAACGACAGGAAGACGACATGCGCCGTATTCTTTGACATTGCAAAAGCTTTTGATAAAATTTGGCATAACGGACTGTTATACAAACTCTATCAAATGGAAATACCCGATTATCTCGTCTTACTAATTAGTAACTTTTTAAAAAATCGTAAATTTCATTTCCGCGTAGAAGGCGCACTGTCGTCGCCAAGATATATGGAGGCGGGAGTACCGCAGGGCTCGGTCCTCTCGCCCTCCCTATATAACCTGTACACTAGTGACATCCCCAAACACGCTAAGGTGCAATTAGCTATGTTCGCGGACGACACAGCCCTTTATTATTCAAACACACGAGCCCGTACCGCGTCTAAAGTCCTCCAGGAGTCAGTTACCGCTCTCGGTAATTGGTTCTCCAAGTGGAGAATAGAAGTCAATCCCGATAAAAGTCACGCCATTCAATTCAATGGTAATAAATCAGCGGGGCGTAAGTGCCCCCGTAAAGTAATGAGCCCTATTAGCCTGCACGGCAACATTATCCCTGAGGTCTCTCAGGTCAAATATTTAGGCGTAGTACTAGGCAAGTCGATGACGTTTTCGAGTCACATCAGTAACACACTGCGTAAAGCGAAATTTGTACTCTACAAATTATATCCGCTACTTAATTCGCGAAGCAAAATGTCCTTAAGACATAAGCTTACATTGTATAAGGTTTGCATCAGAACGATACTCACTTATGCGTGCGTCTCCTTCGCACAGATAAGCGAGTCTCAAATGGACCGCTTGCAAAGAGTCCAGAACCGGTTTCTACGCATGGCAACAGGCGCCCCCTGGTACATGCGTAACATCGACTTGCATAGGGACTGCGAACTAGTCACCATTAAAGCCTATATCAAGGAACTCGTAGAGAGATTCTTTGATAAAGGCAAAAACCACCCAAACCCCCTTATAAAAAAGGCACTGGACTACAACCACGACGCACTGACTTTCCGACACCCGCACAAACGGCCTAAGCATATCTTAGCCGATCCCGTTGACCCGATCACAAAATACGTAACGTACTGTGTACAGTTACGTAAACACAAATCACACGCACCCGCGACGCTAGCATTGCACCGGGGTCGACGCCGGCGCCTACCCCGAGGTCCCACATCCGACACGACAACACGTACAGACGTACAGACCGACCCTAACACGGGACCGGACCCGAATCCGAGTTCGAGTTCGCATCCCAGTAGTCTAGGTACACTCCTAAATAGTGTCCGCGACCGCGATACTGATATAGAGAGCTCTACCAATACCGCGAACCTCATCGACATTAGGACTTACGCGCGCGAGTCATCCCGACCGTACGCGGAAGGGGAGAGGGACGGCCCTCTCAGTACCGATATCGACCAAATCGAGAGCTCCTCTATCGCGATAACTCGCACGCCGCTAGTCTCTGCTACCGCGCGCGAGCAACCTCACTCATCAGCGAGTGAGGAAGGGGTCGGACCCCTCAGCAGGAGAGACCCGCGTCTCCCCTGTCAAAATAATAGCTTCTAATCCGTAGCTGTCCCCAATATCCGGTTTGAACATCACCCGGGTGATGTTAGGGAGGGTCAAACCCTCCCATCGTCTACCACCAAACAAACTAGCCACCAGGCTAGTTATAGTCCGACTTAGCTACAGCGGTCTTAACCCGACCCTTAGCATAGACCCGTTCGAAAAAAAAAAAAAAAAAAAAAAACCGCGCGTCGGTCATTTAGGTTCGAGCCTTCGCTGGAATATGACGTCTCGCTGTCCTTCGGCGCACCGACTGTTGGCATGTGAAGAATGAAGAATGTTTGTGATGTGTAGTGCTACAAAGTGAAATTCTTATTAGAAAAAGGCCTTTTCGGGTTGCACCGTTGTCAAGATGAATGAAGATGCTTCCAGTCATGGATACGGATACTCGTTTCATTCGTACGAACGTCGCTTTTATCGAAGCGTTCTTTGTTTCACTCGCCAAACGATGTAAACACGCTCTTATCAGAGCGATGTTCTTGTTTCGACGTACTTCGAGCGTATGCTACAAACTCAAGAACTCAACTCTTGTAGAGTATTAACATTAGACCTACCTACTATTATAAAACTGTTTGTATAAGGCCGGGACCATCGATTTATAACGCAGGACTATATTATCCGGAATTGTAAGGCCAGGCAAAATTCTGAGCACTGACAATTATAGAAATCTACTATTAAATTTGAAAATCTAATTGTCGAGCGACATTCCATTGAAATTTCACTCGACACTCATGTGTTCGATTTGTGTTCGATTTTCAACTCGATTGTATTAGTCCATACTGCTCTGCATTTTAGTCCGGCGTTCCGGATTCCGGCGCCGTATAGTGCCAGCCTTACTGAAGAAAATATTATTTTATGATTGTTAAAAAAGGAGAAACAAACAACAATCGTTCAATATAGCGCTCGCCTACGGTGCGCTAGCTTCATAACTGAAATTTAATTTGCGATACAAATCGACAACAATTTGTTAGTTATTGATTTTCAAGCTGGGACATTTTTGTGATGGTTCCGTGTACTAAATTATTTAGTTGCATATGCCCTGGCTATATAAGATAGTTATGCTTCTTAGTTGAAGTAAATCCTAATATTTTATTTAACTGATCCATGTTTTAGTTGCTAGGGTAAAGGAAGTTTTTAAGTTCATCGCTAAATCTGTCGATTCTATTTTAAGCTTAGCACATACCTCACCAATCACCAATTTTCTAACTTAGTTACCTACCTACTTACATTACGAGTTACGACATTAAATAGAGATAGACGAGACGAGAAACGATAGAGATAAGCTTACAAAACTATATTCTTTTTTTTTGTTTAAACCACCTTCGTTTAAACCATCTTTGTTTGTACCTCTGGCATATCCCTCCACGCACAGCGCGGAGAAGAAGGCAACATTGGGAGACTCCAGAATGTTCTCCGTGCCGTCCACGTTGCCGCGCGCCACCGCCACACTCTCGCCCGTCAGCGACGAGTTGTCTACCTGATGATGTTGATGCAAATATAAGGACCAAGACAAGACTATAATCAATTACACATATTGGCAGAAAAAAATATTCTAAGAACGTAAACTAAGTAGGTACGTCGTTTATGTAGGCAAGGTCTCCGAAAAGCCTACATACCACTTTGTCGACCTTTTTAGTTATGACTACAGAGTACAGCGATAAGATAAACAAGACGTGTCACGTGGTACATCGGCTTGTTGGCATGAAAGTAAACAAATGAATGTTGACGTTGACCATTTAAAGCTTTAACACACGTACAGATTTGGTCCGGAGCAGACCACGGATTTGGTTGCCAACTTAGGAGTTTCTCCCTAAAACTTGAAAAATCAAACACCCGTGTCATAATGGTCTGCTCCAGACCAAATCGGTACGTGTGTAAGCATTCTTAGGTAGCCCGTCCCTGTCTACTAGTACTTACGTATAACTAGCCTAACTTTATGCAGATTCTAAGTTAATCAACTTTAAGAAACTGTTATCAACCTTGAATCCCTTGCTGTATATTATTCTTATATCTGCAGGAATAACATCACCGACTCTGACTTCAACGATGTCACCTTTGACTATATCGCGGACCAGCATCTCTGTGCTTGCCATCCCATCTCTGGTACATCTTACGTGCATTGGTATCATACTTTTAAAGGATTTCACAATCTAAAATTATTGTAAGGTACTAGAAATATTTGTAATTTTGAGAAAAATAACGATCTTCAAGGTTGTCTTACGGCATTTACATCATTATCTCTAGGGATGTACCTAAATAACGACAATTACCTTACAGAAAACAAACAAGTGCCGTATGTTTTAGATTTGGTGAGTAAAAATGAACGTTACAGACCTTGCAGCTTTGATAATTTTGGAAGAAACTGAAAAGTCCACAGATAACATCGACCGCTATCAGAACACAGCCTAAATATAAATTGTCGGTACCAGGATCAAGCTTGGTAGAGCGCTCTATAACGTATGCTGCCAAACATAAAATAGCTCCCAGCCATATTAAAGTTGAAAATCCTGAAATATTCACTAATAGGTAACTGCGGTCTAAAGTGTAACAGACTCGTTACTCGAACCAACATGTTACCATGCTTAAACGATAGGAATACAAGTTAATTAGTCTTAACAACATACCACTACACAAAGACTTGAAAAGCAGAAGCGGCCATCCATACTGTGTAGCGGGAGTGAGCGTGTTTGGTCCATCGTAAGTTAGACGTCGTTGTGCCTGCTCCTTAGTTAGGCCGTTCACGGGGTCCGTCTCCAAATGGGCGTAAAGGTCCTCTAAGAAAAGTGGAGATTCATAGAGTACCTACGCAGTACGCAGGTTAATTTAGAAGGAATAGGTAGGTACTATGGTAATATGATGCTCCAACAAGAGCACGAACGATGCATACACCAACGTTGCAGATACTTCCTATTGCGAAGGTATACATTTGTGTCACGCACTAATATAAATACAAGCTAATTTACAAATATATATATAAAGAGCACTACTCACAAGGAACCAGTAACTTACATACTAATGAGTAATGACCGATTGTGTAGTGTATGTAGGTATACTTACTTTTCAACGAACATTTTGTGCGTGCCTGTACCTACCTCATATCTATTGCGTAAATAGTAATAATAGATCCCACCGATTCACCGATTTCGGTGACGGTGGCCTTTACTCTCGAAACCCAGTGAGACGGACAGACCGACACGACTGGCGAGAGATCAGGCGCAGGTCCAGTCCTTTTTACATGCCCATCCGACGCATGGATCATTTTTCTTGTCAATCAGGTGATCAGCCTGCATTGTCCTAAGCAAACTCGGAAACAACATTCTTTGTTGTTTCAATGCGGGAATCGAACCCACAAGTCGAGAGCCAAGCTCTAAAGTCTAAACTACTGGACCACGAAGGCAATTGCATAAACAATAACTACAGAGTACATTGTACACTGTACAGATACTCACTCAAAGGAATCAAATGCGCATCAGTCTGTATCTCTTTCTTGAGGGCATTCAGGCGTGTGCTGCTTAGATCTCTAGATCCTAGGCCTGTAGGGTTACTAGGTCGAAACAGATCAGTTATTGAAGATAGACTAGATGATCTTGAACGCATTGTTGCAATTATTTCTTAGTGTAGATTTCAAGAAGGTCATGTTTTGTATTATACCAACTAGATACATAAACCAGTTTACAAGTACTTTTTGATTTAAATCAATAGGTACTTACATAAATACTTAACTTGAGGCTTAAATTCATGTAACATGTTGAGTTTGTGATAAAATAATTGACTTTGTTGGTTTAAATTAGCCCTGGCCAGAAAATAAAATTAATAATAAAGAAAAATTGCACTTTATTTTTAGTTTATTTCATAAGAAAACCTAGTAGTATTTTCTGTACAAATGTAAAAATAGTTTACTTATATAAATTGATTTAAAAAAAAAATGTTCTATTTCAAGAGTATCATACCATACCAATAACCGTAAAAATAATAAATGCCATAATATAATACTAACTTAACACCTTTGGATAGTAATTTCCCTGCCGAATTTATCATTATAATTTATAAAATATCCATCGTATTTATAAAGTATCTACAGCCTGCTCCTTGAAGCACAAAAAATTCGTAAGGTGTCTATTTCTGCAATGTTAGCTTCTAGCAATTGTTTTAAAATAGGTAGTCTAAATAACTTTTTTGCTTTTACGAAAGTATCAGTGGTAATATTGTGAATCTCTTCAATCTTCTCCCAAGCTTTCTCTTCTAATTTTTCCAATTTCCAAACATTGTTAACCAATCCGCAGCTTAAGGCCTCTTGTGCCGACATTTTTTGATTCAGGAGCAATAATACCAATGCCTGTAAAAGACAATATTATAGTTCTATATTATTTATTACTAGCTGTTGCCCGCGGCTCCCACGTATCCCACGAGTACACTGTACTAGGTAATAGGGACCAGAAAAAGCTAATCAACTGAGGTGTTGCATATTGTTGTGTACATTATAAACTTTTCACTGGAGTTTGTTTTGTTTCGTAGGCTGGAAACATTGTAATTGTTTTTTTTTTAAATTAATTACTTATAATCCTGACCATTTTTTAAGGGGTTGCCTAATTAAATTATGTCGAGAAACTTATTTCATTAGATAAAATATCACTTTCATCTGGTTGACACAACAGTGAAAAACGATCTTAGTTCGGATCCACTACTATTATTACATAGTAACTATTTAATAATCTGTGTTATTACAGAGATATTGATTTTTCTTGTATTATTTAGTATAAAAAAAACTTTAGTGCTTTAAAATTTCAGACATTATTTTCATTAAAAAGCGGTGAGACAGAACGGGGTACTTTCCTATGGTTCAGAGCATAATATATCAAAGTCCTTCATATGTTTTATAACATTTTTATAATATTTTAAGTGTACCAACTAAAATCACTTTCTTTGTCTTTTTTCTCAACAACTTAAACAAAATATGATGTTAGATTTTTATGAAACTCGTATGTGTTACAACTAGCACGAAGGTCAATCTTTAGATGCTAGAATGCTTGTGCTCGGTCTATTGTAAGCACGTGAAAAGCCTAGTACCCTGTCTTACCCCCACTTCATCTTGCCCCACCTTCCTCTATATATTATTTCTTACCTTCCTGTACCCAATTAATGTAGGAAATGTGTAAGTTGAACACCCCTCAGGTACAATACCCAGCTTTGTAAATGGAGTATAAAAGTAAGCCTGAAATGTTATAATAAATATTTCACTAAGTAGAATAAGGTGGTGTGAAGAAGTTTTGGTACTTAGTACAATAATTATAATTTTGTTTTTTTTTTTATTTTGCTTTTAATCATGGCTTTATGTATTCCCATTTTTTGATTTTAACTAGGTCATACCTATTATTCAACATTGAAAATTGTAATAGAAACATTGAAACGTACTCTAGGCTTAAGATCATACTTAACATAATAATTAAAAATAGTGTGTAACTGTGTAGCCAGTAAGTTGGTGAACTTACGTGTTCAGCGGCAAAGACAAAGTCACATAATGCCAATGTTGTGACCGCAATGCCTACAGCTGGCCCATTGACAATCGCCACCAATGGTTTAGGAAACAATATAAACTCTACCAGCATTTCTTTAACTGCATCTAGTAAATCATTTGCCAATACAGTTGCATCTTTGAGGTCATTCCCGCTGCTATAGAAATTTCCCGTACCAGTTAGTATGACCATAGATATATCACTATTTTCTGCAGCTTCTTTGAGAGCCTTCCATAAGGAAGGCTCTCAAAGAAGCTGCTGAATAAGATAACTTTATATAAACATTAGTGTCTTGAGCATTTTTTCTATGAGGCTGGTTAAATCTCAATATTTTAATATTTCTTTTGATGGTTTCCACAAGAGTATCATTTTGATCTTCTGGCATGATAACCTGTTGACCTATGCATTTAAAAAAAAACTAAATAAATTAAAATGAAAACATAATTTCATATTAACTGGACGTATCTAAAAATCAAAAATTCAATAGATTGAATTTCATTTAGAAGATTTTACCTATATTCTAATTTTTTTTTTTTTTCTCTTCTGTTTTGGCAACTTGAATTCTAATTAATAATAATTAAGTTCGGTGAACTCTTTCTTTTTTAAATATATGGCTAGCTTGAAACTATTGCCAGTGTCAAGTGTTAAAGGTAAGGAATCGAATCGCCGTAAAATAAGTGAAAGGAGCAACATGGAATCAAGGGACGGAAATCAGGAAAATAATATCATGAAATATACAAATTATTACTTACAATAATACAAAAATTAAATTAAATACTTATTTACAAACTTAAATCATTTATTATTTTAAATTTACTTAAAACACTGAAATATTTTACAGGATTATATAATAAACACATCATACAAGTAGGTTGCGCTCCTTCATGTTCCCTACATGAAGGAGCGCAAAGAGGATAAAAACGAAGTATGATCATGTAAAGGACACGAAAAAATATGTAATATAAAGTTCCCGTATTCTCCCCGCATTGGTGAACCCGGCTTGTTATCTTTTAAAGAGATAAATCAGAATCATGAGTACTTTTTTAATACTTAGTTGTAACATATGTTTGTAACATTAATCCTACCCTCTTTTTTTAATATTACCTTTATTACATCTATGGATCCTACAGACAAACTGAAGAACAGTTTTGTAGAACTTTGTTATTTGTTTTGTCTTATGAAATAATAATTAAATAAATAATAATAAGAGGTACTTATCATAAACTTACTTATTTGATATTTTAAACACTTTATATTTTATTACACAGAATGCTGTCAATTTCTAAAGAATTTATAACTATTTTGGAAAATCGTAGCATAGATGATAAGTAATACTACTGAAGCTACTTCTACTTATATGATAAGTAATACTGAATCGTAGAGCTGTAGCAAACCGGATGTGTTCGGTACTGAGTAACGGTGCGCCATCTAGTACCGAGTAACGACTACATTTCGTTACTTGCATTTTTCGTAGTATGGGTACCTTCACTGATTCCGTCAACAGTTCACTTGTATTTCTACACTTTACCTAATAAATCAAACTAAATTAAAAATAACCTAAAATCACACAGTCGGAAAAGTGAAAATATGCACATTACGCAGCTTGGTATTTATAATGGATAAGTATGATTTCTACAAATTACGAATGTTGCGACACCACGACATTATACTATACGCGTATTCAATACTATTAATTATATGCTATATTATAACATAGCATGTTAAGAGGTATCAGAAGTAACGAATAACGTAACGATACTATAGTAAGGAGTAGGTACCTTCTAATTGTTAAAGTAACGAATACATACAGGCACGCTTTCTTTCGTTACATTACATCTCCACAAAATCGAGTCTTGCATTTGATTTTTTTTATTTTTTATTTATATATGGCATCGGCTTACAACCATTTGCCAGTGTCAAGTTAAAAAGGCGGGAAATAGAATTTTCGTTTCAATTTTCAACACCGTATTCCTAAATGAGTCATGTCAGTCGATTCAGTAAAGTGGTTGAAGCTTTACTGAAAGTTTCTAGGAAGTTTTGGAGGGAACACAAAATAGCACGTTTTTTGAAGTTGTACCACTTGCCCACACTTTTGCATGTTACCAAATATTTAATGGTTAATATTCTACCAATATTACATAATAAGAACCGATATAACACAAATTTATTAACAAAAAATACAAAATCCACAACGTCACCCATTGAATTCCCCGGCAAAAGTCCAATTTGAATTTTCGTTCAAGTTTTCATCACCGTTTTTCTAAACCTTCAAGTCTTAGGCTATACATATAGTCCTACTATATGGTCCGGAATCTGGAAGGCGTAAAAAATTCTAAGCATTTAGGCTACGTTCCCACGAGCGTTTTTTTGTGGACGCGACAGAAAAAACTACACTGTAAATATAACTGTGATAATCTTTATAAAATCTATAATAAATGTATTGCATGACACATGTCATACCTAGTTAAATAATATGACGGAGTTTTGTCGGTGAATTCAATGGGTGGCGTTGTGGTTTTTGTATATTTTTTACCTTAAATTTGTGTTATTTCGGATCTTAATATGTAATATTGGTAGAATATTAACCATTAAATATTCGTTAACATGCAAGTGTGGGCAAGTGGTACAACTTCAAAAAACGTGCTATTTTATTTATATTTATATTTAGTAATATTGGTAGAATATTAACAATTAAATATTCCTTAACGTGCACAAGTGTGGGCAAGTGGTAGAACTTCAAAAAACTTTGAAGTTTACCCTACGAACTTTAAGTAAAACTTAAGTTACCTAACCACTTTACTGAATCGACTGGCTTAACTCATTGACTGCACTAACTATTTATTTGGACTTTGACTAGAATTTGGACTTGACGATTCAGAAATATGGTATTGAAAATTGAAGCGAAAATTCTATTTCTCGCCTTTTTATCTCGACACTGACAAACTATTAAAAGCCGGCGTCATATATATTAATAAAAAAAATTATGATATTGTCAATTGTCATATTGACATCTGACATTTGTGCCCTTTTCGTGCTAAGGTGAGGATTGTTATTGCTGAAAAATTTAATTTATTTTCAATAATTGCATTTATATTATGCGCAAAAAATCGATAAGGTTACATATTGAGTTATTATGTTTCCAGCTATAAGAAACTTTAAATATAATTTAAAACTACTTAGTCGAATAAACTGCAGCACAGTAATATCTTCACATGTTTCGGTTTTAAGTTTAAGGATGTTCAAGTCAGCTGTTTATAACCTGGAAGATGCGTCGCCGGACAAAATACAAGATTTTCTTAATTCTTTTGACACAGTACTTACAGACTGCGATGGTACGTATTTTATAAGAAAGTACAACCTCACTGTTACTCATGCAGATGTTTGTACTTTGTAGGTATTTGTAAAAAATAAAATTATTTTTCAGGAGTTTTGTGGATTAATAATAACGCCATACCTGGTTCTGCAGATGCAATCAACTATTTTAGAAAATTAGGCAAAAGAATATTTTATGTCACAAATAATTCAACAAAGATTCGTAGTGACTTTGCTGTTAAGGCCCAACAAATGGGATTCATAGCCGAGCCTGTAAGTATATGTATGCACTTATTATTAATATAGTGATTTATGGTACAATGGCTAAAACGGCTAAAACTTTTGCCTAATAATATTATGTATCTTAAGATTTTCGTATTTTGAGTTGAGGTCTGGATGTAGAAGTAGCTCTATGCTGAAATAAACAGTTATCTAATTATGTGTCAATGTCATATTTTTAAAAATTGGGTACATGTAGAAATACAATTTATAAAAAAAATGACAAATATTAATTAATGGCTTAACACTTTAACACTGTATTTATTTTAATCTTTCAGGAAGAAATTCTCTCAACAGCTTACTTAGTAGCTCATTACCTAAAAGGCATTGGATTTACAAAGAAGGTATACCTGATTGGTTCTAATGGTATTGGAGACGAATTGAAAGCTGTTGGCTTAAGGCATATTGGTATTGGAGTAAGTAAGCATTGCATTATTGTAGTGAAACTGAATTGTTAAATCTCTTCTTATTGTTCTCAACAATTTTTTTTTTATAAAAGTAAGCTGGTAATTAAAGTAATTTAAAAAGAAAACTATTATGATTATGTTCTTACAATACTTTTTTGTTCACTTCCAGCCTGATCCTGTAAAACCAGACTTCAAATCAATGAGCACGTCTGACTTAGACCCAGAAGTAGGGGCTGTAGTTGTTGGCTTTGATGAGCATGTCAGCTATCCTAAATTCATGAAGGCTGCTTCATATCTTGCCAATGAGGAATGCCTCTTCATTGCTACAAACACTGACGAAAGGTTTCCAAAGTCCAGCTCCATTATTATCCCTGGAACCGGCACATTAGTAAGAGCTGTGGAAACATGCTCAGAACGGAAAGCCCTTGTGCTCGGTAAACCTAATGACTATGTTAGGAAGTTTCTTGAATCTTTTGGTCTGGACTCTGCCAGGACTTTGATGATTGGCGACAGGTAAATATTTTCATTTTACTCATTATTATAAATGAGTAGCCAAAACATTTTACAATCTAATTTTACCATTCTGAATCCCTTGCTTCCCACTTTTGTTTTGCTATGTCACTATGTCACTCTTTAAGCGACACGCAGTGATTATGGTATTTTACCTATACTGTTGTTTTTATGTATTTTTTTTTTCAGATGCAACACAGACATCGAGTTTGGTGTCAGATGTGGTTTCCAAACACTGCTAGTATTGTCTGGTGTGACCTCTGTAAAGGATTTAGAGAAAATGCGCGCTGAACGAAAACAGCCGATACCCGATGTGGTCTTGCCGAAACTCGGCGATATAATCGAGCTGACCTCATCCTAGTACAATTTTTACTTCACTACCATATTATGTGTTATATGATTATGCTTTATAAATATTATAGAACAATTAGGTAGACTATTTAGACTGTTGTTGTGTTACAATCTGAATTTGTTTGTGGAAAACATTCAATCTCCTCCAAAAATCAACCATAATTGGTTAAGAGCTATGTAATAATAGCTAGGCAATTGGGCTTATAGAAATAAAAGTAAAACTGCTTTGTCGGCCTATTCGTAATGTATAAGATTAAAAAAGTAGTCAATTGATAGTGAAATGTGATATCTTGCTAATATACTGAACATAATAAAATTATGTTCGCAACGCCTCTCTGCCCTTTAGTTATAAGCCTTCATTTGTACTAACACTAATATGATGTCAAACATCCAGCTAACTATGAAACATGTCGGACTAATAGGATACAGGAAAAACACAAAATTATATAAAATATTCTATGAATAACAAAGCGAAATACTTAGTGTTTATTGGAATGAATGGTAAATTTTACAATAGCAGTTATAATAATTATTGTTGATAAGTATTTATTGCAATAGTATTACGTTTTATACTTTGTTATATTTTTTTGCATTTACGTTAGTGTTTTGTAGGTGTGAAAATATCAGAGTTACATAGTGAAATTGTGATATAACGTTTCTATCTTAGATTTATTTTTTTATTCTTATTAAACATGTTAAGCTATTTTTTTTCGTTTTTTTTACTTATTCCTAGCTGCTGTGACAAAAAAGACTAGTTATCTAGTACCTACTTCCTTATGTTGCATATTATAATAGTAAAATATGTGGTGACCTATACCATACGGCATGTATGTATATATACATAATACTTCGATGGTCTTACTTATGTGCATATAAATACAAAAAAAAATGCTGATGTTCGTTTTTATTAGAATCATATTTAGCAAAAAGTTAAATTTGGACCGCAAAAAAATTAAGAGTTCCTGAGAGGTCCAGTTACTAACATACTAGATTTACACGCTAGGCGAGCAAGCAAATCCTTTTGTTCTCCGGTAACCCTTCGAGCCTCCCCACCCCCGTGGATTCCTCTTTACAAAGCTGCTTGCCTAGCGTGTGCGGTCGCCATTATACTATAGCCGGTTTGTAGGGTATTCAGTTAGAGCCGCCGCACACGTACCGGTTGCCGGCTAGTCGATGCCGACTCGACTGTCCGGTATCGGTTCGGTCCGGCCGGTGCGTATGAAAGCGTGCTACGTGTTCCATACCCCACTGTGACTTCGGCCGCCGCCGGCGATCGGACGTACAGTGGTGGACCCGGCGAGCACCCGGCGCCGGACCGGCCGAATAAGTATGCCATATGGCCATACACTTCGCGACCGACTACCCGGCAATCGGGACGTGTGCAACGGCACTTAGAATGAAGCACCGGTACTGTTTTGCACAAAACACTCGCCAAATAAATTATGTGAAAGTCCTACAGTCACTAATCACTATGTGAATAAACAATTAAACATTTGTTTGGAAAATAGTGTACAATTCAACGACGCAACGTTTACATTTCCATGAAAATTCAAAGCGCGATATAAGTGTGCATTTTGTAGTTTATATCTATAATTAGGTAGGGAGGGCGTAGATCGCGCGCGTGCGCTGTCGTGCGCGCTTTTCAGTTTGTCAACACTCAACTCAACAGTACTACTCATAGAGCCGCCGAGTCTACAGACCGCGCAGGTCTCGCTACTGTGAATTATTGTGATAATATTACCCGACTAGTTCAAGTGAGTATTGCACAGTTATAGCGGTGTATACGATCACTAAAATGCTTGTTTATATTGCGTCATTTACGTGTTTACTGTGGCAATATCCGCTGTTGGTTTAGATGAATCTTACCCCCGAAAATCGCGAGGGTCAACGGGAAATGCGTGAGTTGCGATCCCTCTTTTCGCTACAGCTATTACAGGGTTAATTTTGTTTAGTTATTTTTTTCTGTAATATTTAACCTCGCGGGGCTCGGGAAATGCGTTTATTGCTCTTAAGTAAGTGTCGAGTGATATCCTAAGGTTCCCGTTACACTTCCCCTCCCTGAGGGCGGATGATGTTGAAAGACTCTTTCAAGTGCAAACCGCAATGTTTACACCTTTTAAATTTTAATAACTTACTTACCCGTACATCTGTTACGATTTTTTTACTACCGTCCCCCATCATATTGTTTAAAAATGTATACACCGCGTAAGAAGATTTCAAAGACAATATTATAGGGATACAGAATTGACTTATAAAGAACCCCTTAAAAGCCACGAAAGGTAAATTAGGTAAATTAGGTAATACATACATCTATGGGTATAATATACTTACCTAGGTAGGTACTCAAAATTAAAATGATTGTGAAATTAAATATTGAGATAAATTTATTTTATTAATTTGGAGCCTACTTCAATGATAACAATGCAATGGAATATATACTTATTATTTGTCGACATTATAAGAGCTTAGGAAACTACATTTTTATGCAATTATTATACATTGTATCAATCCTTAATATTATAAATAAAGCTAAATTATTTGATAACACCTATTTCCTGATACGTTATCACGACGTACAAAATCATGCAATTTGAGATAAGGCGTCGGTCACACAAGCTTAGTTCCAGTGGCCTTCACGAACAAAACACGGTGATATCACCAGAATTACGTGTGTTTCTTCATAATAATTAATAGCTATACAGTAGGTATCTAATATAGGTATATTCTAAACGCGTAAAAACAATACTCAGTTGTGTATTCCAACGGTTAAGCTGTAATTTGATTTCGAAACTCTACCGAAACTAAGTTTTTAATATATTCATATACTTTTCATTGTAAAATAAGTACCTACCTACTTAAACATATCGTATAGGCACTAAAAATACTACCATTATAATTTTTAGTAATTTATTTATTTCTTTTGGTGAATTGTTGTTGTATACATAAATACTCTGAGTGGCTCTAACTCAAAGGCCGCAATGTGGTTTATTTAGATTACATAATGAAGGATTCCCAAGGTGTTTCTTATTAGATTTCTCATTAAGATTAATGTTCCAGCGAATATAATAATAGAGGTTAGAGTATTCTGATGCTGTGACTTCTGTTACGCCTCACCTTACTAGACTCTACATCTACACTACGCTATCTTGGCTTTCGACTCGGAGGTCGTGGGTTCGATTCCCGTATTGGAACAACAAAAAATGTTTCCAAGTTTGGTTAGGACAATGCAGGCTGATAACCTTATTGTCTGACAAGAAAGATGATCCATGCGTCGGATGGGCATGTAAAAAGTCAGACCTGCGCCTAATCTTTTGCCAGTCGTGTCGGTCTGTCCGTCCCACTGGATTTCGAGAGTAAAGGAAGAGAGAGTGCTCCTGTATACTGCGCACACACTCGGGCACTATGAAATAACTCCTGCGTAGCTGGCCTGGTTTCAATGAAACCGACCACTATCACCGAAATCGGTGTGAGGAGCTATTATTATAAATGTGAAAGATTGTGAGGATGGATAGATGGATGGATGTTGTGTTACTCTTTCACGCAAAAACTACCCAACGGATTTCAATGAAATTTGGTGTGGTCTAAGTTTAGGCTCTGGATTAAAACATAGGCTACTTTTCATCCAGGAAAAGTACACTATTCCCGTGGGATACCCAATACTAGTTCGCTAAAAAGCTAGTATTATTATAAGCGGCATCGAGATGAGTGTAAGTGAATTGTTAGTTAGTTACTCTGACTGAAAAAATGATGTTAAAGTAAATTCGCGATTCGCAGTTATTGTTACCGCAGCTAATGTTTTAGTAATTTCCGGTTGTGTGATGTAAGCTGTTTTATTGCGACAAATCCTTTTCAACCTTGGCCTTTTATGTTTAGTATGTTTTTCGCTTTTTAATAATGAAAAATTATTAAAAAGAATTAGTCAGGAATAAAAATGATTGCATTTTACTCAAAAACGCTACGCCGCGCTACGTCGCTACTCGACTGCTACATCTACCTCTACGCCGCACTACGTCGCTCTATTATATTGCTACGTTGTGCTGCGTCGCATCTAATTATATATCTATATCTATACATATAATAAAATCGTAACTGGTCGCTGTCTGTACATAGAAGATATATAAGAAAAACTATTACAGGGTGATACTATGAACGACATAGAACCTAAAACAATGATTTTTAGAATTTTTGTCTGTTTGTCTGTACGTTTGTACGCGCTAATATTAGAATGTACTGAACGGATTTTGATGAACTTTGGTATGGTACTAGTTTAGACTCTGGATTAACACATAGGCTACTTTTTATTGCGGAAGAATGAACGGTTCCCACGATATTCATTTTTGCGCTTACGAAGTCAACGGCTTAACCGATTTGAATGCGGTTTTCACTAATGCGTTTTGGTTACTCCTCTCCACTTGAAATTTAATTAACCGACTTCCATAAAAGTAGGCGGTTATACATTCGGCTGTTAATATATTTTTTTTGTATGTTCATCGATTACTCCGCCGCTTGTGGACTCCTCCTCTAAATTTATATGGACACATATAGTGATTTTGACTTTTTCTGTAGTAGTCCAGGCATATGCTACCAAAAATAAAGATTTTGCACCAAGGTATACCTGGATCCAAAAATACTGAACAGAACACCCGAGTCGTTATATATACATGTTTTGGGGATATCGGCGTTGTTTAAAGAACTGAAAGCATATGCCACTATGACAATCAAAGTAATAATCATCATCACCGCCTTCTTCACATCATATATATACCATCACATTATGATGATAGTATGTACTTCTCATCGTCTTTAACACCGACACGTATATCTTTGAACATTACTCTGCCGTTTGTCGAAACATTTTCAAAATTCTTTTGTTGTTGTAAAGAATATAATTCGAAATCGGTCCCTTAGTCACCAAGGAGGATTATAAGGACATTTATAGTAATTTCGACTTTAATAGTAACTAAAAATTAGTGCCAAGGTGTATCCTAAATCCAAAAGCACTGAACAGAACTTCTCAGTTTTTAAAAATACACGTTTAGAAATTTCGGCATTATTAAGGAACTGCAAGCATATGTCACTCACAGTAATCATCATCATCACCACCATCTTCTTACGATACACCAACATATTATTATGGTGACATAGGTACTCGTCATAGTTTAGTACCTACACCGATATCAATGTAATTGAAATTGATTTGAAAAGTTTTTTTTACGAACACTCTCCCACGCGGGCGAAGCTGCGGGCAAAAGATAGTTTTTACTAAAAAAGAACATATTTTTGTAAATAATGTAACCAAGAGTTGTGAGAATGTCAGGACATGTCGAATAGGGCTCCGTGATCGATGAACGCGCAAAAGGTTTATTTTTTGCAAATAACTTCAAATAACCTACCAGCATATTGTAAAGTTTACGTTTCTACCTCTTATAGTTTAGAAATGCACCTTGTAAACCACTTTAGAGGCGGAATACTCGAAAGTTATGTATTTTATAAAAAAGTAATGTATGCAGAAACCTCGCCTTTTTTACGACGGGAACACGGGATAGAATGTAAAAAAAATGTCATTCCCACTTTAAATATTGAATAAGAGCGACCTTTAAAATAAATTTAAATATTATTTTTTATGATGCCAAAAACTAAATCTTTATCCATATTTTATATTTATAACTAACTGGTGCCAGTAACTTCGTTTGCGCGGAACTACTAATGGAAACGCAACGATATAATATTTAAATAGACCCCGAAGATAAAAGTAGCTAAGTAGCAAATAACTCTACTCACTGCAATATACTTCTGTATTTATACAATATTGAAAATGTTTTTAGGGTTTCGTACCCAATGGGTAAAAACGGGACTTTATCACCTCCAACCGCTATGTCCCTGCATTTTAAATCTGTAATATCTTCGAAAATATTCATTTAAATTACATGCTGTAAAGGGCCATATTGATGTATATTAAATGCACAATGTATTTAAGGTACTTATTTGGATAAGGATTAATGCTGTATTGCTTAAAATAGCTTCGTAAGTAGGCCATTAATTCCCGTAAAAAGAAAAGGATAAAAAATGGTTATTGTCGGTTATCCCTAAGAGATAAACATATACCATCGCGGACTTTTTTGTAAACCTTTTTAAGGTGTACAATACTGTAGTACATTATTTTGATCTATCTCGTATAAATGTAAGTGCAAAAATGTGTTTATTTACGACATTAGAAACCTCTAAAATTATCAATGTTTCTCTACTATATTATACATGTTAAATACATATAAACCTTTCTTTTCAATCACTCTATCTATTAAAAATAACCCGCATCGAAATCCGTTGCGTAGTTTCAAAGATTTAAGCATACATAGGGACAAACAAATAATGCGACTTTGTTTTATACTATGTAGCGATAGTGATTAAAGTTTAGCCTCGAAAGTCAGCCTAGATCGTTCGGTGTGAGATAATCCTTATAATAATTTTATTAATTTAAATTCAAAACGCAAACTAGGCATTGACACGCGTATACTTCTGTGATTATCTTTACAAGCCAACAAGCCGTCCTGCGCCACCATGAATATATGAAATACTTCAATTGGTGTTAGGTAGGTACGAGAGATGCCTCGTCTTGACAATCGCTCAAAACCGCGTAAATTATAGTTGTTCCATATTATTATTTAAATTATAAATAATATAATGCGTTGCATAATACGCGTGTATTTAGCGTGCTTTAACCTCCAGGGAAAGTTGCAGGAGCTATAAACTCCAAAGCAAGGCCGTTCACTCATCTCGTTTTCGCACGCCATTTCACTTTCAACGTTTCCCTCCATTTAAAGCCTTTTTACCATAAAATATATTATCTAGAAAACCACGCGTTCCTGTTTCCTAAGCAATCTTAATCTGTTTGAGAAAATATTAACTACTTACTTACTATTTATAGCTCACTTCTCAGTAGGTCCGGTAGGTCGTTAATACTAAAATACTTACTTGTAAATAATATTCTATTTATAGGCACTTTATATATTATGTAACAGGCCATAGTTATGTTTCACATTGTTTCTATGACTCATCTACTTACTCGTGAAAAAATTAAAGTCCTAACTCCTAATCAATAAATGACCACGACTTTTCTGTTACCCATTATAGTCGGGTTGTGTTTTATTTACTAACCGAATACGACATGGAAGACATTTTAGGCTCTGTAAACAAAATATTTGATTTGAGATGATAAAATGACCCTAAAACAGCGTTGCTATCCGTCCGGGCTTTCCCGAATTTGTCCTAATTTAGACCGCGTCTGGGCCAGATTTAATTTGCTGTCCGGCTTTTTTGTAACTATTACAGAAATAATCAAAAATTTTGTAGTTATTTACAGATCTTAAAAAAGTGTATTAGCGTACAGATAGTTTTTTGTAGTTTTATTTTCTTACTATAGCAGTTAAATGCTATTTCCTGTATTTTTTATTAAATAAATGAACAAGACAATTAAAAAATTGAATAGTCTACTAAAAATCAATATTTTCAAAGATATTGCGGATTGTTTGAAGAACTTTTGTGAGTCTCGTGAAAACGCCCCATATAAAAGTCGTACAAGCAGGTGACGTCACACGCTACTATTGTTGCTAGTTGCTACGAAATGTATGGCCATATGCACAAAATATCTGATATCTCCGAAGTTTGCGCGTTTATGTTCATACATACCATAGTAAATCTTTTCAAAATAAAAAATTTGGTTTCCAAAATCCGGGGTTTCCACGCGGGGTTCCTACTGTCCGGGTTGTCAAATTTAAGAGATGACAACTGTACCCTAATATGACATATTATATCACACTTCTCAGAAAAAAACTTGTTAGCTAATGACACATTCATCACCCAGGGGAACATAATTAAAAAGGTCAGTGGACTAGGTTTGACGATGAGTCATCAGCGCTATAGAATATGAGTGCTGCTTTATGACGGGCGAGTGACGATAAATGACGATATTTTCTCAGGCTCGAAATGGAGAGAGTAGGAAAATCCTTGTTTACACTTTACATGGTGTAGATTTATTTGTATTTTTTATCTTTATTTATTTGGAGGTTTTACAAAAGTATATGACATCCCCATTGTTTGTATTAGTTTCGGTGGACTACTTGCTTACTATGTTAGAGGTATTAAGAGCAATCGTAAAAAGTTTATGACAAGTGGGTCAAGCACTTTTGACTATAACATACTTACTTAATGCCTGTAAAAAAATAAAAAATCTATACCTAGGTACTTACTTAAAAAATAAAATAGCTCCAGTTATATGGTCTCCAATGTTGGTCTAGTACTAAATTAGGTTGTAGTACAAAAAATAAATGCTCTAAGTCCTAAAACATTTCTTCTTTAGCCCTAGAGTCTAGGGCTTAGGTGCTTACTTGTAAATTTTTTACATGTAGTCTACGTTTGAAGCCTAGCTATTTCCTATATCACACGTAGTATTAACGTTTCCGTGGTCCAACGGCTCATGGCTTGGCTCTCGGTGGTTCGATCCCTGCGTTGGAACAACAAAAATTTTTGTTTCCAAGTCTGGTTAGGACAATGGCTGATCACCTGTTTGTCTGACAAGAAAGATGATCCATGCGTCGGATGGCCATGTAAAAGTCGATCCTGCGCCTGATATTACGACAGTCGTGTCGGTCATCTGTCACACTGACTTACGAGAGTAAAGGAAAAGAGAGTGCTCTTGTGAATTTCGCACACACTTGGATACTATAAAATAACTCCTGCGTAGCTGGTATGGTTTCAATGAAACAGGCCACCGTCACCGAAATCGGTATAGGGATATCGATATAGAAATTAGTCGCTTGATCGTATATAGATCCTTTAGAACACATTTCTAGTGCATAGTTTTGCGACGTTAAACATCGATTAAAAATTAACGAGAAGGGCTGAGAGCAATAGCCTGGCGGCTGGCGCAAGAAATGGGTCAAGCAACGCCGCGCCTACCCCAGTCCCTAACACACAATTTACCCCACCAGTTACCTATTGGCTCTACCGACAGAGTGTAAAATTACAGTAATAGCTTGTTAATGGGTTTTCGGCAGGTATGCCTTATATTTATGTAAAATTTTACGACCACTGTGGCTCAGTGGTTAAGCGCGTTGATGCTCAAGCCGGACGTTGCGGGTTCCAATCTCGCCCTGGAACAAAGATTTCTGTGTTCCTGGCTCATGGATGTGTATTAAATGTGTGTATTTTATAATAAAAATCTTAAATATGTTGAATGTTGATATAGTAAAAAGTATTAAATGTATATTTCCGTTGTCTGGTAGGTACACAAGTTCCTCGAGAACTTAGCACGGGACCAAATTGACGTGGTGTGGACGTGTCCATAGAATAAGATTAGATATTTTAATGGAGATGTTATTGTAACTTATAATTTATAAAATAACCTACGTATCTACTTCAGTCCGTACTCCGTACTCAATAGGTATCTTATTGCATAAGCACAGCACATAAACCGGTATTTTGGGTTAATAATAAGTAATCTTTAGATACATCATTTCCTTGTTCGATAACGATATAAAACATAAAAAACCGTGCAGGTAACTATCAAAATCTGTATCGTTATGTACTTTTAATAAGGTATCTATCAAAATCGGTATCGTTATGTGCTTTTAATAAAGTATCTATCAAAATCGGTATCGTTATGTGCTCTTTTGCGAATTCCATGATAAGATCAAAATAATAGAGTGCATTATCGGCTACTGAATTGATCGCCAAAATAACCTGCAGCCGCAGTCAATTATCTTCCTCTTTCAGGCAATTGCGATGCAAAAATTAGTATTGTCCAAATAAATCAGAATTTTCGTTGTTGGTACTATAGCCCCGTACACAGTAGGTAATCATGTGTTCATCCAGGAATTTGTTTTAGGTTACAATAATATTACATTAAATAGTAGGTATTTCCATTTTTAAGTCTTAGGTCTTTAGTCGTAGCACTAGCTTTGCATTTTGAAGTGGGTGCACAAATTGGCGCTAATATTTCCAATTGACTCATAATATGTAACCTTTGCAAATTCGTCTCGCAGTGCTATGTTTTTTAACATAATATTCAAATTATATTTATTTTGTTCTCCCCTTGAAATTTGAAATGAGTTCTATTTGAAAATGTTACAAGCGAAGGCCGTATCTGTAACTTGTTAAGTGGCGCATTAATTTTGCAAAGTTGGAGATCTGTAGCATTTATATGTTACCTTCAGGCTTAGGTCATATCGCTCAGTGTACATATAGCTATTAGAGCTATTGTGCCACCCACAGATCTGCGGCGGTGTAGCACATGGTGATATATAAAGTGTCTGGTACTGTCTCAGATGAGGGTATAGGTCTAGGGTATCTCAGGGTAGTTTTTGCGTGAAAGAGTAACAAACATCCATCCATCCATACATCCATCCTCATAAACTTTCACATTTTTAATAATAGCTCCCCACACCGATTTCGGTGACGGTGGCCGGTTTCATTGAAACCAGGCCAGTTACGCAGGAATAATTTTGTAGTGCCCAAGTGTGTGCGCAGTACACACGAGCACTCTCCCTTCCTTTACTCTCGTAACCCAGTGGGACGTATAACCGACACGACTGGCGAGAGATCAGGCGCAGGTCTGACTTTTTACATGCCCATCGCATGGATCATCTTTATTGTCAGACAATCAGGTGATCAGCCTGCATTGTCCTAACCAAACTTGGAAACAACATTTTTTGTTGTTCCAAAGCGGGAATCGAACCCACTACCTCCGAGTCGAATGCCAAGCTCTAAACCACTAGACCACAGAGGTTACTATAGTAATACAAGGAACCCTTATTGTTTCGCTCTGTCCGTCCGTCTTTACATCTGTCTGTCCGCTCTTTTAATTTGTGAAGTTAAAGATTATGTATAGATTATATTTTTGGCATAAAAATAAAATAATCATTATATATTTCAGGGGCGGCTCTCCATACCTACTAGCTACATGAGAAGTGGGAATGATTTTTTATACTTAATCTACCCCATCGTAACGTCGATTTTTTTAAATAAAAGCGAGGTTAATGTTCTGTGGTCCTATCGAATATTTTAATATTCTTAGCAGTCAAATAAATATTTGGGGACTGCATATTGTTTTCAAGCCATATACATGTAATAACTCTATACTCTACATAATATATATATACATATATAGGAAGGACAGATAGTTAGATCCTATGTATTTGTGCAATGATCTAAAGGAAAGCTGTCCTGAAGTCTGACAAATGGGGACCAATCTTGAAGAAATACATAGACTGTGCTAAGGATAGGCTCATCTAACGCATATTCGCTAGTGATGCAGACAAATCACTTAAATTCACGCGAAAAACCAACTCGTTTTTCACGGAACTTCCGAAACAAGTGTCTGGGACGCCGTTTTGATAGTTTTGTTCCTCTTTTACCGCGGTAAACACGTGTTATGGAGCAGTTACGCAATACTCACGCTAATGGTAGGTAACTTTCAAGGTCGGCAGATAATTAACTACGTTTGCCAACCTGGTTATTATTATTAGACTATAGAGCTAAATATAGCTTTATTGAAAATAAGCAATCAGCTGTCTGTTGTTGTTTAGTCTATGGTGCCAGTCGGCGAAAGCACCTCTGTTTATAATACCTACTTGCATGGAACGACTGTCGCATAAAGCATTATGACTTCATATTGAATCATAATTCATCATAACCATAATAATATCATTATAAGTCAAATGGTCAATCATGACCAATGATTGGTAACTACAGATCAGGTAGTTACTAAATATATCAACCTACCAAGATGATTTGAGCTAAACTTTTCAAATATCATTTTGTAAAAAGAAAATGGAATAATAAGAATACTTTACACAAAACAAAACAAAACATTTTATGGAACATCCGAATTGTCAAGCAGTGAGCGAGCTGATGATGATGAATTATAGCCAAGAACACTCTTGATCATGTCATGTCAGCTTTAAAAAAACCTAGATCAAAATCGGTCCATCCATTTAAGAACTACGATGCCACAGACAGAGACACACTCAGACAGACAGACACGACAAACTATAACTATAACACTCCTCTATTTTCGTTAGGTGTTAAATATTCGTTGCGTCGTACTTAGATTCGAGGAATTCTTTTAATAATTCTTTTAATTTCTAGCTAAGAGTTCAAAGCTCTTTGTGCTGTCCTAATTTGCGTCGAAATGCTATAACTAATATTGCTAACCCACATATAATTTTACTGTACGAGTCTTCGCCTTGTATGTTAAATTTAGTATGGTATATTTATCTAGTTAATAATAAAAGTTATCAAAAACCCGAAGTGACCGGAACAGAGTAATATGGGTCAGACGAGAATACCTCTACCTCAATAACTAAAATTAAACTAGGAGTACCACAGGGGTCTATTTTGGGCCCTTTTCTATTTCTCATCTATATAAATGATCTACCTTATCTAGTTAATGATAAGCATGAGATAGTACTTTTTGCTGATGACACTTCACTAATTTTTAATGTGAAGCGACGACAATCTAACAATGACGAGGTAAATAGTGCTCTCTCAAAAATAGTACATTGGTTTAATGCTAATAATTTACTGTTGAATTCTAATAAAACAAAATGTTTAAAGTTCAGCTTGCCAAATGTTACGCAGGCACAAACCAATATACTATTAAATAATGAGAAAATGAAATTAGTAGACACCACTGTATTTCTAGGTATAGCATTAGATAGTAAGTTACAGTGGGGACCACATATTGCTAAATTAGCAGATAAGCTGAGTTCTGCAGCATACGCTGTTAAAAAAATTAGAGAAATTACCGACATAGAGACCGCGCGATTAGTTTACTTTAGCTATTTTCATAGCATAATGTCGTACGGCATCCTCTTGTGGGGAAACGCTGCGGACATTAATACAATATTTGTGCTGCAGAAACGTGCTATACGTTCTATTTATAAGATGTCGACTTTTGAATCTCTAAGGGAAAAGTTTAAAGAAATAAAAGTTCTGACCGTCGCATCTCAATACATTTTGGAAAATGTGTTATATGTAAGAAAGAATCTAAACAACTTCAAAAAGAAATGTGATAATCATTGTGTAAACACTAGAAATAAGAACAAGTTAGATATGCCAGTGTTCAGACTAAGCAAAGTTAGTAAATCCTTTAAAGGCCAATGTATACGCTTATACAATATAATCCCAGAAAAGGTTCAAAACTTTCCCATTAATAAGTTTAAAAAAGTAGTTAAAGAACGTTTGTGTGCCAAAGCGTATTATAAAATTAATGACTTTATTCAAGACGGCACACCTTGGGAATAAGGTGGCTCCTTATCTTATCTTATTATTTGTTACATAGACATAAGTAAACATTGTAATAATTTTGATTTTAAAATAATAATTTTCCATCTTTTTGGTAAAAGATGGCCCCAGACGAGTTTCTTGCCGGCTCTTCTCGCTGGGTTAGTTCTCGAACCGGTGGTAGGCATCACGTAGTATCGACGTTCAAAAAGAGTATTTAAAAATTTTGAATAAAAAATTTTTGATTTTGATTTTTTTTTATACGCTAAGGCTTAAGCGTGGTTTATAAACTGCGATTAAACTCGGTCGACTCTTCTTTGATATTTATTAAAAACTAGATGGTGCCCGCAACTTTAAATTTTATTGCGATAAAATAGATAGATGGCCTATGTTTTAATCCATAGCCTACTATCATACCAAATTTCATCAAAATCTGTTCAGTAGTTTTTGCGTAAAACAGTAACAAACATCCAAACATCCATCATCAGAATTTTTCATATTTATAATTATACTTAGTAGTAGGATCAGTAAGGATTGCTTCGTCCTCGTGTTTTAATAATTTCGAAAATCTTTTGAATTGATTATGTAAATGTTAGTAGGTAGGTATTAGGTGGAATTTGATCTTAAAAGGGATCTTTAAATTTTTGATTGTGGTCACCCATCCTAGTTGAATCCACGTCCGGGGTTGCTTAACATGCGTTACTTTTCTCATTCATTCCTCCTGGTATTATAATATACTTCAATTATTAGGTATTACAGCTACGTAAAGTTTCAGCGAATTCAACTGATCGGTTATTCAATAGCATTTAATAAGTATGTTATATTATTAGGTCATTACATATGAAATTGGCGTTTTGTAAAGGAGGAACATAAAGTAGTTTTTTTTAAACATAATATATTTATTGCATCAAAGTATATACCCATTGCTATCTAGGCACTTTTGCCATGTCATAGGTAGTTCATTTATTCCTTTACTAAAAAAAACATTCGGACAGGAATCAATACAATCTTTGAAGACGCTTTGGACTGCCCCATCGGAGTTGAATTTTTTCCCTTGCAAGATGTTATCCAAATTTCGAAAAAAATGGTAATCTGTTGGAGCAAGGTTCGGGGAGTACGGTGGATGTCTTAGACATTCCAATTGAAGCTCCTCTAATTTGGTAGCCGTCTGTTGTGCAGTGTGTGGTCTAGCGTTGTCCTGAAGCAGCAGTGGCCTAGAGCGAATGACCAACCTCGGTTGTTTAGCAGTTAGCTTTCCATCATGATTTGCAGTTGCTGGCAATAGACATCTGTCGTAATAGTCTGGGCAGATTTAAGAAAGCTGTAGTGAACGACACCGGCACTAAGTCCACCAAATAATCACAAGTAACTTTTTTTAAATCAATTTTCACTTGGGGCAGGCCTTGGCTGGTTCGCCAGGGTTCAGACATTACGATGAGCGTTTCCGATTATCGTACAAGATCCACTTTTCATGACAGGAAATGATTCTATTTAAAATCCCTTAATTATTGTGCCGGTTAAGTAATGTAACGCAAAATTCAACGCGCGTTCTTCGGTTTGCTGCACTCAATTCATGAGGTACTAAAACAGTTTTATCACTAACACCGCAGCCTGCAGCTATCTCGGACGTGGTTCGCGATGGATCCGCTTCAACAATAGCCTTTAAATCTTCATTATCAACTTTGGTCTCCGGCCGTCCACGGGGCTTGTTCTGCAGGTCGAAATTTCCAGAACGAAAACGTTGGAACTAAAAACGCACTATGTTTTCTTTTGCGACACCGCCACCATACACATCATTAATCCTTCGAGCCGTTTCTGCAGCACTGGTGCCATGGTGGAACTCGTACTCGAAAATAATACGATATTTAAAGTTTTACATTTTGTAAACAGATTGACGCAAAGAAAAAACCAAAAGAGGAAAAAACAAATGAATTTCGAAACACAAATGCATGAGTAAATAGCGGTATAAATTTGAAATTGCAATTCCTTACCAATGAAGATGGCCACTTTGATCTCAAATAGAGATCAAAGTGAGTGAAGTGAAGTGTACGACAAAAGACCAATTTCATATGTAAGGACCTAATATTTAGATTGAAAGAGCTTTTTTATTTATGAACCGATTGAAATGAAACAACTAAAGGCAATAGTTAAAACCGCATTCTAATCGGTTAAGACCTTGACTTCGTCCGCGCAAAAACAAATCTCGCGGTAACCGTACATTTTTCCGCGATCAAAATAGCCTATATATGAGTCCAAAGCTTAAACTCCTTCAAATCTGTTGAGAAAATTTCATCAAAATTCGTTAAGTAGTTTCTGAGATTAGCGCGTACAAACGTACAGATAAACAGACAAAAATTGTAAAAATCATTGTTTTGGGTTCTGTTTCGTTTATAAAGCCCCACTGTAATAGTTTTTCTTATATATTACTTCCTTGTACAGTTTACAGACAGCGACCAGATACGAGTTTATTATATTATGTAGGTATATATATATAGAACAGGTATAGTACCTACATTCGCCAAGATACATTTTGAATAATCAAATCAATTACTACTCTCTATTCTCCTGAAGCTTGCCAACTACAATTAACAATCAAGTATTAAAATGGGCCTCGAGCATTAATAAGTATGTACAAGCTATACAAATTATTAAAAAGTATAATAAGCGATACAGATACGATATTTTGAAAATGGAATAAATAAGTTGCTGTGCAGTGTGCTCCCATTTCGTTCCCATTGTGCTGATGGCGCCGGCTGCCGCTCTACATTTCAAGTGGGCTTCCTAGCTTTTACATCGTACCTACTTATATTGATTCTCCTATTTTAAAATTGTCCTATTAAGGACAATATAAACTGTGTATTGATTATTGAAAACGCTTGCAATCTTTAAAATAATCTAAGTATCGGTACTAAAATATCACAACAGCAATAAGACACTTCAATTTTATTTATTTGCAAGTAGATAAATATTTACACATAACGTAAAAAATGAAGTGAAACGAAAATAATAATAAAACACAAAATAATAATATGACTAGCTACATGTACCTACTTTAAATTATTTACAAACTAAAAGAAAACAAAAAACATAAATGGAAAACCAAAACTACAAGAAACTTCAAGAAATTGGCTATAAATAAAAGAAAACGTGTAGTTCATCCCCATCAGGCAGTGCCTATTAGGCTCTAGGAGTAAAACAGCAATTAAAAAAAAATCTACATCTTCCGAAACTCTACTTAGGTACTTATATGTCTCTAAGCAATAAATCAAGCGATCTTAAATTTGTATCACAATGTATTATGACTTCTATTCATGTCGCTGACTATAACATAGCCAACATAAGACGAAAACTCCAATACATTAAAAAGTGATACTGGAAATGTGTTTGGAAGCGTCAGCTGATGTTTACGAATTGACCATGGCCGAACTGTTAGCGCCAAGGCCGATGATGTAATGCTTGTTTTTAGCGGCAAAACGTGAGACTCCGATACCGCCGTGAAATAGACTCGTGAATAATACTAAAAGAGATGGCCATACCTTAGCTATTGTGTGACATCATCGTAACCTTATACTTGTGCGCTTATAGATGGATATTGACCATTGTGGTATTACACAGCAACAAGTTATGTTATGCCGGTATATTTTTAATTTGTATAAACCGTGGCCGCCGAATCATTGATGTTGACTTAACTTTATACCTAAAAGCGTGTGGTATCAGCAATCAGTATATGAAGGTTATTGGAGCAATAAAAGTTAGTCTTTTATTATTTAATGTCTAGAGTCTAGAATCTATAAAATCCAACGCGCTAGACTTTTTCCCAGACGAAAATATTATGCATCCGGAATAGCAAATTCACGATGGTGTAGATTTATATTTAGGTATCTAACAACTAGACCTCCAGGCTCCACCTGTCTTTCCTTTATTCCAGGATGTCGGAGGAGCAGACGAGCGTAGATCAAGTGGCCCAGCAGGTGAAGGACGTGAAGCTGGAGAACGGCGGCGCGCCTGGCGCGGCCAACGGCACCAAGGATGACAATACATTGTCGTTCAAGGTATGTTCTCTTTAAAGATTATTGTTGCGGTCTTAATTTAATAAAATAATTTCGGAAAACGAGCAGGTATTGCGTTATAGTAAGCAAAGACCATAAGCAACCACGACACCAGAGGCAGAGGCAGAAAATATAATACTAGCTTTAGCCCGCGACTCCGCCCGCGTAAATACAGTATCTCACGGGAACACTGTACCTTTACCATTTTACTACCATACAAAATTTCATCAAATTCCGTCAGTAATGCGTGAAAGAGTAACGAACATACATCCTGACAAACTTTTACATTTATAATAGTAGTAGGACTATTTTAACGTACCAGAAGAGTTACATGTAGGTAGCCTTGTTCTCGGTCTTGTAAGCCGATCTCTCTTTCGGCCTTTCCTTTATGTAGTAGGTAAGTAGGTACTGGACTGCCATTATTACTGGACTAAGTATCATGGAGAGCTGAAAAACATTTGCAGAGATTAGAGAATTAGATACCCAAAGTTTCTGTAAGCAAGCAATTTGTTGTTCTTTTATGAAAACTTGCGTCTAAAAATTCTACTGAGGAATTGATATTCAAGTAGGTAATTTTCTTTAAATACAATAAATAATTTTACGTAGGTAGGTACTTACTAAATATTATATTCGATTGAATATAATAGTCAGTACTAAGTAAGTACTTACCTACCCACCTAACTCAAATTCTTAGAAAAGTTTACCTAAGTAATTCTAATTCAAAGAATAATATTTTCTCTTTACTTAGGAACCTACTTCTAAGTATTTAACGCTGCATGAATACGTCCTTGGCGGTTATCTGATCCATTTCAGACATGCAATGCTTAGGGATAGCTAATGGCTTTATAAGACTAAAACAGCGCACTGCTTCGTAGCTATTGCATCTTCATTTTTGCATTGCTCGTGGATTTGTGTACCTAAAATAGTAGATACTAACGAACTTTTTGATAAATATATATAAATAACATTACTTACACAAAAGCTTTTCTAGGTTTTCCAAACTGAATTAAAATTTTACGAGGAATAGGTATTTACAATATAAGGAGAGCAAGAACTCTACCCTTCTCTCAAGTATATAACACAATAATAGCTCCCCACACTGATTTCAGTGACGGTGGCCGGTTTAATTGAAACCAGGCCAGCTACGCAGGAGTTATTTTATAGTGCCCAAGTGTGTGCGCAGTACACAAGAGCACTCTCTCTTCCCTTTACTCCCGTAACCCAGTGGGACGAATAACCGACACGACTGGTGAGATATCAGGCGCAGGTCCGACTAGTCGTGTCGCTATTATAACACAATATGTCTTAATCATTATTATTTTCGAATTTCAGGACGCCTTCAAAATGTTCTCCAAGTTTGGCGATCCGAAATCAGACGGCAAGCAAATAACTCTCTCACAGAGCGACAAGTGGATGAAGCAGGCTAAAGTCATCGACGGCAAGAAGATCACCACCACAGATACCGCCATACACTTCAAGAAACTCAAGTCCATGAAGCTCGGCATTGACGATTACCAGAAATTCCTAGACGACTTGGCGAAGAGCAAGAAAGTTGAATCGGATGAGATCAAGAAGAAGCTGATGACTTGCGGCCAACCCGGCATCACGCCACATGTAACTTTACGCTTTTTATGTATCTAGATTGTAGAAAAGCCAGCCTGATATCATCATCAGTACAGTGTGCAACCGGAGGCGTATAATATATACAGGTTGACCTGAAATTCGATACATTCCTTTGAAAGACAGAAAGTAGACCTCATTTACAGTAATATTTTTCATGGCATCCCCTATCCGAAAGTTGATATTTACAAAGTTATTGAAATTTCAAAAATTTTTTCTTTATTTTCGACTTTTTGACTTTGACATGACGTATTTTTAAAAATGTTTGTCTTTTTAGTGATTTTTTTATGTATTTTAACCGTCAATGAGTCAAATAATATTTTTAAGGAATAAATAGGGACAAACTAAGCGAGAATTTTTCATTATGAAACATGAAACAGAATTTTCTTTCAAGAAAAATGCACATTTTTCTTAAAAACAGGTGATTTTCTTTAAAAAGTTGTATGATACAATGCGTACAAATACCTTAAATAACTTTCTTACCTCATAAGCTTCCAAAAAAGGTACAAATATGTACATAAAAATATGAACATGTAATAAACAAAGACAAAACAATCATCAGGTAACGTTATCTCAAGAATTACTCTACCTGAGGCGACCTTTTTTTTCAATTGTTTCCTTTGTTCAAACTTCGGGATGTTTCGGCTACTGTCGTCGCGGCCCTTTGTCAATGAGTTACCGACTGGCTTAGAGAGCAAATTTAGTAGCTAATATTAGTTTTAAGTCAACTATTGCCGTGTACGGACGTATTGTTGCTTTAAACTACACCCTTACTTCTACTTGTGATTTTTTTGTATCGCGATGGCTGCTTTTGAGTACGATGAATACGCTGACATCTTGTTTTGTTACGGACTTTGTAATGGTAATGCTGCTGCTGCACGAAGAACATACGTTGAACGTTTTCCGAATCGACGAGTGCCAAACGTTAGAGTGTTTTCAACAACATTTCGACGAATTTGGGAAAGCGGCCGTGTTGATAGAAGACGTGGCGATTCAGGCAGACCTCGTTTGTATGCTCCAGAAGAAGAAGAAGAAATTTTAACACTTTTTCAAAATGATCCTTCTATTTCTACAAGAGCGGCAGCTAGAAGACTTGGATTGAGACAATGGAAGGTGTGGTTTACAGTACACACAGCGCGTCTACATCCATTTCACTACACACCTGTCCAAGCGTTGGAAGAGGGAGACCCGGTTAGAAGAATGGAATTCTGCCGTTTTATGATAAATGCAGACATGGAGGATCGCAATTTCTTCTCAAGAATATTGTGGACGGATGAATCGAAATTTGACCGTGACGGAATAAACAATTTCCACAACACACATTACTGGGCACCAAAAGGAAAAAACCCCAGGATGAAAAAAGAAAGGGCCCATCAAACCAGATTCAGTCTAAATGTCTGGATGGGTATAATTAATAATAATTTAGTTGGACCTCATTTTTTGCCTCAAAATTTAAATGGTGAAATGTACGAACATTTCCTAAGAGAGGAGATTACTGGTTTAATGGAAGATGTGCCAATAGCAACTCGTCGTAATATGATTTTCCAGCATGATGGTTGCCCGGCCCACTTCCGCCTCGGCGTACGCCAGTGGCTAGACCAAACTTACCCACATCGCTGGATAGGTCGAGGCGGGCCAATTCCTTGGCCAGCACGGTGTCCCGATTTGACCCCGTGTGATTTTTATCTTTGGGGTCATATGAAGGCTTTGGTGTATACTACACCCATAACTACTGTAGAGCTCAGAAGCCGCATAAGAAATGCAGCAGAAGAAATCAAAACTAGTCTTACTACCAGAATAATCAAAACAGAGGTACGGAGAAGACTACGGGCCTGTATCAGAAACAGAGGTTCACATTTTGAACAAGACCTAAAGTAGAATATTTATTATTAAATTTAATTAAACATTGATGTTTTTTAAACACAATAAACGTAATTAAATTCAAGTTTTTCCTTTTATTTTAACCTTATCGCAAATAAATCGATTTAGACATTATTTCATTTTACTTCTAATATGTTTACTACAACGTCATATTTTTATGTAGACATTTGCACCTTTTTGGAAAGCTAATGAGATAAGGAAGTTATTTAGAATATTTGTACGCATTGTATCATACATTTTTTTAAGAAAATCACCTGTTTTTAAGATAAATGTGCATTTTTCTTAAAAGAAAATTCTGTTTCATGTCTCATAATGAAAAATTCTCGCTTAGTTTGTCCCTATTTATTCCTTAAAAATAATATTTGACTCATTGACGGTTAAAATACATAAAAAAATCACTAAAACGACAAACATTTTTAAAAATACGTCATCTCAAAGTCAAAAAGTCGAAAATAAAGAAAAAATTTTTGAAATTTCAATAACTTTGTAAATATCAACTTTCGGATAGGGGATGCCATGAAAAATATTACTGTAAATGAGGTCTACTTTCTGTCTTTCAAAGGAATGTATCGAATTTCAGGTCACCCTGTATAGTATAAGTAATATAGCTCAGATTTTTAACACACACTACCGTGCGTCACTACATTGGTACGTTTGTCAATATGTCACAACATTTAAATATTTTTTCTACATATTTAAAAGACAAAAGAACCCTTAAGTTCAAACTTAAATATGAATTATTACTTATGGCCGAATTTCGACCACAGGGCACCGGGCAATCTCTAGTATTTCGAAAGTAGGTAGGTATGCGTACCTAATTTCAAAATTTTATTGTCTTCTTAACGCGAATGCCGAATACTTGGGCCCACTTGCGTAGATCTGGGTTAAAGTTAACCATGGGATAAAATATCATGCTTTCTCTTTCATAAATGCGAAGAACGAAAGAGATAATATTATGATGACCAAGCAGTGCAAGTGTGCAAGTGAGGCTTATATTATCAGGCTGGCTTTTCTATATATTGTATTTTGATTTTTTTCAACGGTCCATTTTCTACTCAGTTTATGTTAAATTGAGGACCCTAGCTTACTAAACAACACCTTCAAATATGATATGATAAAATCCTGACAACTGACTACGGTCATTAGTTATTCTGTACGACATAAAGTCACTTATCTCCAAGTCCGTAAGTATTATTATTCAGATTTTCAAATTTAAAATTCCAGACCACTAAGTCAGCGGCGGCCGCCGCGGCAGTGGAGCGGTTGACTGACACCAGCAAGTACACGGGCTCTCACAAGCAACGCTTCGACGACTCCGGAAAGGGCAAAGGCATCGCCGGCAGGAAGGACCTCGCAGACGGTTCAGGCTATGTCTCCGGCTACCAACACAAGAACACGTATGACAAGACACATTAGATACTTATGTCTTGTGAGGTCTGTTTTAATTTAATTGGCACAAAAAATAAACTTCAGTCTTAAAGCCTAGTAGTAGCCTTTAAGTCTTAACAGGGTGGCCTACAAGGCATAATAATTTTGCGTTGCAGTTGATGGGTTATTCATATCTAATATCATGTTGGATTATTGAAATAACAAGTCTCATAGCGTTGAGGACAAAGTTGGAATGTACATGTTCGAATCATTTGCCACTTAAAATAAAACAGTCCGCAATATTTTGTCCTAGCCTCTGTTGTCGAATAATGTGTTAAGTCATAAATTATGTTAAGACATGTATAGTTGTATATTAAGTTATTTATAACGCGTTATGTGATTCCGATCTCTCTAGGCCGCACAAACTTTTGTTAACTTATTTTGTTGTCATGTTAGTGCGTAACAATAAGAACAAGAATAAAAACCTGCTACAGGTAAACCAACTATGTCATTATGGCATCTCAATCATTGATCAATGGCTTCACTTTTGTGGACCCGTCTAATAGCGCATACTTACTTGAACCTTTGCTATTATGATTTTAACTTCCTATTAAAATGGAAAACTACTTATTCATTTTTCCAACACAATTTTTAATTTTTAATAATGGTAACAATGTGTTAAAAATAGCTTTGTTATCACTTTGTTTTGAAATCGTATCTTCACTTTTCCCAAAAATTGTTTTACTTATCATGGATTTTCAGTAAATACAAATAGCATATCCATAATCCATACTAGGTAGGTACGTATTTCTGAGTGCATGTCAAAATAATTCACTACAATTCTTGGAACTTAAATTATAGATCATTATGAGTGTCGTAATAAATTACCTAAAATGATCGCATTTAGTACAAATGAAAAACAAAAAGTTTATATGTCTATAAACAAAAACGCACTTCTTATGTACGATACGAAATAAAAAAAAAAAAAAATATCTCCTTAACTGCTTGCGTCTAAATACATGTTACGTAAGATAAAATAATATTTTGTTATTAAAATTTTTCATACTTATCCTCCAGATAAATTCAGCGACCCAAAATAAGCTAGCCTACTGATAAACTCACATTAGGCACACTTGTGGTTGGTCGTGTGCCTTATTTTTAAACTCAATTTATAATTATTTTACAATTTACAACATTCCTTTTTTATAAAAGTAAAAAATAATGAACGGCGAGTGATTTAGAAATATTTTTGCATCAGAGTTTTTAAGTGTAACGTCTAGTCGTTTTAAGAATAAAATCTTTTTAACGTACATAGGAATTTATTAGAACGATTAATTTTTTCAATCAGCAATTGAAAAATGCTCTTCCTTATTGATAGTGTACTGTGTAAGTAAGTAGATCTTCAGGTGAATGATTCACGTATATGATTATGGAATATACCTACTTACCTTCTGAGTTCTGGTCACATTGGTAGCTATTTCAAAGTAATCTTCCTTTTATTGTTCTTCCACCATGGTAACGATAAACCATTCTGAAAATGCACGCCCCTCTACATGGGTAACGGTAGTGGAGGAGATGCACTTTCGAAAGGTTTGTCTAATCTTGCCTTGATATAGGTAATCCTTAATTTTACATATTTTGCCACTGGTAACTTGTTAGCGATCATAGACAATAGGGTATTTTCCAATTTTTTTTAAACTGCTTATATTAATTAAATATTGGGACGAACGGTTTAACAGAAAAATAAAATAAAAACATTAATTTACTTATTTTCATTTTTCTGATAAATCGTTCGTCCCAATCTTTAAATATGAGCAGTTTTAAAAAAATTGGAAAATACCCTATTATCTATCTACATTTCATCCTTATCCTTATCAAAGCTCCTTCCTATGTAAGTTTTATTAACTTCCAATAGATTAATTAGTATTTGGATCTTTTGGATGTAAAGTTTTGTCTTAAGAATTTAACTGTAGCACTTTTCTAATGCGGTGAATGTATCTAATGATAATTAATGACATATAATTACAAAATAAATTCCTACTATAGATGACTGACTTTTCTTTGTAAGATTATAAATATGCTTAATGCTTATCTGTAAGAGAACAAATTTGAAATTATTTTTTTCATTTTTAAATAGGTACTTACATGCTTAATTTAAAAGAAAAATATTACAAAATAATAAGGAAACATCGACTTATGCAGTAATTATTTTATTAAAGAACTTTTATATCGCCAAATAATACACTTATATAGACCTGACGTTAAGGAAAGGCAAAAAATTATATTGTACATTTACATATTTTAATTTTAACTCATAGACTAGAAAGTATATTTTAATTGGAATTTACCTGATTTAACTTGTATTTAATTTAAATACGACTAACATAATTGGAATACAATAATAAAAAAAAGGGTAATAAGAAACAATCGCTGTCTCAAGTATAAAGGTAGCCTAACGATGCACGCGACGCGCGACGCGAGACAGCGACCCGAGACCGAAATAGAATCGCGGAGCCACTGCTTAGAATTAATTTATATGGAGCACTAAACAATCCCCGCGACCGGCCTCGCGTGACTGGTGAGCGTGGCAAGAGAATCTGATAGGCTGGCTTGCTGGTCGCGGTCCCATAGATCGGAAGGTTACCTTCAGGCTTGCGTCCAGACTAGTCAGCCACTGTAGGTGCAAAGCTCATATACTCGGTTCATATCCAATTTATTCTAACAGAAACAATTAGAACAATAGAACACACAATGCTATCCATTTAAATGTTACTTATTTACCGTGCAATAAAGAACTAGAATGACAAATTAATTGGGTCGTATTTAATATTTTTTTATGTTTAGATCATTAAAAACCGCTGGGCATTTAGTCAAGATGCATTCGATAATATCGACGACGAAGTTCGAAAACAAAATGTATAGGATTTGACATAAGTCATCGTTAAGTGACATGTCGCCTGCGACGCCTTATGTCAAATCACATACATTTTGTTTTCTAACTTCGCCGTCGAATTTATCGAATGCGTCTTGACTGAAGGCCCTGGGCACATATTTTAGGCTTTAGGTAATATCGACTTTTAGAATATTTTTGCTTTCTAGTCTAGACACACTTCTTACACTAATGGTCACAGATGTATTGGTTAGTAGGAGACAGCTAGATAAGTAGTTTATACAATATAATAGACAGGTATGTAACTGATAGGACACGCGATTGGCTGTTCCACCACATTGTTTTTGAGAAAAATAATTCTTGTAATAAATTCTTGTCAGTCAGCAAGACATTAGACACTACTGCAAAGGATCAGTCCACCCTTGATATTTCAAAAACCAAAGACAAGGCATTGAATCAATAATTTTACTTTAGATCAAATTAACTCGTAGTTTAATCGTTCGTTATAAGCCTTATCGTGTCGCAAGTAGCATACAGTGTTTTCTGATGAACAAAATTATTTTGTACATAAAATATTTAATTTGCAATTCATATTATTATGACTAATCTCCAATTGTATTTGGAATTTACTATATTTAAAGTCACACTCGAGATCAATTTTTACAAAGCAGCGCAGGGAATTTCACATTTTAAATACTTACCTACTTTCATAATAAATCGATAAACGATGTTAATAAATTCATTTTTACGCAAAAATTACATTTTTTTTAAATTTCACATTAAAAAAAACGCAACTATCCAAATAATACAAATTTTACAACCAGCAAAAAATAAATATGAACCGTATTTGATCTATACCACTATATTTTATTTATACTATATCAACTATTTCAAAAGAGTATAACATAGTTTGTATTTTTGTATATGACATACATAAATACAAAGAAACAGCAAAGACAGCAGTGACCAGCAAATAGCAATATTCTTGACATAGTATGGCTCGCACGTTTTGTTCGTTATGGAAATGTTGCCACTAGCCAGTCACTAGATGGCCTTGCCAGACTCACGAAGTATATTTGCTCGCAAATGATTTTCCTTGCGCCTTAAAATATGCAAAGAGATTCAAGATTCAAATTATATACAATAATTTTACATTTTATGGATTAACTGGTTGTGTAGCCCTAATTATTGTATTCAAAATTATTTTTTACTATTATGTTACTCGTTACTAATATTATCAGTTAGAGTATCGTTTCTTTGGTTATCAGTTTTTTTACTGGATACCAATATTTTCTTTTTTTAAATCGACAGAATTAAAATGCTCTAACATGTGACTAATATCTCTGTCTGTGTACGTTTTAAGATTCCTGTAGTGAATTTAGTTATGTACCGGTGGGCTTACATAGCATAATAAATATATACAATCAGCGAATTTTATGTTCAATATTTTACAAATTCTATCAAATTTTCGTATAAAATGTTTAATTTTATATTTTACATGTTTCTAGCTACAGCATAATATTATATCGAAAGCAAATCGTGGCGCTGTATGTTAAATTTGTTAGCGGTTATAAAATATATGTACCCAACTATGCATGGATTTAATTATAATTACTGACGAGTAAGTTATTAATTATTATTTATTCGAGTAAAGATATTTTCTGTATCATCTCGAATTTAATAATACATATTATAAATAAAAATCAATTAGAAAAATCTAGAGTGCAATATAATGGTAATTTGAAAAAAAAAAAAGTCTGGCAATTTGTTGCAAATGAATCGTATGTTTTACTTTGATACATTTTTCGCGTGCTTATTTTAATATTATACGAAAAATAGACGATTAATCAAACACTTAGCTACCAAATACGTCGAAAGCAAACCATGGCGCTGCAGCTGTAGGTTAAATATTTTTTTTTCTGTTATAAAAGTATGTAACTATGCATCGAATTAATTATCATTATTCATTGACTAAGAGTCAGTTATTAATTTATTCGAGTAAAGATAAGAAGCAAAAAATTGCTTTCGTTTTCTGTATCATCTCGATTTTTTAAATATAAATAAAAAATCAATTAGAATAAATGAAGAGAGAGAAGAGAGAACTATAATGGCGATATGTTATTTAAAAAATGTCTTGGAATTTGTACAAACAAATCGTATATTTTACTTTGATACATTTTTCACGTGCTTATTTTAATAATAAAATTATAATAATATGGTAAAAATAAAAGATTAATAAAACACTTATTGATAATTAATATAAAGTAAAATACAAGAACTACAATGAAAAATAAACTAGGCTTTATTACATAGGCTTAAAGTAAATAATATTGCTTTATTTAGTACCTACATAGCGTTTACATTTTACAAAGATATAAAATCGGTTTGTGTGTGCCTAGTATGCGTGTGTGCCTAGTATGCGCGTCATCTATTCATTACGTAAAATTAATAGATACACTCACGACGGAAATTCTAGATGTGAAAGAAGACATACAGCCGAATACTTAAAGCTAATCAAAAATTAAGAGCCCTCCTATTCACAGGCTGTCGCTGTCTCTGCTAACCAAAATGACAAGGACAGCATGTGACTTCGAGCGTCACTTAATTTAACTATCGTTCCAGTATTCGCCCAATAGTCATTATTTACGGGCTAAGAATATTTTAAACGCATACTAGGCACCCCAAATTATGGTTCCTAACCATCATTATCACATTCAGTACACCTAAATATTATTATTTGAAGAATCACACAACATGATATTATACGAACCTGCATCTACTATGGCATTATAAATGTCCGATAAGAGTATCGATTTCAGTTCCACGGCGTGATTAAAAATAGCCTGTGTAACCGGTGCCTTAGAAACGTACGCGTACATTGCAAAATATTGTGTGATTCAGAAATTAAAAACTGTATTCATGTCGCAGTCAATATTTTAGTATCACGTTTCGATTTGGACCTATTAATATTTATCGCCGTATACCAATTTGCTACGGAATGCGTCATTTTCACAATTTCAACGGCTGAAACGGCGTCAAGCTTAAATAATCGCAAGCGGACTACATGTTATCTAACTTCATACAAACGACGAGTTAACTAATCGTCTAGATATACGATTAAACCTAATCTGTAATGCAATATTGAACCCAGATACATCTTAGTCGAACATTATCTACATGGGGCCTTCTATGACGCTGACTTTCATCGCAAAGAAGTAGATCGCTCGGCCAGCTAGGATGAACGCCAGGAGGAAGGCCCCCACGTAGGCGACGTAGATCCCGCCGCCGTGGGACTTGGCCGCGGATAGCGTACCGAGGGTAACTCCGAGGGCGATTGCGAAGAATATCAGCGACAGTAGGGCGAACTTGATGCCCTTGGCCCGGGCCATGCGCGGCCCCACAGACGACACCTTCCGGCAGTGCGGGCACCTCACCGGCGAGTTCTTCATCAGCTGATACTGGAATACACGATATTGCGATTAAGCGATTTAATCTTTGGTTGAGATTTTTATGACAGAGAGTCGTAGTTTTGTAATGATGCCTGGAAAAAAGGCAACTGTCTGACGGTATAAACTGTTCGTGCTTGCCCTACTGAATGTCGAAACACCAGAATTGTAACTATTGCAAGCCTAAGCCTTCAATTTTTACCCGACTATGTCGAAGCCAAAAGAAAGGGTGTGTGTATGTATGTTTGTTCCCTCGTAGCAGCTAAACTCCTGGTCCGATTTGAATTAATGAGGTGTCAATAGATTCGTAATAATGCCGCGGGTAACATAGGCTATATATTTTTTTTTCAAAATTTTGTATTTCGAAAATGCAACCTCAGAATCTAAGAACATTAAACCGAGATAACCTTTTCGTGTTTAGTATCAAATGAAAGGTCTTGGCAAGCATACTACAAATATGTATATATACTATATTATATCATATTTTTATTTATCATTATCACTTCAAAATACACGTTTATAAAATGCGGTCGGACAATACGAACTAACCTAGTTGTACAATTTTCGAACATTACGTATTATAAGACTATAAATATATAATTTGTAAATTACTAGCTCGTGCCCACGGCTCCGTCCGCGTAAATACAGTATGCCACGAGAACACTGTACATTTTTTGGATAAAAAGTAGCCTATGTTTTAATCCAGAGCTTAAACTACTACTATACCAAATTTCATCAAAATCTGTTCAGTAGTTTTTGCGTGAAGGAGTCACAAAGATACATCCATCCATCCTCATAAACTTTCACATTTACAATAGTAGTAGGATTCGTTTCATAGATGTCACTATACTCTCTTATATTTTTTGTCTTGTTGTTGAATCACAGTCATGTGTTTTGATGTGTAGGATTTATTCGACTACATTAATTATACGGTGAATAAGTGAATTGGTTTTGACTCAGGGGCATAGCTACCACTGTATCAGTTATATCAATTATATGGGGCCCCCTTTTACATTCTTGATGTTTTGGAATTCGTAACATTCGTTACGAATTCCAAAACATCAAAACATCAGCTTTTATTGCAAATCAGTAATCCTTAGAGTGATGATATCCTAAACTTCTTAATTCTAAATTACTGGTGTTCGCAACAAATATACAGAATCAATTTTTCAAATTATTCCTTATAATTTCAAAAAATGCTGAAACTAGTTGCGAGACCGATTTTGATAAAAACTCAAACTCTATTAGATTGTTATATTACTAACCAGAACTCTAATATATATAGGACGGAGAAAGGGTCCACTTTCCAATAGAGTTATGTGTGACACATCTTGGGTTGGTATTCTCGAGTTGAATAAAAGTTACTATGGTGCCAAGATCCAAATCTTTATCTGTTATGATATAACCCTCATTAAGCATTGTAATCTTGGTGATTCTTGTAGAAATACGGAATCCTAAAAAGTAGTCACCAGGAACACGCCTCGAGTAGTTGTAACTGATAGGAAGTTCTACAATCTACAGCGAATTGCGAGCATTTCTGGACGCCAAGACGAGCCAAGCGAAGCGCAAGGGCAGTATCTAACCACTTAATATTTTGACTAGTCTGATGTATAGTTTGTGAAGTTACGCATTGTAGAGTTAGGGCCATGTAGAGTCAGAAGCTTGGATCTAGATGAGATCATTTGGTCTTGTCTAGGCATCATTTTACTTGACAGTGTTATTTTTGTGATAATATTATAGACGTACAGTATGTAGTGTAAAGTGTTCTTTATGGTTGGAAGCACTATTATTAATTGTGACGTTATCGCGCGCCATATTCTTCCTTACATACACTTACTACGATTCATGTTAGGTAGGGTCGGGGAAGTTGAATTTATAACGAATTCATTTGATGTCGTCACTCGTCAGCGTTATAAAACTCATAACATACGCAACAGTAAACAGCAGCTATCTGCTTTCTTACTTTCATCAAAAGCTGCCGTGTCGCATCGTAATAATGTGCCTGCCTGCCTGCCTACACATTTCGTGACGACTTATATTAGGTGATTACATATGAAATTGGCGTTTTGTAAAGGAGGAACATAAAGTCGATTTTTTTTAAACATAATACATTTATTTAAGTATATAACATTGCTATCTATACACTTTTGCCATCTAATAGGTAGTTCATTGATTCTTTTTCTAAAAAAAACCATTCGGACAGGAATCAATAGAATCTTTGAAGGCGCTTTGGACTGCCCCATCGGAGTTGAAGTTTTTCCCTTACTAAAAGTTATCCAAATTTCGAAAAAAATGGTAATCTCTTGGAGCAAGGTCCGGGGAGAATGGTGGATGTCTTAGACATTCCAATTGAAACTCCTCTAATTTGGTAGCCGTCTGTTCTGCAGTGTGTGGTCTAGCCTTGTCCTGAAGCAGCAGTGGCCTAGAGCGAATGACCAACCTGGGTTGTTTATAGCAGCTAGCTTTTCCATCATGATTTGCAGTTGCTGGCAATAGACATCTGCCGTAATCGTCTGGCCAGATTTAAGAAAGCTGTAGTGAACGACACCTGCACTAGTCCACCAAACGCTCACAAGTAACTTTTTTTGAGTCAAATTTCGCTTGGGGCAGGCTTTGGCGCGTCGACGCGCTGCGTTTTTTGTCTTGCTTTGTCGGTTCGCTGCACTCAATTCATGAGGTACCCACCTTTCAAGCTTTTTCACCTTCCCAATTTGCTTCAAGTGGATTTCAACAGTTTTATCACTAACACCGCAGCCTGCTGCTAACTCGGACGTGGTTTGCGATGGATCCGCTTCCACAATAGCCTTCAATTCTTCATTATCAACTTTGGTCTCCGGCCGTCCACAGGGCTTGTTCTGCAGGTCGACATTTCCAGAACAAAAACGTTGGAACCAAAAACGCACTGTTTTATTTTGCGACACAGCCGTCATACACATCATTAATCCTTCGAGCCGTTTCTGCAGCACTGGTGCCACGGTGGAACTCGTACTCGAAAATAATACGATATTTTAAGTTTTCCATTTTGTAAATAGAGTGACGCAAAGAAAAAACCAAAAGAGGATAAAACAAATGAATTACGGTTTTCGAAACACAAATGCATGAGTAAATAGTGGTATAAATTTGAAATTGGAATTCCTAACCACAGAAAATATATTTGAGATGTGGCGATGTGGCAAAGTGGCCAGTACGACAAAACGCCAATTTCATATGTAAGGTTGTAAACCTAATAGTTATAAATTTACATAAGTAGCGGTTTAACTGGTTTTAGTCCCATATTTATAATGGAATATATGTTGCCTGCGACTTCGTGCGCGCGAAGAGAAATCACGCGGGAATCATACCAAATTTCATGAAATTCCGTTCAGTCGTTTTTGCGTAAAAGAGTAACAAATATCCATACGTACAAATCTTCAGGTACATAATATTTGTAAGGATTAGACTCCTATATTTAGTTCTTACATATTTTACTGTAATTATTTAGCCATGCTAGATGCTATTGTAGTATAATGTGACTTTTTTTTCATACCTGGGGTAGGTAATTAATTTATATATTAAACATAATTAATTCATATTATAGCTCACGCAACATACTCGGGAATGAGGAATATAATCACATCAAATTAGTTGCCCTTTTTTTACCTTTTGAATTATGCATGCTATTCTAGAAGCGCAGAAAAAACAGGTTTGATCATTTTCATTTGATTATAATATTTACTAAGTTTGATGCCCAATTCCCAAATTATTCGGTACCCCCTTATTAATAAAATATTTACGCAACGGATATGTTATTATATGTTGCTGTTTTTGTCTGATAGTTGGAAAAGTCACTTGACAAAAAAGGAGGGCACATACTTTATGATATTACAGTATAACCTATGTAGTATGGTGTAAAGGGCAATTATAATGTGCCTGTATTTCATTTGATAAGGATTAATACTGTATCCAATAATTTTATTATTATATTCCGTCTAAATAGCTCTTGAAAATATCACATTTCGCAGACTTTGTTGTAGATCTTTAAAAAAGAAACAACCCCACCGTACATTGTTGGATGAATTTTTTCCAACATCTTTAATAATTAATGTCATATTTTAACCAATTTCCACAAAACCTTAACAAATTATACATCTGAACTCTCCATAGGAACCACTCCGTCGATAGATGAAACTGCATAAAAATGAATTTATATCCAAGTAGTTTTTGAGATTATCGGAAACATAAAGATTTTTAAAATTTACACAAAAGTGTAAAGTTTGGTGATTCAAATAGGTCAAGCATTATTAAGTTGAAGTGAATTTGAGCCTGGGCTTAAAAGATTGTAACTGATGACCCAATTTGCTTAAATCCAATAAAGCTTCAAGGTTAAAATGTGTGGTAATACATAAAAAACAAAAACAAATTCATGTATTATTTTAATAATAAGGGGTACAACTAAATACAAATTAATTCCCTTTTTAATTGATAACACCTATCCTATAAGAGTGGTTCTACGATAAGAGGCAACTGGTGCAGTCTTCAGTTTAAAATAGCTTTTTCATTCCATACACATCTGATAGAACAAGTTATTATTTTTTCAAAATTGTATACATATATACATTTATATACATTCAATTGAAACAAATAGTGTATAAGAATGAAAATATCTCAATAGAAAACTTACCAAAAATGTGTCCTGACAGTGTATACAGATGACTCTACACATGCCAGGTAACGTTGGCACTGGTGGAGTTACAGGCGATGGAGCAAGATTTATGATTCTCTTGCAGTCAGCCCTTGGACAGGCAATACGCTGCGATGATGACTTGCAAATGAGCAAGCAGTTGCATGGGCACCGCACATATTTCTTGCCTGGAGGTGCATTTCTGATTGGCTGAAAGTAAATCATCACTTTTGTCAATCAACAAAAAAATAGCCTTAACATAAACAGTGTAATTATTAAATTATATAATATATTGTGATTATACATTATATTGGATAGTCCTTTCACTAATTTTAAAGCACTTGTGATAGAAAATATGATATGAAGATTGCAATCAGAATGGCAACAAACAAAACCCAATCTAAGACGGCAGAGGTTCTTATCATACAGGGGTAATACAGTGATCAGACACAATAAATAAATGTTGTAATACATACTGTGGCTTCATTACATTCAGAGCATTTAACAACGTGCTGTTCCCTTTTCCCTGATATGTCTATCATAGCCTGGCACACGCGACAGGTAACCATCGGTTGTCCAGCTTGCTCGTACGGTGGCGGCACCTCGTCAGGCCCGATCGGCGAAATTGTACTAACATTCTCTTCCTCTGTTAAAATATTGATACATTTGATAAGTACATAACAGGCAAATTGCATAATACAACTGGATAATAAAGTTATCTAATTGCATTGTTTAGTAACAAATAACACGGAATTTAGTTGAATCATCAGCTGTCAAAACAATTTTTTTATTACCATCTATTACACTATCTCTAAGAAGAGATTGAGTTTCGCTACTGTCGCCCATTATTGTATGATATAAAAGTTGATTATCACAACTCTTAGTATCAATTAAAACACAATTATTCAACAAAAAATATCATCACACACAAAGTACAATCCGAGATGAAGATTGGAGAATGATTTTGAAACCATAGATAACAACATTTATATTATAAATTCAATATTTTTATTGTCTATGGCTTATTAAATAAGCCGTGTTTTAATTAAACCTCAAAATCAGTTATTCACAACAAAAATAGATCATGAGGAATGAGGAACCTACTATATAGTAAATTTGAATTTGAAAATAATAGGATTAATAAAATAGAAATATCAGTTAACTGTTACATAAACACTGTAACAGTTATCATAAATAATATGTGGTCAATGTTTTCTACGGTCTATGGACGAGGCCACAACACTGCATTGCGTTGCCGCATCGGCAAAAACGACGTCGCACTGCAATACAATTTACAAGAATTATTATACGACGTCGTTTGTGCGATGCGTCGCCGAAACGCAGTGTTGTGACCTCGCCCTAAGGACTATGCCTGAAGTGCGCAAAAAAATGCTAATTCTGGAGTTTTGCCGGGGAGTTCAATGAGTGACGTTGTGGATTTTGTATATATTTCATAAATTTATGTTATTTCGGTTCTTAATGTGTAATATTGGTAGAATATTAACATTTAAATTTTAGCTTTTAATAATGATTTTTCCTTGTTGGTGTATCTATTAAATAAATAAATAAATAAATAAATGCTATTTTGTGTTTATATTCATTTTACTGTATCGACTGACATGACTCATGGACTCTACTGACTATTTATTTGGACTTTGACTAGACTTTAGTCTTGACGATATAGGAATAGGGTGTTGAAAATTGAAACGAAAGTTCTATTTCCCGCCTTTTTAACTTGACACTGGCAAATGGTTACAAGCCGATGCCATATATAAATCATAATAAAAAAAAGCTAATTCTCATTGATATGTCAAATGATGCCTGACGTTTGAGGTTGGCAGTGACAGATAATGTCATAATAAAACCATGCTTTACGGCTGTGAAGAAATTTATCTACACTTTATTTAACTTTTTTAAAAGTGTTAAATAAAACTTATAAAAATGGCATGTAAAATTCACAGAGTCCGATATTATAATCCAAAGCCAGAATCTATTCACTGTGCAGCCTTTAATAAAACCAGCAAACGCCTTGCATTAGCCAGGTATGTAGCATACTATACCTACATAAAGATTGTATTGGTTATTAAAAATTTAAGCTTCTTTAATTATTTTGATTCATATTTCAGAGGCGATGCTACTATTGAAATTTGGGACATGAACTTTGCGCCCTTTCTGCTTAAATTCGTACCGGGCACTGAAAACACGTCAGTTGAGGGTTTAGGTTGGGTTCACGACCGGCTGCTATCTACGGGTTTGAGTGGAGCCTTGATCGAATGGAATTTGGACACACTGTCTATCAAAACAAACGTTGTACTTACTGGCTATGCTGCCTGGTGCCTGGACGTAAGTTTTGACAACACTCTAGTAGCTGTGGGCACTGAACAAGGCTATCTAAATCTCTATTCAGTCGAAAATGACGAAATCTTGTATAAAAAGATATTTGATAAACAAGAAGGCCGGATTTTGTGCTGTAAATTCAACAAGAGTGGTAGTATTCTTGCAACAGGTAATTATTATTAAAGAATATCCTACTACTATTATAAATGTGAAAGTTTGTGAGGATGGATGGAAACTACTGAATGTATTTCAATGAAATTTGGTATGGTAGTAATTTAGGCTCTGAATTAAAACATAGGCTACTTTTTATCCTGAAAAAGTAGAGTATTCCTGTGGGATATTATTACTATATTTACAAGTTATCAAATAAAACTCAAAATTTATCAAGAAATTATAAAAAATATTACAAATACTATGCAATATTTGAACTGTATTTTGCAACATATTGTAATGATGTTAAAAATTGAAAATAAAAACAAAAACATGAGATGATTTGTATTGTAGGTTCAGTAGACACTATCAGAGTGTGGAATGTGGAAACAGGACATGCAACTTGCAGAATGTCTGTGAGCAGGAAGGGTAGAGAAAATATAGTTTGGACCTTGGCAATGCTCTCAGACAATGTTGTTGTATCCGGAGACAGTTTTGGTAGACTCACATTTTGGGATGGTGAATTAGGGGATCAGGTAACATATTTTCTTTGAAATATTGCTTCTATAAGAAAATCTGTAATCACCTTATAGTCTTAACACAATTTTATCCTGTACTTTATTGTAATAAAATACTAGTTTATTGTAATTCATATTTTATAAGTATATCTAATATTTATTAAAAGATCTAAAGCATCTAAATGTATTGTACTAATTTTTATATTTATATATATTTTATTTTTATTTTTTCAGATTGAGTCATATACGACACATAGAGCGGACATTTTGTCAATAGTTGTGTCAGAAGATGAGAATAGTTTGTACTGTAGTGGCGTTGATCCTGTCATAGTCAACTTCATCAAAGTGAACAACAGCAGCTGCAAGCAAGCTACAGCACAGTGGGTGAAAAATATACAAAGAAACATACATGAACACGATGTTAGGTGAGTTATTATATAGAAAACAATTTTATACAAATTTTTTCATTATCTTACTCATGCTGTAGTGTATAACTATAATTTTCTTTAAAAACTATAATCCGACTATACTATAAATTATACAGCTTATTATTACCCAGGCTATTATTACAAATCTATTGACACCTCACTCATTAAAATTGGATCAGGTGCTACAGTGGAACAAACATACATACATACATACACTGCCAAAATCATTACCCTTCTTTTTGGCTTCACCGTAGTTGGGTAAAAATATTAACCTCATTGCTTATGGACACTGATTGCTTCAACTATTCTTTTTGCTATTTTCACCAATAGAGAGACCTAATCCAAAAGAAAAAATTCTATGCATGAATATTATAAATAAATTTATGGCTTACCTATTATAGAACCTACTTTAAATGTAGGTAAAATCATAGCCACTTTATGTAAAAAAAATACTATGATATTGCACTCAAAGCTTAGTCGAAGTGTAGGGAGTCCTTAAAGAAATCATTGTTATAATTTTTAATGTAAATAAAATAAAAAGTGTGCATTCATTTGTAGGTCGCTAATATTAAATGGAAATAAACTGATATCTCTGGGATCAGACGGGTACCTCACACAGTCCAGTTACCCACCCAAGTGGGTGATGAGGATTCCCCCCATGATCCCAGGTCCCAGGTCATTTGTAGCTGCTGAAAAGAAATTATTGCTGTTGAGGTATGGTTTTTTTTGTTTAATTAATTAATTATGTGACAGAGAAATTTTACTCATAAGACAGTCATGTGAAAAGTTTTCTCAATGAAATTTGAAAGTTCTTGAAATAATTTCCAAAAAAAAATAAAAGAAATCTGTATATGCAAAGTAGCCTAGTCATTTGGTCGAGAAAAAAGGGGTTACCTGGAAAGTTTTGTGGGAGTTTTAAAATTGGTAATTTTATAGATTTTGATTTAGGTGACAATGTTGAAATTAGAAGAGAGCACATCAAAATCTATAAAAAACTCCCGCAAAACTTTGCAGGCAGAACTACCAAATGACTAGACAAGACTAAAGTGACAAAATAAATATTTTAATTCTTACAGGTATATCAACCATCTTGAAGTGTGGAAACTTGGTTCATATGCTACTGATAAAAGCGGAGAAGCGAAAATTGCGAAAACGCACATGAATCAACTGTCAAAAAGTAAAGATGACAGTAACAATTTGGAAGAAGATTATCAGACCGTGTTTAATGATAAGAAACAATCAAGTAAACAGAGCTTGACTATAACAGAGAATCCAATCAAATTGGTTTCAATACAAAGCAAAAAGAAGAAGCAAATATTATGTTGCAACATGTCCCCGAGTGGAGAGATGATTGTTTATTCCACAGACAGCAACATGAGGATACTTAAATTAGACTGTGTAAGTATTAAACCTAAAAAAATATTACAATTAATAAACTATTTGTTTTATTTATGGTTTTACTAGTTGTTGCCCGCTTTTTCGTTCGTTCCTCACAGGAACCGTAGATTTTTGGAAATACAAAGCTTATGCTGTAATCCAGAACACAAACAATATTCATGTCTAAAGTGCTTTCATCACAATATTAGTAGCAATTTCACATACTGTCTTACAAACTTTCACATTTATAATATTAAATAAGATACACAGTAAGATGTGACCGAGGGTAGCCTAAGATTGGGATTGTTGGCACTCATTGGGGGGCTCTAGCAGTGGACGGCGATGGAATGATGATACAAAGATACATTGTATAATATAATATATGGTGATTTTCAGGACGACGAGCACAACATATCGGTGTCGAAGGTGCTAGTGAGCGGTATATCGCGGTGTGACCGCGCGACGTACTCGGCGGACTCGCGCGCGCTGGCGGCGCACTGGGCGGGGCAAGTGTGTGTACTGAACGTCGACCCCGCCGCCGCCGCCGCGGTGGTGCAGACCATAGATACGGGCAAACGTAAGAATCGGATATTAATTAAATTAAAAACGAGCCTTACAGTAGTTGAATATCATGTGTGACACTGACGTCTCATCTTGATAATAAAATACAATTAATAATTTTGTAAATGTAAAAATTTTTGCACGCCTGACTTCCTGTAACACGTTTCCGTCCTACTTCTCATTTAAGAAAGCGAGAAGATTTTTTTTCACATCAACTAAGTATTCAAAACTGAAGATTTTGCTTAAAAACAAGTGACGATGTTGTTGAGCTTTTGTAAAAATTGCTTGATATTCATGGGTTGTATTAATTTTTCTGTTTCGTAATTTTTATCAAGGTTTCGGAAACTGTAAGCTGTTCTGTAAGTCTGATCTACGAATAAATAAAAACTACACCAACTTAGGCCATTAAAATACTATATACACATTGGCAGTCCACAAGAATAATCGATGGTTATATAATCTGTTATCAATAATTATCAAATAATTATATTATTTCATAATGATTATGTTGATATTATTTGATAAGAGATTACAAAACCATCAAAGTTATTAAAAAGAAAAATATTTCTTCCAGACTTGAAATCCAACTCAATAATTCATCTTATCCTATCTGAGAAAACCTCATCGGGCGCGGTGTACCTAGCGGCCGCGGGTATGAGCGGTTACGTAGCAGTATGGGTCCAACGACCGGAGTCCAGAAAGTTCAAGTACCACGCGACCCTGCCTAAGTATAGATGCGTGCCATCCGCCATGATGGTTCACGCTGATAAGGAGACCTTGATAGCCACACATGTGGACCAGAAGGTGCTTATTTGCTATTTTGCTAGTATATATACTGATAATAATCAACGTAAATGGATACCTATAATCCCACAATTAGGTAGTAAAATTTCGTCGCCATGTTCTAAAGATTGAAGGGAGAAACTCTTTAGTTCTATTGACTTCGATACGAGGTGGCAATTATAGAATTCACATATTAAAATCTACAACAATACAAGTTTGCTAAACTTCTGATAATTCGTCTTGACAATGGAAAATTCCATGATTGATTTATATATATATTTCAACAGAATATATTATTATCTACGATTTAGTACAGTCTGGTCATTTTAATTGCTTCTTCAAATGTTTTTTATGTAGATTGTTTATTAAATAATAACTCAAATTGTAAAAATTCCAGATAATCGAGTACGATCTCCACAACAAAGTGGTGACAAAATGGCCGGGCGATTCGCTACCAGCCGCGTGGCAGTCGCGCGCGGCCGCGGCGAGTGCGCTAGTGCCGCACCCGCGACGCGACGCTTTATTAGTTACCGATGAGTCTTCGCTGTGGGTGCTGGATAGGAGTACAAACGTTAGTTTTTTTTTTTTTTTTTTTTTTTTTTTTTTATAACAACTAAGAGGCAAACGAGCAAGACGGGTCACCTGATAGTGAGTGATTCACCGCCGCCCACGGTCACCAGCGACGCCAGTGCGTTGCCTACTCTTCAGGTAAGAATATGCTCTTTTCTTGAATAAACCAATGTCGCAGTTGTTGGGGAAGACCGCTAGTGTCTATAGGGCTACGGTGTTTGAAATAAATTTATATTATTCCAGCATTTCATAATATTGTTCACATAAATATTTAGCCAGTAGCCTGTTTATTTTTCGATATATTTTTTTGGCCAAGATTAAGATTACGGATTACAGATTAAGATTACAGATTAAGATTACACTCACAACTCGCACTGTACGCTCTAGGGTGAATGTATTAAGACGTGAAATCGTCTTTCCAATTGCTTTAGTCTTATTATCGGGAAGTTCGGGGAAGATTTTAACGGTGAGAAATATTGCGGGAAAATACTAAAAACGACGATTGAATTTTACCATAATTGACTGTCAAATTTTTATACAGGTCGTCTAACGTTTAATGGTGGGAGGAAGGGGGGAGGGGACTAACTGAGATGAGAAATTAGGGGATACAAATCTTTTACCTCCATCTAAACTTCAATTACCCCCCCGCGCACCGTACAGCTAAAAAATCACAGAATTCATTGCGCTCAGTGAGGATTGTGATGCCTCGCGCTCAGTGGAACGCGCTCAATGCTTAACATTGCTGTCTACAGAAAAAAGTTATTTTATTTTGTTTTTTTTTTCTAGAACGACTATGACGGGCCAGAAGAAAAGAAAAAGAGACACAAAGGTGAAGCTGGTAACATGGGCCTGAACATCGTGCCTGTCAAGGTGAGGATTTGAAACGTAGCAACTCCTTTATTAGAAGCTAGAGCAGATCTATACCTTGCTTATTTTGTAAAACAAGTTTACAATGTGTAGTTATTAAACAATATTCTACTAAAACACCTAGCAAATTGTTATTTTTCGCTTTTATTTAATCCGTAAAACTTAAATACATTTCATTAAAATACAATTTACTATAGTCTAATCTATTGAGATGATATCAAAATATATTTTATAAATACAATTTAATTTTTGGCTCGTTATAAAAAAAAACAATAATATTTTTTAGTATCTGGCGGGTTTTCACTGGGTAGGCGAGGAGGAGGCGGTTATTGTGGAAGTGCTGCCGGAGAACATCGTATCGCAGCTGCCCCCCGTGCTAGCTATTAAGAAACACAACAGAGATAAATTATAGATTTTATCAAATAATATTGTCTTTAATTTCATATACGTTTATTCTGTTTCAGGTAAGATATTTATTCAATTGCCTGCTTAATGTTAAGTAATGACATTTAAAAACACAATATTTACCTAAAATATTTAAAATTATTAAAAGGGACCATACTTATTTAACTTGTGAAAATAGAAATGGATTAAAACGAGTAGTATGTATGAAACTATTTATTTGTCAAATAACTAGTAAAAACTTAATTCTACAGATGTTATTTCCTATATATTATTATCCTATAACTCAAGTCTATTGAAGGTATACTTAATTAAAGCTATTACTCATCAATATTCATTCTATTTTTAGGTTAAAGTTATTCCTTATCAATCTAGTATAGATTTTCGTTTGTTATATAGAGGTTAAAGTTACCTTAATATAAACTATTGTTATCAATCGTCTATGAAAGCTTACTTTATTCTATTGAAGTTAAACGTAACTTCGAAGTTATTTCGTACCAAACTGAAGTCTGTCGAAGTCGAAGTGCGACACCGCGAGCGGTCGCGATTCCGCCCACATGTCTGTCACCTCGGCCCGCGCTGGGCCCTGCTTGTGCGATATGGGGTCACCTTCCACGCTCCTACGTCAATCAAAATATGTTGATAATGTAAGGTTTGACAAATCTGGCATACAACGTTTTCACCTTGTTACCAGAGATGTTAAGGATCATGTAGGATCTGGATACGGATATGGGAATGAAATTGTAAGACCATTAAAATGTCTATATCCGAAATTACCCGAAGCTTTTATACTAGACTTGGTTACGGTTACGGATATAACATCCCTGCTATGGAATAAGGTCCAAAAAGTGGTACAATGCACGTGAACGCGACTGTACAATATACATTCGGTGCTGTAAGACTAACAGTGTAAGTCATAACTTGGTGTTAACTTGCGCCCTGTGTATCGTATGTAGGTACATAGCGGGATGGGCAAGAAGGTTGTTTATTTTTTGGCATTTGTATAAGTAAGGCAAATATTTTATGTTGTAGTTAAAGTTAAAACGTTTAAATAGTATTTACTTACACCGTTTTAACCTTTAGCGTCAGTTCACACCGGAACGATATTAAATGTAGTATTAAATGAAGTTTAATTTTGAATAAGTATTTTAAATATGCAGCGCCGCGTCCGTCTCGTTTCGGTGTGAGCTGATCTTTAACTTTAAATTGGTTTAGTAATATCAACAACTAAACTTACCCGAGAAAGACAATAGTTTGTTTATAGGGGTCGTACACTTGGCCGGGCGGCAGGGGTGGCCGAGTGGGGTAATTTCTACAAGTTTTCACCAAGGGCCCGTATATTTCCAAAGGGTTAAGCACTCGACGCCCTACCACACCTGCAATTGTTCATAATACTTGTTATATTAAGGCTTAAGTAATTGATTATTTGGCTACATTGAAAATCTAGCAGATAAATAATAAGCAAGTCACAAGTACACAGCAGTAGCGAAGGCTGGTTCTCCTTCATAGGGAAGCCCTAGCCTGTATAATAGGTAGGGATTTTGATGAGGATCTTCAAAAGGTAAGTGGTAAGTGAAGCTAATAGGAATGGAGTTATAGGAACCCCACGCCACTGGTACACAGTTACAAACACAGTTAGTGATGTATTTTTTCATTTTTTTGATTTGGTAGGCTACCAGAAATGTCCAAATTCTTGCTTATTTATTAATGAATATGTGTATGGACAATATCTAGTAGTAGCATACGATACCAGCTAACTTTTTCAAGTATTTAGTCAACCGTCAAATCTGGCACTTTTGTAAATGGTGGACGATAAATGGTTTTTGTTGCAATTACTTTTATTTTTTGAGCTTATGAAAAAAAAATAACAAAAGGGACGTGAAGTGTCCCCAGGTTCCCTTAATTCAATTTTAATCAGTGCAGTCGCGTCAGTGCTATCTTAACGCGAATAATTTATATCAAGTTAGGTACCTGAAGATGTAGGAGGAAGTGGTTCCTTACAGGGCTCTACAGGGACTGGGCAGTTTCTCCCTTCGGAAGTACGTCTTAACAACCTCACTGCAGCCCTGTACTCGTCTACCGGCAAACCTTTAATGATCGTACCTAATTATTATTATAGTATGTCCTATTTAAAAGGACTGGAGTTCGCCCTCTGGTTGAAATACGTCCATAATAATTCATATAACTATATGAACTTTATATGGTTTAATTTGCCTCTAATAATATAGAAAAAGAAATGTAAATATTGTGACAGATTTACAAACGTCAACGTGTTAACAAAATTGTATACTTATCTATCAAACGCACGTTAGTGTATTACTAATCTGTGGTAGTGTGTTATTAATTTCATGTGTTTGTAATTCTAATTCTAAGCATTAGCTTTCTGCTCACGTTCCTCTACATAAACTTTAACAGTGCCAAATATCATACTCCTCCGTTCTCACAATTTTCGTAAGTTGTACTGAAAGTTATTGCTTTACCTATTAATATAGCCTAACAAATACATAATATACTCGTTATTGTAGTACTTTGATGGACTCGGATAATTACATCAGGCATCCGTATTCGTTTGCTTCCTACACCAATCAAAAATATAGACTTCACACTACCTTCTAGAGTATTAAGTAGGAATTAATTAATTTTGATTACCTAATTTGCGTCGCATCTTTTTCGAACAGGTAAATTTAATGATCGGTGTTGTTAAGTCTGTGCATAGTGTTAGTACTGTAGTTACCTAAGTCCAATGCTTCCTTTTCTTCTTCCTCTTTCCTTTGGTAGAGAAACCCCCAACGCTGATGCCAGAGCCGAGCTGCGTCTCTTTCCTTCTTTGTTACTGAAGCTCTGAAATATTTTCATCTTTCAAATTGTGGTTTACTAGCTAAGATTTTTTTTTTTTCTATTTAATTACCTACAATAATTATTACAATGAAATACAATTAATAGGCCGATATATAATTATGAAATTAGTTTAAATTAACTTAAATATTACATAATTTCAATTTAAAGTTTCGTACAGAATGCCCTGTGCTTTCACAGGGTCTGTAGAAGGCTCCCTTCGTACTCCGATAACTGCAGCTACCGCCGCTTGATTATTATTGTTCATTGGAAATACCAGTTTTAATCTGTACACTGATTCTTTAGATGAGGACCAAATGAGATATTTTGCTAGAACGCAACTCAAAATATACTTCTTCAATGCATTCGAATGCATTGTTTACTTGACAACAGTTCATTGTAGTCTGTAACAACACCTACATATCGATCAAACTTTGAATGTCTTTTATTTGAAGAGATACGCCTATAATTTTAATTGTTCTAGTAAGGTAATTGTAGGCACTACCAGTACGAAGGTGGGTAAGATTACCTACGAACCCACTTGTATATGTAATGGTCATTACAGGTTGTTGAAATGTTTATCCGAAGTTTGACCACAATTACTTCAAACGAATAGATTTTCGCATTTTCGTCTTGTGATTTTACCTTAAGTAATTGGTACCTTCTTATTGTTTAAATATCCAACTCATAATATCGAAACAAACCGAACCATTATTTTGAATCAAACACTTTAAGAATAAGTGTTCGCTAAAGTTTACCTTACAATAAGTTGATTTAGAGTTTGCGTCATAGCCAAGCCCGTGCGTTGCGCAAGTCAGTCTATACTCCATACAGTCTGCAGTTCTGCACGTCTGCTCGGCCGTCCTCTACTCAATCTTCGCCTTTATAACCATATCCATTCTGTAGACTGTAAAAAGGCTTATGTAAAGTTGCGAATTGAATATTTATGCTTCTCGAAATGTTAATTCATAATTTGTAATTGTTTTAAAAATATTACGGTAAGGCTTTGCGCATTAAACGAGACTGTTCTTACTTCTTACGCATAGATAAGAGAATAATTCGAAGATGTATAATCTATACTAATATTATAAAGGGGTAAATTTTGTATGTTTATTTGCATTGAATGATTGAATTGCTCCGAAACTACTGGACCGATTTTGATGAATTCTATCGATTGTACTGTAGGTTCTTGGTGGAAATTCAAGTTTCGGCTTGAATTTCCACCAAGTACTAAATAGTAAATAATACACAGGACTTCTTGCAATGTTTCCACTTCAATAAGAATTTTACATAAATTTTTAATACGACCGGTTTCGTCAAAGTCATCCTCAGGTGTAGGTAGATTTAAAATTATAAAAAAAAAATGTAAACATGAATGTGCAAATGAAATGAGGGTTGCCAGCGTCATGAAATTCTTACAATTTTGTGCAACTTAATTTAAATTTTTATAGGAGGAGTATATAGGTCAGACGGGGAGAAAGTTTAAAACTAGAATAAAAGAACATATCATTCCTTAATCTAATATAATTTAATACCTGGGTAACCGAGCTTTGCTCGGAGCTCTAGTACCTAGATTTAAAAAAAAATCACTAAAATATTTTACCGGGGTTCGAACCCACCACATTCCGAATTTCCGAACAAAGCAAAAATTAACCAATCTGCCAATCGGACTGACATTAGTAGAATCAAAATTATTGATATATTGTATCACGACTAAAGAAAAAACATTATATAACTTAAAAATGCGCAGTGTCCAGGGATAAAACCCAGCTAGACCGATTTTTCTCCCTCAAAAATTCAAAAAATCATCACAGGCAATGATTCGATTTAAAATACCTTCATTATTGTGCCGGTTGAGTAATGTAACGCAGCAGTCGACGCACCTTTATCGGTTTGCTGCACTCTATTCATGAGGTACCCACTATATATATATATTATAGGCTTATAAAGTTCCCGCACGACTAGCTTTTGCGTAACTTCATAAAAATGAGGACTTGCAACGTGACCTCGATAGCGCTTTCGGTGCAGCGCTGAATGTTACGGACAAAAGTGCCTCAATTGATGATGATTGGCGTAACTATGCCGAAACACTGCACAAAGTCTCTAAGACACTTATTGGTAAGCCGCCAAAAAGAAATCAAGACTGGTTTGATGACTCCGATGAAGTGATACGGAAACTTGTCGAAGACTCAAGACGCGAACTAAATCATCACCAAGGCAACAACATTCGGCGAAAAGCCATACTACATGAGCTTAAACTAAAAGTGCGAGAGCAAAAGAATCGTTGGTGGTCTAGAAAAGCTGAAGAATTGCAACGTCGCTGACACCAACCAAACCTCCAAATTTTTCGAAGGGCTAAAATGCGTCTTCGGACCCAGGCATAAAATTACAGCCTCAGTCTACTCGCGCGACAAATCTAAGCAGCTGGCTGACCCAGCGGATGTCGTCCTTCGGTGGGCGGAACACTTAAATGAAATACTTAACCCTGGATACAAGAAGCGGATCTGTCCTACATCAGTGCGCTTGAAAATCTTCCGTATTCACCTGAACTTGAATCGTACCCACCCTCATTTGAAGAATTTTGTAAAGCTACGGCACGGCTAAAAAACGGCAAGTCACCGGGTTCAGACAGTCTACCTGCCGAAGTTTTCAAATACGGAGGGCCCAATATTAAAAACAGACTGTTTGTAATCGTGCAGCACTACGGACTACGGAAGTCGTACCCCAAGACTGGAAAGATGCTGTCATATCTAAACTGCACAAAGGCAAGGTCGACCAATCGGATTGCGGTGCATATAGGGGCATTGCTATTCTTTCTGCAGCCGGTAAGATACTGGCCCATATCATCAACAGACGGTTATGTGAGTTGGCTGAGCGCTGTCCCCCTGAAAGCCAATGCGGCTTCCGCCCAAATAGAGGCACAGTTAATGCCATCTTCGTGGTCAAGCAGCTGCAAGAAAAAAGCTTAGAACAGCAACGTGCACTGTACAAGTGTACATGTGCTTTGTCGACCTGGAAAAAGCCTTCGACCGAGTACCTAGAATAGCCCTATGGACAGTTCTGAGGAAAATGGGCTGTCCTGTGAAGTTTGTTTACATAGTGCGCCAATTCCACGATGGAATGACGGCCAGAGTTCGTCATGAAAACGACTTCACATAGCAATTCCCGGTAACAAGCTGTGTCAAGCAGGGCTATGTCAAGGCCCCTATACTTTTTGCCCTTTATTTTGCTGCCGTAATGAACGATGCCCTGAGGAACTATAGCGGTCAGATTCAATTGAACGTGCGAACCGACAAGAGTGTCTTCGACTTGTCACGTTTTAGAGCGAAGCGCAAAACCCAACAGCGCTCTCTGCTAGAAGTACTCTATGCCGATGATGTATGCCTAATGGCTCACAGTACTGAGTACCTGCAGCAGTACCTAGATGAGCTGGACCAGTCATGTCGTAAGTTCGGCCTGGTGATCAGCGTGTCGAAAACGCAAATCCTTAAGCAGCCTGCAAGAGGTGCTAGTGCAAGCGATACCCCGATTACCCTGGCTGGAAAGCAGCTGGAGGAGGTCAAGACTTTTCGCAACCTCGGCAGCCTCATACGAAGTGACAACCGCCTAGAGTCAGACATTTCATCAAGAATCTCGAAAGCTGCTGGCGCCTTTGGGAGGCTGGATCAAAGAGTCTGGAATTCACATGACTTACGCCTACAGGCTAAACTTGCCGTATACAAAGCAATCGTCCTACCCCTGTTGCTTTATGCCTCCGAGACATGGTGCGTTCACAAGGCTGATATCAAACGTCTCGATAGATTTCACATGAGGTGTCTTCGTGCAATTCTTAGAGTCAAATGGCAAGATAAAGTCCCAAACACTGAGATTCTAAGGCGCACCAAAATGACTGGTATGGAGTGTCTGCTCATGCAGGGCCAACTTAGATGGTGTGGACACCTTGTGCGCATGAACGTCTACCTAAGAGCGTATTCTTTTCGGAGATTTCAACTGGGAAGCGTAAGCCTGGGGGCCAGTACCTGCGTTACAGGGATGTTCTCAAGTGGCATTTGATTGCGAGTGGCTTACAATGTAACACCTGGCAGGAGCTGGCGCGTGTGAGGCTTGAATGGCGAAAAGCTGTAAAAGAAGGCACTGAGAACTTCGAAAAAGCTCGAATGGAAGATCTGGATGCCAAACGCCAACACCGCAAGACTGGTCCTAAGCCTACGTATAACTATATGTACAACTCCGCCGGACAACTATGCTGCACAGCGTGCGACCGAGTCTTTCAGACTAAACTCGGTTTCTCCAGCCATATACGGGCTCATGCAAGGAGGCTATAAGGGTCGCCGTCGACGGATGCGTCGTGGAGGACATCATCATCATATTATAGGCTTACTATGAAGTAGGTATTCCTACTTTTTGAAACGCGAAGTTGTAAAAGAAAAACAATTCATAAAACTAAATACTAGCAAGCTTACCGACTTCCAAAAAAAGGAGGCGGTTATACGTTCGGCTGTATACAATATATATATATATATATATATATATATATATATATATATATATATATATATATATATATATATATATATATATATATATATTATATTATATTTGTATGTTCAACGATAACTCCGCCGTCTGATGACCGATTTTCAAAATTATTTTTTTGATGTAAAGGGTATAAATCCCAAGGTCCCGTAGTCACCAAATTGGTGACCTGATGATGGGATCCATGAGGAATCGAGGGAACTCCTCGAAATTTAATCCTACCAAAAAGTAAGATTTTGCTCCATGGTTCATCCAAAAGTACTGAACAAGCTCCTGACTCCATGGACTCATGTTTGGGGATTTCGGCGTTGCTTAAAGAACTGCAAGCATATGCCAATATGTCAATTACAGTAATCATCATTATCATCATCACTACCATTTTCACCTTAGGAACAAGGTAAGGGCCCATACATAGGTACAACGAAGCGAAACGGCCAGGCCACATATTTTGACTAAGGTGTAGAGTTTGCGAAGTTAGTATTGTAGAGTTAGGGCGTGTAGAGTCAGAAACTTAGTTTTCCATGAGATCTGACAGCTTTTTGATAGTGCGAGTCATATGGTATCGTCTTGGCAAATATTTTAACATGAATATGTTTTTGGTGGGATTGATTAGTCTAGTAACAGTGGGCGGCCATTAGGAATGTTATGACTGTCTAAAGTCTAGACTAGGCGGTCCCCTTTTGGATAATGAGGTCACAGTTCGGACGATGGGTGATTAAAGAGTAAAGTAAACCAATAAGAGTAAAGTAAAAATAGCAGAGCGCTTGTAGTCTGACTGGCTTAACCACTGTTATACGAATCGACGACGAATTTGATGACGTCTGTAGCTCAGTGGTTAGCATTAGGTTAGTGGGTCATGGATGTGTATTAAATACGTGTATCTATAATAAAAATCTTAAATAAATGTACTTATAGTAAAAAAGTATTAAATAAACTTCCCGTTGTCTAATACCTGTGACACAAATTCTTCGGATAATTAGCACGGGACCAGATTGACGTGATGTGAAGCGTACATAGATATTATTATTATAATCTCATACTGAAACGTACCAACCTAGCTGGTTGTCAACTAGCTGGTGTGCCTCAACCTTAATATTATGGCAATAAGGTTAAAAAGTGGTAAATCGGCATGTCGCTGACCGTACATAACAATTCTACGTCGATGAATGCAGATTTGATTGTTTATCTAATCAAATTAATAAATCACAAAATATAGTCTCTAAAAAGTGAGAGAGTTATAGATATATAGATGTTTGTGACTCTACGCTAAAAATTTTCAACCGATTTTGATTAAATGTGTGGTATGGCTCTGGATTAAAACATCGGCTAAGTACATTTTATCCGAAAAAAGTACAGTGTTCCCGTGGGATATTGTATTTACGCGGGCAAAGTTAAAATTGCAAAGAAAATATAGGTAGTCTCAGTAGAGACTGCAGTCGGCCAGTACAAGCATTATTATGAGTTGTGACCAAAATAATTTGTTTGAGTCATTTGACGTAAAGTTAGTATGCATTGTTTGTCTAGTCTAGACTACGTTGTGAAGGACAGCAGACGAACCGTGTAGATCGTCTAAAGGTGAGTCTGACGCCCGTATGCACCCGCCGTGTCAGTCTGCCCTTCTCGCGCCATTCATTCATCATTAGCATGAAAGGAACGCCCTCGACAGTGTATAAATTAACTAATATTAATTGACTATTATATAAATTCCTCCAATAAAGTTATCTTATTCGAAATTCAATGATTGCATGATGATAGGATAGGAGTGGTGGTTATAAAATGGGCACCTAATGAATTATATATTTTCCATTGTGGGTATTGAAAATTCAAGGCTGCAATACGACGATCGGAGACAATCTCTACTTGCTCTAACCACTCGCCAATTTTATAAGCTACTAACTGTCCCGACACAATGTGCCTTAACTGTGAACTGGAGTAGAAATGACACAGGTAATCTGAACACACCTACAAATATTTAACAGTCAAGACTCAAGAGACAAATTGAACTCAGAGAACAGAGAAAATTCAATCGTCGTTTTTAGTATTTTCCTCGCAATTGTTCTAATATCTCTTACAGGTTAAATCCCCGAACTTCCACAATAATTTACAAAACCATAATGAGCCAAAGCGGTCCAGCCGTTCTCAAGTTTTAGCGAGACATTGGAATTGCAATCCATTTTTATATATAAGAAAGAAATATTTGAAATTGATATTCCTTATTAATAAATTAAATAAAAAAATATTTTTATGTTAAACGGTTTTATTACAATAAAAATAATTCGGTAAATCCTAGCTACCAGATCGCACCAATCTTCTCATCAATCTGGGGTATTGATCAGACAAATAATAAAATCGTTGGGCGTTGCGTATCTAGAGTTAATATATGATAGTTTCACGCGCCCAACGATTTTATTATTTGTCTGATCAATACTCCAGATTAATGAGAACATTGGTGCGATCTGGTAGCTAGGACTTAACGAATTATTTTTTAGCTTTTAGTACATTACCTACATTATTTTTATTGTAATAAAACCGTTTAACATAAAAATATTTTTTTATTTAATTTTTTTCAAGTTTTTAGTTTTGTTGCTAGAGATTTTAATTTATTTCAGAATTAGCTCTATTCTACTAATCAAGCCCTTTCATTAGACACCTATATTGAGGTAGTTGTGGAAAATATGTAATCCGCCATTTTGTGGCGGCGGCCATCTTGAATTTTATTTTTTTATAGTGAGCTCTATTCTACCAATAAAGCCCATTCATTTGATTCCCATATAGAGGTTGTTGTGAAGTAATATGTAATCCGCCATTTTGTATCGGCGGCCATTTTGGATTTACAGACAAAATTTTTTTTTATTATTGTATTGTCATCAAGATTAAGAGTCCACCAAATATCAGATCGATCTGGTGTCAGGAAGGGGGTAAAATTCCAATTACTAAATTTGAACCAAAGAAATAAATAAATAAACTGGCCAAACTAAATAAAACCGTTTAATAATAGGCACATTACTTAGTGTGGAATATCACATGTTTATTAATAATTGTTGATTTAAGATACATAAATCTAAAAAAAATAGGTACTTATTTAGATTGACGCGATAAAAAATTATAATCAAATAAAAATATTGCCCATCTCTTTCTCGCAAAACGATTTGTTACGTCACAAGTTGCTACCGCCATACGTTTTGTAATGACAAATGTAAAGGCGGGTGCAACTCGTGACGTCACAGGCATATCGCTCTGTCTCATATTGTAAATTTAAATCGTTTGTATCTTCGTTATTTTTTAATATATATGGAAATGCTTCTAGATTGTTTATTAAGATGTTGTCTAACATTGAATAGACGAAAAAAAAATTTTAGGCAACATGTATATTGACTCCACTATCTATGTATTTCACCATACAAGTTTCATAGAATAATATAGAGTACAATATATAATACAAACTCGAATGCCATTTTACGCACAGTCATCGTCTAATAAAATACAATGCAGTCGTTGCATTGAAAAACCGATTCACCTTCAGCCGGCTGGTGCGCGGCGCGGCGCGGTCTGCAGTCTAGACGAATTATATTATCTAAATAAATACCGAGTTATTTGCTCAAAGGCAACGTACACTTAAATTTTAAATTGGTAAGTAACTCATACCTGCTTGCCTTTTAAGTTTGGAACGTAGTGGTGGAATAAAAATAACAATAATAGAGAAATATTAGAACTTGTATAGGCAAACAATAATGTATAGCTCTAAAGATTTAACTTTTTCTTATCAGTGCGGTACCATTCGATTATGATAAAAAAATATATTAGAGTCCACAAGAATATTTTGCAATGTCAAAAACGTTGCTTGGTTGCTGACTCAGAAATTGCCTGCTAATAGACTTAATGGTAGAGCATTAGGACGCAGACGTGCTGGCTCAATAAAGCATCCTCCATTTTTTGCACCAATCCAACTCGAAGAACATTTTTGTCCGATTGAAGTGTCTGTTAAAATGTTTACAACCATTTCATCCTTCCGAAAAAGATGATTTCCATTCATCTACATAATAAAATAAAAAAACCATTTAGATATAAAACTAGAAATCAGATGATCAGAAATTGCTCGCCAGACAGTAATTATACCCAAGCCAAGTTATATTTTTAGCATTAACAACTTCCAGTAGAGGAACCCCGGTAAGCTTTCTGTAACTATTAAGCGGCGGAACGTGCCTTCGGACCGTTTAAGCCATCGTTGGCAAAGACAAATGGACACCGGCAGAAGAGGCACTGATCAGATCAGACGAGGTTGGATTAACCTAGTTATTGGGTCGGATAAATTCTTTTTAAATTTCAAAGTAAGGTGAATATAACCCTTATAAATCCACTTAATGACTCTCTATAGGTTTTCCTCGAATTTATCTCAAACATTACGCTCCCAAAGCTAAAATGGCCTGCGAATGGTGATCCCTTAATTACTTTAAAGCTTAGAGGGTCGGTGAAGTGAGCGTAAACAAAACAATGTTGTTATTTTAGGTTAAAGCTAAACAAAGTCCCAGGAAACCAAATAACTGTTTTATAATTTTTTTATTTAAATATAATAATTTTTGTTTTTAGTTAAATTTATTTTCTATATAATTATGAACACATTGATATCGGTGCACAAAACTCTGATGAGTAGTGAGTATCTATGTCATCATAATAATATTATGTTGGTGTTTTTTGTGAAGATGGTGGTGACGATGATGATGATTACTGTAAGTGGTTTGATGGCATGTGCTTGCAGTTCTTTAAACAATGGAATATCCAAATATGTATATATAAGGACTCAGGAGTTCTGTTCAGTACTTTTGGATCCGGGGTATACTTGGGTACAAAAGCTTACTTCTCATAGTTACCTATTATATCATCATAATGTGATGATGTATGGTGTGATGATGATGTTAATGATGATGATTACCGTAATTAGCATAGTAGTATATACTTGCAGTTCTTTAAACTACGCCGAAATCCCCAAACATGTATCTATAAGGAGTCAGGAGTTCTGTTCAGTACTTTGGGATTCAGGGTATACCTCGGTGCAAAATCTTACTTTTTGGTAGCATATGCTTGGACTTATTCAGAAAAAAGTCGAAATCACCATATGTGTCCATATAAATTTCGAGGAGTTCCCTCAAATCCTCATGGATCCCATCACCAGGTCACCACTTTGGTAAAAACGGGACCAACTTGGAATTATACCCTTTACATACGTAGGTATTCAAGTATCGATTTCATGACGGAATTTAGTGATACATAGACCTGTTTTGTGTTAATTGGCCATTTTAATTTAATTTGTGATCTTAGCTTGGTTGTAAGTGGGTTAATAGATAGATAGAGAAAATAATTTGTTACTAATCAAGATAATCGTATGTACAGAAACGTAAGTAGAGCCACATGCCCCATAGTTACACAACGAATGTTGGCGCATTTGAACAACATTTGGCACCCAAGACATAACACAGAACAATAAAAGACGCCATCATTAAAGATGTTTTGTAAATTCCGGATGTTGAAAGTTGATATTTGAACGTAGATTTCCTTCATCCGAAATAATGCGAATCATTTATAAGCAACCGTAGCAAATACATAACAAGAAACGTATGATTGGAAATATTTAGTGCATTAGTAAAGCGTTACTGATGAATGCTATTGTTCTATGGCAAATGTTCTAGAATCTAGGCTAACTAGACCTAGCTCTACCTATAGGTGATTAGAGATTAGGTAGGTACAGTAGGTAGTACCTACTTCTCTTTTTTTTAAATTATTAATAATAAAAAAAACATACATTTTACTGTGGTGTTACATATTAAATAACCTCGCCAAACTATGACGTTTGAGGGCGAGATGCGCTCATTCCCTAAACAGATACCGCAGTACAGTTACATGTTAACTTATAAATTATAATCTTTACATACTATGCAAAACCGAACCACTACACTTGAATACAATATTATATATTCATTTATTACATACATCAAATTCAATTTCTTTGATTCTTTTTTTTTTAATCTACTTTCAATGTTCATATAGAATACACAGCAGTATATTCTACATAAACATTGAATGTGAATAAAATTATTATAAATAAATTTTGATGATTATTTTGATGAACTCCAATTAAATTTCAAACCTAGATAATGTGCTTGGTGCAAGAGACTTCGAATTAAAAAAAAAACAACTTTTACTGTTTACTGCAAGTTCTATAAGGTTTAGGTAGTAGGCAACTAGGTACTTTAAAATTTTGCATGTTTGTCTGGTGGTACATATTGTGTTAACTATTTTTTAAACATATTTACAATATTCGAAAAGCGACCGTGCAAATAGCAACCAGTGAGCGGTGTGAGTCAGACGCGAAACAACCAGCGGAAATGAGTCCTTCCTCCGCGCTATCGGCCGGCACTTTTGTAAATTAAAATGGATGAGGTTTAAAGTGGAGCGGCCATAACTAACGGTTGGCCCGTCGTCTGTCCGCGATTACGGCAATCTGCGACACAAAAAATAGGACGCCCCGCGACGCGTGGGGTCGATCTCCCCCTACCGACGCGACGCCGACCCGATGAGGAGTATAACCCAAATACTGTCATGTGACACTACCGCGGACCGTCACACGCCCGGCTTAAGAATAGATCGGCAGTCGGCACTAGTAGCTCCGCAATAATCTTATAGCCGTGTACGTCTGATCCATTTACAGTACTTGTACCTAATAATAAAGTTGGCTAAAGTAGAATATATTTTATATAAGTACTTAATAATTTAATTTTAAATCATCAATCAATCAAAAAAATAATATCATTGTGTTTGTTCAATTGCGTACCCTATAAAAATCCGTGCCTAGTCCGAAAATTTTCTGGTCTTCTTTTTCACCAACTGAAAGTTATAATCCTGTATTTTTAATAAATATTGAAATAGTTAAGTCAATAAATTACGTGAGGTACTTAGGGACGGGGGGTCAAGGCAAATCTCACTTGGGGGAGAGGCAGAAAATATCACGTAATTTTTTTCTGGCATATAGTCTGTATATGCGAGACAATGTAGTTAATTAAACATCCAATGGTGTTAGTCCGACACTCGATTCTCAAATCTCTCGGATTACTCAGATCGTAATCTAAAATCAAAATAATAAAATAAATAATAGATTCTTCTATTCGCGTTTGCAGTGAGGCATCAGTGATCAGTGTAAGCAAAACCTTAAAAACGTCTTACGTAAATTATGGACTGTGTTAAAACAAACGAACAAGTGAACAATGATATTACCTACTGTCTCCTTAATCTTCTTCATTCTTCTTCTCCAGCATAAATACATAAAATATTAGCGTTGGTAAAGATATTTCCAAAGTATCAGTTAATTTTTTTACTGCGAAGTTTAGCGCGTCTATAAATATTTTTACTGGATCACATAAAAAGGAGGATGCTCTACTTTTAAATTTTTAATGCAATTTTAGTTTTTAAATCTTCAAATTGATTGTGGTGCAGATTGGCATAGCCTAAATACATCAGCGAGCTGTCGTTGCCCGGCTATATCTCTACACACTTCCAGCGACCGATGATTTACTGGACATTTGCGCATATAAATGTCATCTGTGGCAAGTTGGCACTTTGCGTGAAAAGTCGTGAACAAAGATGGCAGGACAAATTTATTTGGGTGCCTAATTGATATCTGTGGCGCGCTTACATAACGCCGTCCCCTCCCGTGACGTCACGTAATGGCCGTCTGGCGCGCCGTCGCTCCGTCTGGCCCGCGCGCCGCGCCGCCCGCGCCCTGCCGCCGCACAGCCAACGTCCGCGTCATACAAAGTGAATTCAATCGTGACGCACTACTGAATGATGAATCTAAACACATTCAATACTGTAATTGTGGAATGCTAGCTTGTCTATCTATAATAATATATTAAGTTGAGATTGGTCTAAAAATCTTCGCAAAAATTCACACTAGACGACTAAACCAGTCAGTAGTCAGTAGAATATTGTTCAACGTTGCCTAACTGTACTACTAGAACTTCGAGCTTTCCGTTCAGTACAAATGAAATAACTAAACAAGCAAGCTATGTCGCTGACTGAACAATTATAAATACTGAGCAAAAATAACCAATATCTGCCACCGTTAAAATACGATTTACGAGGATGATATATATGGTTACTTTTTCTTATCAGAAGCAAATCCTTCAATTAATTGCTCACTAAGTCCATATGCAAATTGAGAAAATGTAATTAATGATAGTCATTAATTATATTTTATTACAATTTTAATTTTCACTATTATTATTTTTACACTTGGATATTTGACAACATGTAAAGGTTTAGTTTTTTTTTAATAATTTAAGAAATTATTAGGTATTACAACTTGATAAAAGTAAAAAGAATTAGGATTTTATGTGTAGTTTTGTAATTATATGCATTTCAAAGTGACAAAAAAATTAAAATATTTTTTTAAAACAAAAAATCTACATAATTAGTTTACTTACATCAAATACAACTATGGTATGGTAACTACTATGGTATGTATCAGCATAAGCGCGCAAAATTACGAGATTTCAGAAATTCTGTGCATATGGCCATACATTTCGTAGCAACTTACTAGCGTGTGACGTCATCACTAGTACGACTTTTATATGGGGCGTTTTCACGAGACTCACAAGTGCTTCAAACAATCCGCAATATGTTTGAAAATTTTGATTTTTAGTATACTATTCCTTTACAGCGCAATATTCATTTATGTAATAAAAAAATACAGGAAAGTACGTCGAGCTACGTTTCTACGCTACATTGTGCTACGCAGTGCGTAATAGCCAATTAATTTCACTAATTTAGAAATAACTATTGTAAAAACTATAACCCGACTACGTAAACTATTACCCGGGCTATTATTTCGAATCTATTGACACCTAATTTATTAAAATCGGATCAGTAGTTTGGGCACTACGTCGGGAGAAACATACATATTAGATATATAGACTGCCAAAATTACCCTTCCTTTTGACTTCGCTGTAGTCAGGTGAAAAACATCTTTCTAATGATGGCATGGCATGATTCCCCTAATAGCACAGTCGACGCCGCGCGGCATTTAAAAGTAATTGTACTGTTAGAGCAGACAGAGTACTTCCTGTAACTGCCTGTAAGCTGCTAATGTTCCAGGATTTGCCCAATTTTTGTGTGTGACATTATATATAGTAACTCATGTCGTCACGTCGCTAATGTAAGCCGCGTCCTTCATGCTACATTACGCTGATGCGTTCCTCGGCTGACCCCGGTGACCGCCGCGCTAACCCCAAGGTCAAACTAAATGTGTGGCAACAGTCAAGAGCGAACCGTTTATGAAAATTAAATATTTTAAAAAATCTAAATAGCTGTAGTGATTTGCTTGTAAAGAACGCAATTATTTGTCTATTCTAGAGTACCTAAGATAATAATATATGAATGTAGATTGTGAAGGAGGCGACGGAAGTCTGAACTGGTCTGGAACCCTTTAACAGAGGTCTATGGTATATACATAAACCCACGGAAAACTGGCTATGGCGTGAGTGAACATAATAATGTTGTCATCATCATCATCATCATTAACAGCCATAGGACGTCCACTGCTGGACATAGGCCTCCCCCAAAGATTTCCACAACGAACGGTCCTGGGCCACCCGCAACCAACGGCGGCCCGCGACCTTCATAAGGTCATCGGTCCACCTAGAGGGAGGCCATCCAACGCTGCGCTTTCCAGTTCGTGGTCTCCACTCTAGAACCTTTACTCCCCAGCGATTATCAGTTCTACGAGCGATGTGGCCTGCCCATTGCCACTCTATTTAATAATGTTGTAAATTTGTGTAATCAAATGTACCTATGTAGTATGTAGAAAAAATATTTTAAAAGTTTGTCAAAGTTTTGTTCTAAAATATATATAAAAAAGCTATTGGTTTTTTAATATCGTACCTCTACCTACTGTACAACTACGTTGTTAATGTCCCTTGGCAATCATCGTTTTTCTATTACACACAGTTTATTAGACAGTGTATGAATAATCAAAAGTAAAAAACTATAACCCAACTACGTAAATTATATAGTCTATATTACCCGGGTCATTATTAAGAATCTATTGCCATCCCATTTATTAAAATTGGATCAGTAGGCGCTACGATGGAACAACCATACACATATAAATACATACATAGGTACTTACATAGGCTGCCAAATCATTACCTTTCGTTTTGGCATCGCCATAGTCGGGTAAAAAACGACGTTTCCCGAAAGACATTAACGTCAAAATATAAAAAGAACGATATCAAAATGGCAATTTTCTGGGTGAAATATCATCGGACCCGTATTAACATTTCAACTATCCACCCGGTCGACCAATCGATCGAATTAATATACTAGTATATATAAAAAGCAATAAAAGTAAGTGCAAGCCACGATCAGACTGCACGTAGCTAGGTATACCCGGCCTTAACCTTGAACGGCGTCTGACCCCACCCCGTCACCCCGAACACCCCACGACACCCCCCGTCCGCCACCCTACCTCTCCTCTCACCCATTTTGAATTTCTAAAACCCTACAAATGAGGCTTGTAATCGTGTTTAATACACGTAATATTACACCAGTCTGAAATGACTTTATTGATTCTGCACACAGGAAGGAAGGGATTTTAACGCCGTTGGTTAGATAATGTCTGGCGAAAGGGTGACCGGACACGCTCTCGTACTCGTAATGATTTTGTGTTTTACCCGACAGTGAAATTGAGGTTTCAATATAGAAATAAAAGGGCTGGCGCTTGGAGTCAGCGCTTTAAGCGCTTATGTGGGATTTACACAGGTGACTAAAGCCGCACGTTTTTTCCGCAGCACGACTAAAATCTACCGTCTAAGTGGACATTCGGCATAATGCAATTTCACCTACAAAAATGACAAGGCGATTTGTCAAGCGACTCGCCGGCCGTAGCACGACGAAAATCGACCCATTTTAATCCTGTATCACCAATCTGTTTGCTCGTTTGCCCTACATTTAAACTAGATTTTAGCTGAGTAGCGACAAAATTTATGCGTCGCTACTTTGAGGACAAAATTATTTTATACCATAAGATTTTCTATCGTATTGCTGGATACAATGTAAGTTAAGAATAGGTACTATTCAGAGTGAGAAATAGCTAAAGAGTAGGATAAATGGGCAGCTCAGGCAGTCTTAAAAGCATTCCTTTGCTGTAATGTGCGGAGTCAGGGGTATTGTAAGTACATATCTGTAGCTAGTGGCTACACGCGCAGTCGCTCTATACGAGACTCTACAAATATAGTAGCGCTACCGTAGCAAAAGAACACTTATTTAGAAACTTGATATTACCCTTCTTCTCGTGGGACCCTGCTTTTTTCCGGGATTAAAATACAAACCATCTGTGTGAGAAAGTAGTTAAATACGTTCAGCCGTTTTCGCGTAAAAAATAAACACACATACATTTAAACTTTCGTGTTTTATCATACGGATAAAATATTATATTTGTGGATCATACCATCACGTACCTCGACGTTATATCTTGTATACCTTAAGCGAGCAATTCTTGTATTATATATAATTAGTATATAGTATATAGTATATTATATATAATAGTATATAATTCTTGTATCTGGTGTTTTTTCAGTCAGTGTCCGAACGTTCAGGAGCGAATATACTCTTGAATATAAGCAACTTTTACTATGGGATTAACTTTCCTACTTGACAAAAAAAATCAGCTGTTTCCTACAAAAGGGCTACGGCGTAGATAGCATTTTGTAGGAAACTGCTAATTTTTTTTTCAAGTAGGAAAGTTGATCCCATAGTAAAAGTTGCTTATATTCACTCCTGAAAGTTTGGACACTGATTGAAAAAGCACCCGGTATATAATCGAAATTTCGGAAACGATTTAAAAATTTTCCGTCTTTAAGAACTAAATCATATAATATAAGGTCAGCAAAATTTATAAAATAATAGGTACCTACTGCAATCCGTTATCTTCCGAAATCTGTAGCTACTAGAACTCCGAGCAAAGCTCGGTCTCCCAGGTAGGTTCTCTTAACATTAAAGTACAAACTTTAATATTTAACTTTTACTTTATCTACCTCAAATTATTCCAGAAATTGCTCTTGGTTTCAATCACGTACTTTCTTTAATAACTTAAACATTATCGAATAATATAGTCTAACCTACTCGTAATTTCGTTTAAAAGATGTGAATGACCGCACAGTATGTTTCAGTTTATTTACAGAAGACATTAAAAATTTAATTGCAGAATGGCTATCTTATTTTTACGACACTAAATTAGTCCATTACAATGACATGTAAAAATGTCCAAAAATACTATGTAATTCAGGGGAATTAATTAAACAAGTCTATGAAATTAATTAAAAAATGTTTTTAGTAGCCTTCACCAAATATATAACAAAAGTAATCTTAACAAATTTTTTTAAATAACTCATCGACATCAACAGCAAAATCCCAATTTTTAGGTTACCATATAAACCTTTAATTGAGACATTGTTAGGAATTAGTTACGGTTGTATAGAAATCCAGCGTATCAGCGTAACCCATAACTTACAGGTTACAATGACTATGACGTGACGTTATTACAATTAGAAAAGCTTATTAATTTATTGTTTTAAGATAACCGTCCCTTTTTGTGTACAGTAAATAGTGATCGTTTCAATGAGGACCTCAGTACAATAATGTCATCGAAATTGTTCAAAGAACACTTCGATTGAAAATTATTTTGTTGAAACTGTTATTATTGGTTTAATTTAAAGTAATAGATAATAATATAAAAACAATGTCTCTAAAGTTTTTGTATTCGTTTTTATTAATCATGTATGTGTTTTTTAACCAACATTTAACGTCTTCGATGGCACTGAGTAAAGAAAATTATGAAGGTAACAATTTAACTGCGGCGAATCGAAGTCAGCCAGGATCTTTCACGAACTCACCCCGAGTTTGTTTGTATCTGCTTCATTTCATTCCCTAAGTTTAAGTGTTCAACCCATGTTTCAAAATCCAATCATACATTTACAATCATATTTTTACTGTAAATTTTTCAGTATTGGGTAAAGATAACAATTACTACGAGTGCCCAACAAACGAGAGCTTGGTTGATGCTGAAGATATATTAACTTTCATTGACTACATATACGATAGACAAGCTTATAAAAATAAGATAATGTCAAACTATACAGAGCACGCACAGCGAGTAGCTAAAAGCCATTTAAAATACATAAATAAAATTAAAGACTTGATAAATAATCATTCGGAACATTTAAATTATACGTTAGAAGAACTTAAGAAACACTACTATGGATCCAGTAATAGAACAAATACAAGATGAAATCGGTGAAAAGCCTCAATTAGAAAATGAGTTCAAAATGAAAATAATGGACTTGCATATGTCTATACAAACGTTAAAAGAATATAAACTGGTATGCAAACGCAACTGCAAGAGAAAGCTGAGTAAGTACCTATTTTCTATATAAATCTTTAGATTACTAATGTAAATACTAATGTAATACTTAATAATAAATAGCCTGTTAATAATGTTAGGTAATTATTGATAAAAAGTAATGAATTAACGCGTAGAACTTCAGAATACTAAAACTTACTAAAGTAAACTGATTACTAAATAGAACTACTTCTTCTTCAAGTCTTAAATATTCCTACCTTACCTACTTTGTTTTATTTTCAGAATACCGTGTGGAAGAGAGAATAAAATACGGGCAGAGTTTTTGCGTTAACTTAAATGATTTATATGAGAACATTGACTCAAAGCTTACTATAGTCGCAGAAAATATTAAAGAAATAGCCCATTCATTAATAAATAAAATTGATAAAAAATTAGCGAAGAAAGAGAATTCTTTACGTCGTAAACTTGAAAAAGGGTTTTTGGGGAAATCGGGCAAGATAACCATGAAAGTTTTGAAACTGCAAAATGAACACGAAAAACTAAGACACGATCTGGTAGAAATAGGTAACGGTTCACTTTCCCTTGAAAAATTAGGTGGTGAAGTAGATAGCAAGTTAATAGGATCCCGCCATCAAATAGAAGACTATGGAGAATATTGTCTTATTTGTGACCTGGATATACTAACACAAGATGCAATCGAAACTACTTTGCCAGGTTATAACGTTGTTAGTGATTCAATTAGAGTAAAATATGAGCACGTTTGGAATGCAGTGCAAACCCATATAAAGTCATTTTATCTCGATTTATTTGCAAAATTGAAAAGTATGAAAAAAATAGAAAGTATAAAGGAGCAATATAGACTTACTAAAGATGAAGAAGCTGAATTAAAATATGATGCGGAAATGGTGTTTGATCATCTAGAAATTATAGGTCCTCAACCACCTACGAGAAGAGTTATAGAACTAGTTAAGAAATCTAAAGAGCTATTGCAAAAACTGGAAGTAAACTTGGTAAAAGTTAAAAAAAGTAAAGTAAAGTAGTACTGGAAGTAAAAAAAGCTTACAAGCTTTAATATATTAAATAATGAACATTCATCATTCTATATCATAATATATTATCCATAATATATTATAATCTATCCATAAGTCTTGTCTGTATCAAAGTGATAATGAAAGAGATAAAAATTGTAATAGAAAAATTAACCCTTACCTACTCACTGACTTACTTGTAATATGTTTTACCTTTTATCTGTAAGCGTATATTTTTTTTAATTCTGCTATTGTAATATATGGCTATTTAATGATAAATCCGTAATATATGTAGTTTCTGTCATAATACCAATACCGCTAAACTAATCGCTACAAATATCAAATTAGTGATAAGTCATTTAAGCGTTAGTACCTACCTACCTGGGAGACCGAGCTTTGTTCGGAGTTTTAGTAGAACGATAAAATAATCCTACTAATATTATAAATGTGAAAGTTTGTAAGGATTAAATGGATGTTACTCTTTCACGCAAAAACTACTGAAACGATTTCGATGAAATTTGGTATGGTAGTAGTTTAGATGAAATTTGGTATGGTATGGTTTAGCTCTGGATTAAAACATAGGATACTTTTTATGCCGAAAAAGTACGGTGTGTCCGAGGGATACTGTATTAGTATAGCTAGTTAAAAATATATAAAAGTAGCTGTTTCCCGCGGCTCCGCCCGCGTATATATACTATCGAGTACCCCGTGGGTTACTGTACTTTTCCGGGATAAAATGCCTATGTTTTATCCTATGTATTTATATGTAGCCTATGTTTTAATCCAGAGCCTAAACTACCACTATACCAAATTTCATCAAATCCGTTCAATACTTTTTGCGTGAAAGAGTAACAAACATACATCCATCCTCACAAACATTCACATTTATAATATTAGTAGAATAATAAACGCCTAGTGAGGTGACCTCTAGTCAATATAAATATGTGATAAAGTTTAAAATGCATATCTAATCTATTCGAATTGAGACAACAAGAAACGGCCGTTGACAACAGGGGACTGAGTGACGCGCTAGATTGGAGACAATAAATGTTCATGTAAAAATACACGGTTCGCGGTCCCTTTGACGCAGCACCAAAAACCGACAAAAATCGAGAAACATTACGCGAAGCCGCGAAAAATGTGCGTATCGACCCCACACTTCGTGTTCGCAAAACTTTCGCAGTGTCGCGCGCGATTCGACGTGGAAGTGTGGGGAGGGAGTTACATAAGGTTTGGAAAAATCAATTACGGATACTTCAGGCACATGATCCACTGCATATGTAAAGACGTTTAGGCAGAAAAATAATTGTCATATTCAAACTAAAAAATCCATCTCATGTACGGGTGACTCTCCGCAAAACGCAAACTCGCCCATATAAAGAAAAAATTTTTTTTTCGGGAATGACTATTATTTTTCTGCTTAATCGTCTTTACATAAGCAGTAGATCATATGCCACAAGTATCCGTAATTGATTTTATCAAACTTTATATATAAGAAGATAAAGTTCAAAACGACGAATACTATAGAATAGATACAGGTACTTATAATATATTGTTACGTAACATACATTGAGGACATAATAGGAGTCCGAGACATGACCACGTGAATCATAAAACAATGTCAGCTAAGGCCACCTACTTGGCACCTGCCGTATTGCTATTGTTATGTATGACAGACACTCCTTTAGATTTCACCTCATCGGAATTAGAAATAAGAGTCGAGTTAGACGTAGTCCAATCGACTATTAGCACCATCATCATCAGGTTGAAACGCAGTCTTTCCATTTTGAATGATACTATCTTTGTTGGTCTGTTTTTTATTTTGCCCGACTACGGCGAAGTCAAAAGGAAGGGTAATAATTTTGGCAGTCTATATATGTATGTACGTAGATTTGTAAAAATAGTCCGGGTAACACAAGCTATATAATTTAAGCAGTCGGGTTATAGTTTTTATAAAAAATTAATTACCTATTTGATATTATTAATTACAATATTAATAAGATTTTACTTTGAATTTTCGTAACGAACTATAAATAATAATCCTTGACATAAAAAATATACACACTGCAAATTGCAGTGATTTGCAATAAATCCTTTGATGTTGCTGCTATTGATCGCGGCTCGGGCGTGCCGATCGAATTAAATTATGATGCTGGTTTAAAATTTGCGCTTGCTTTGTCCCCTTAAAAAATTTAACGATGCATTTATAATTCAGGGTGAGCGACCGGCCGCGCCGCGGTCGGATTGACGGTCGCCGATATGCAGCGCTCCTCAATAAATCTGAATAGGTATTGTGCGCGGGCGCATACAAAAGTATCGCCGCTCATTGTGAGTTCAATTCGTGAAGGTTCGAGGGACGAGGAGCCGTTGACATCAAATTTGAGGACGTGTGATGTTTGACACATGAGTGCAAACGATATTTGGAGTTAGGGTTAAGCTACACGACAACGGCGCAACAAGGTGCGACTACAATGCCGACAAGAAACATGGATGACTGCGACATAAACAGTGATAACAATCATTTGCCGAGGTCGCAATAAGGTTGTTAGGTATAGGCAAGTAGCTAGTTTAGCTAGTTTAGTATTGCAAACTGTTACTTAATATAATAGGTAGAGGAGTTTGGTGTCTAATGTTCATGTCTTAAGTCGCATATTCAAAGTCAGAATAACTGATTGTAAAAAAATCGCTTATTACCAATGTGGACTCACCGTTAATTTTTACTGACATCTGACAAACACACCAATATTTCTTCACAATAGGTTATCGATTAGTGTTCTTCTTCTTCTTCTTTTGGCATAGCCTTCCCTGTAATAGGAGTTGCCAACGTCAGAGTGATGCAGCAGATGTTCAGTGAAAAGCTGATGGCGTACAGTGCAGGGAATGGCTCATGCAATGACTTCATGGGTACCTCATGCAGATACAAGTTATAATTACTAGTAAAAAAACAGAATAATATGCAAAGCCAATGTTTCTTAGCCTTTTTTTTTAAATTTATTATGCCCTACATAATATACAGAACATATATAAATAAAATAAAAATTAACGAAAATGAGTTATATATATATATATATATATATATATATATATATATATATATATATATATATATTAATTAGTAATACATAATCAAAGTTTTGTGTGCGTTGGGTCTGCGGCAGAAAAAATATCAAACACCCTCATTCGTATTATTATAACCCTACACTGTTAACAATAATGCTTAATTGATATTATCCCTTTGACTATGTCATCAGCAGATAGCAGGGCGTTTGTTGAGCGTTTGAGACGATCAGTTCCATTTCAGTCTCAAACCCGGTCGGTCGAAATAATTAATTGTGTAATCAAATTTTTCTATTTTCTAATAAATAAGTTTAGCAGTAAAACAATTTTTTGTGAAAAGACTTCTTTTCGAAGACTTTCGCCGGATCCCGTTATACGGAAAGTAATATTAAAAAATATATATATATTTGGTGTGTAAAATAATATTTGGTGGCAGCGGTGGGAGCAATGGGTAAGTGACTTACAATTTGGCGAATGTTAGAACTATCCTAAAGCATATTATACAGATTAATCAGTGAGTGTGGCAAAACTGTATATAACGTGAATATCGAAAAACACATCAGCATCATCCTGTCGTCATTAGCAGCAACAACATCCCACTACGAGGAGTCCTAGAAGATCAACGATGGTCCCAGCAGTGTTTCTTGTGATCTTGATCTTCCTATGAGTGAACTTTAATTCTTACCAATAACTCAAAATCCGTTATTTATTATTTTAAGATTTTATTTTTCACGTTCTTTCATAGCATGAAACATATTATATAGAGTTGTTACATTGTAATTCTAAGATAAGAGGTCTACGCAGTGACCGGATGGTTTTGTTTACATAAGGAATTCCTTGTCCACTCAATAAGGCATGGCGTACACCGAGTCTATCGATTTATTTTAATGATTATATTTAACTTCATTTTTATTTTATTATTAATGAACGCAATAGATAAATCAAAATATCTAGTAAATCGAGAAGCTCAAGCACATCCAGATTATCAACAAAATCTGAAACAGATATTGAATTTTATGTCCCAGAGGTGTACTCTTAAAATTCATTAAGCTATTTGATGGTAGTCGCGAAAAATTAAATTCTTTTATATCTAATTGTCAAAGTGCATATAACTTAGCGGATATTACACAGAAAAATTCAAATATATTCTTAGCCAGCTTGAAGGGAAAGCCCAGTCTTCGTGTGACATAAAGGAGTTCGAATCATTTTATTAATTTAATCCAATTTATTAAAAATCAGTTCAGAGAGTAAAAACATTACACATACCTCCTTTCTGAACTTTTCCAAGAATGCAAACAAAGTTCATCGGAATCTGTTAGTCAGTTCGCCTTAAATATAGAAAAACTTATATCTAAATTAATAACTGAAATAATCTAACGCGACCAAGAGGAAAACCGATATATCCGGATGAATTGCTAATATACAAGATTTTGCCGCACACACATTTATCATAGAGTTACATCCACGAATTTAACAAATGGTTAGGTCGTAACTCTGAATCTCTTAACTCGGCATTAAATTTCGCTGTCGCTGAAGAGAAAATAATGTCAAATACGATGAGACGATTCCCACAGGTTAACACCGAAAGACCGAGAATTCAACCTCTTCGCGACTTTTCGTTACAACCTCCGCGATTTCAGATCAAAGGCCTCAACCAAATCAGTTCAGGAGACCAGTCAATACAAATGAACTAATATGCCGACACTGTAAGAACATTGGTCACTCTATAGAATCCTGTAGAAAACGCCAATATAACAATAATCTATTTAACAATAATAATACTAACAATAATAGATATAGACAGAACTCTAGGGATCCACCGACAGGAACAAATTCAAGATCGACCCCGGGGCCATCTCGAGCAGTTTTTACTGCCAACGGGGTTCACGAACCAGTAGCCGACGAAGAATACGAATATTTAAACGAGTAAAATTTCCCGATAGGTATCGGTCCGGAAATTATCCAAGTAAATTAAAATACTAAGTCCACTGAATCGTTTACTAATTCCACTCTATCATTTAATGAGCCACGCCTACCTTTTAGTTCCACTGTATCTTATAACAAACCACGCCAATCTACAAATTCCACTGCATCATTTAATACGCTGAGCCCACTTTCTAGTTCCACTGTATCATATAATGGGCCGCGCCAATCTACTAATTCCGCTGTATCATTCAATACGCCGCGCCTATCTTCTAGTTCCACTGTATCGTATTATAAACCGCGCCAATTTACTAATTCCGCTGCATCATTTATTATTTATTTTATTTATTTATTTAATTATTACTTCATACCAATAAACAAAAAATATAAAATAAAGACCTACAAAACTGTTCTTCAGTTTGTCTGTAGGATCAATGTTACAAAACTTAATATTATAGACAGAGTATAAAAATAAAATTAACAAGATACAACATTAATAATACTCATAATACATTATGAGATATTGTAATAACAAAAACAACTAAAATAAAATTAGAGTAACGATTAAAATAATTACGCCGCGCCTATCTTCTAGTTCAACTGTATCGTTTAATGAGCCATGCCTACCTCCTAGTTCCTGGTAGTTCCAACCTGCTACATCTACTAACAATTATACAATGCCTACTACACCTTCTATACCTAACAATTCTAATTCATCATTATTTGGAGAAACTAAAATCTATAAAATTAATTATAATATTGGAAAAAGGAACTTAAATCACGTTAAAATTCTGACATCAATTGCTCCAAAACCACTATCCCTCCTAATTGACATTGGATCTTTTATATCACTAATCAAACTTAAATCTATTTCAAAAACCCCACCTCTGAGTAGTAATACTATAACATTAAAAGGGATTGACGCTGGTGATGGAACTACACCTACATTAGCTAGTTTCCATATGCAAATATTTAGAAATAATGAACCACATGTTCACGAATTTCATGTTGTAAAAGATATTAGCCTCGTTCATGACGGAATCATTGGTAATGATTTATTGGAAAATCTTAAATGTCAAATTGACTATAGTAAAAAGGTCTTATACATAGGTGATGAATCAATAAACCTTATATTCTCTGCGCCAATCTATACTATACCCCCTCGAACAGAGTCAGTGATAGAATGTACATTAAAAAATCGTAATATATCCGAGGGCATTATTCTAGATCAACACATCTCCAACACCATACTAATTGCAAACAGCGTAGTCAAAGTTAAAGAAAATGGTCGTATTAACATAACGGTGGTCAATATATCTGATGAACCCTTTACTATTAATTCCAATCTCAATCTTGATATAGAGCCTTAAGAACAGCAAAAGCATGCCCAACATCTACACTCACAGATAAACATTTCAAAAACAACACAACAAGTCCTAAACTCCCTTAGAACAGCACATCTCAAAGAACAAAAAGAAGCATTATTCAATGTCTGTGCCAATTACTCTGACATGTTCTACCTTCCAAACGATTCACTTTCTTTTACTACAGCCGTTGAACACAGGATCAGAACCAACACAGACATACCTATACAAAATCCTACAGATTCCTGGAATGCCATAAAAAAGAAGTCGAAACTCAAATCTCAAAAATGCTAGATCAAAAAATTATATCATCTTCAACTTTACCGTGGTCGTCACCAATTTGGGTGGCGCCGAAAAAACTAGTCTCCTTAGGGCAACGTAAATGGCGAGTGGTAATCGACTATAGAAAATTAAATGACATCACCATCGGAGAAACATATGCCATTCCTCAAATTACAGAGATACTAGATCAGTTAGGAAAGAGGCAATCCTTCACGACGTAAGTCCTTGCTTCGGGGTTTCACCAAATAAACATTGCCCCAGAAGACACTCCTAAAACTGCATTCTTGGTACCACAAGGCCACTTTGACTTCACAAGAATGCCATTTGAGCTAAAAAATGCCCCAGCTACATTCCAGAAGGTCATAAACACGTGCCTCTCTGACCTTCAAGACTCCAGATGCTTTGTGTATCTAGATGACATAGTCTCATACTCACCAGATCTCTCTTTTTATATACAAAACCTAATTGCAAGATTCGATAGACTCAGATCCTTTAATTTAAAATTGCAACCAGACAAATGTTAGTTCATATGTAATGAAGTAGCAGACTTAGGTCATCTCATAAACAAAGACGGGGTTAAACCTAACCCAGAAAAGGTAAAAGCAGTCACTAATTTCCCAGTTCCTGAATCACCTAACGTTATTAAAAGTTTTCTTGGTCTCGTCTCGTATACAGGAGGTTTATCTCAGATTTTTCTAAACTTGCTGTCGGGATTAGCCAAACTTAAATACATTTTAACTCTACAGGTGACCCAACTAAATTCTCAATAGCATATCCCATAAGAAGTACAACGGCAGAAGAAACTAGTGATTGTCTCATACATTTTATATCCCTCTTCGGCATACCAAAATCTATTCTTACTGACCAAGGAACTAATTTCACCTCCAACCTTTTTAAAACAACATGCCAATTCCGAAAAATTAAACAAATATGGTCCTCACCATATCACCCACAAACTCAGGGCGCGTTAGAACGGAGCGACTCCACACTTAAAGAGTACTTGAAATCATTTGTCAATTAGACCCAGGACAACTGGGCAACATACGTTTACACAGGTATCACATACAATACAACAATACATACAACCACTAAATTCTTTCCTTACGAACTAGTATTTGACAATAAACCTTATATCCCAAACTCCTTTTATGACCGTGAATTGGGTACAACATATACCGATTATACCTATAAAGAAAACTACAACACAAACTTAAATATACAAGAGAAAAAGCATTAGAGAACATTTTAATCCAAAAGATCCAAAGAAATATCAAAAACTTATTACGGTACTCGAACAAAACCAAAATATAAAATGGGGGACTATGTTTACCTCAAAAAGCATCTGAAGCTCACGAAGGCACTATCTCCGATCTGGAATCCTTATAAGATGATTAAAGTCAACAACAATCACACAGCTACTTTGTTGATTAATAGACATAGAAATTTAGTATAAAATGTTAGATTAAGTATATTAAGTAATAGTTAGGATAGCAATTATAAATTATCTAATAATCAGTATAGAATATATAAATAGTAAAATAAGGTTACTGATGTTAACTTATCCTATTTAGGCATCCCAATCGATGCGCAGCTGGATGTTATACAGCTATTCAACCATACTACCGGTATCTTCTTTAATGGGCTAGGAAAACTAAAAGCCATTAATGGACAATTTAATGTAATAAATTACGTAGATATATCTTATATACAACCACATCTTGTAAACTTAAACGAAATTATAAATACAATTAGATTTACCTGTAAACAATCGCTACTTCAACAATGTCTAGACACACTATCTCCTTTAGTGGCTCGATATGAAGATTTAACATAATAAAGTCCGCATGGTTTAGTGCAGTATGGACCGTATTCAAACACATTTTTGGTACACCAGATGAAGACGATGCGATAAAGTATGATTCCGCAATTAATGAACTTCAAAATCATGAAAAAACTATTGCACAATTGGTAAAAAAAATTATTCTATTTACAAACTCTTCATTAGAGAAACTTAAATACTCCATTGCTAAGTTGAATGAAAATGAAAAACACCTTAACGATAAAATTAACAATATATTGAATATCACTAACCGTATCTATAGTACTTCGGAAGCATTAACACTAGGCTCCAAGGTTCTCTCCATACTAACTTATATAGAACTGACTTAACCGAACCCGTCATATTAACTAGGCATTTTGCCTAGTTAATATGACGAATAGTTAATATGTTCTACATCCTACAGTTATTACACCAATGCAACTTTTTAATGAACTAATTAGTAATGATAGATACTTACCAAAACACTCAAGAATTCCGACTATTATGAGCCTAGATAACATTCATTTAATCTTAAGCATATCTGATGTCGCATGTTATTATTATAAGAATAAACTTGTATTTATTTTACAAATTCCACTAGATTATGATTTCATTTTATACCATAGTTTAGCATTACTTATATTCCATGGCGTGAATAACTCAGATGTATTTAGTATGATACAACCTGATAATAAGTATATTGCTATATCATATGATCAAATTAATTACTGTTTTTGGATAATCTAAAATTATGTAAGACGACTAATTCTGAGTTATTTCTATGCAAGATTCCAGTGATAATGTTGACAAACAATAAACCTACGTGCAAGCACGTACCTTACCTAAGCAGTGTAAAACAAAAACAGTTAAGGGAGAATTAAACATATGGCAACTACTCAAGAACAATCGGTGGCTATACGTGAAAACTGTTCCTAGTAAAATACATATGGACTGCAGTGCTTCGGGAACCAGTGAATTAAAAGTGTTCGGAGTAGGAATATTGAATATTTCCAAAAAGTGTGTTGTGTATACAAAAGGTGCGAAGTTAATAACTTCAGACATTATAAAAAACATTACTGTGTTAATTCCTAAGTTAGATTTTAGTATTACTAACAATCCTTGCTGTAAGCTAAATAAGCCAATCAATGTTATTTCACCTGAGGAAATAAACATTATTAATCTGGATGAATTAAAATTTGACAAAGAGAACAATAAGATTGTCTCCGAACTAGATAAAGTAATAAATAAGGAACCAATTATATTCAACGGCATTTTTATTCTTACCGTTATCATTATCATGATAATAATTATTTTTATATTAAAATTTATAATGTCGTTTTAAATGTTTTACCTAACTTTAACCTCGCTTTAAGAAATTTAAAAATAAGTTTAAGAAAATCCCAACAGGTAATGAAATCGAACTGGACGACATTTTTTTTTCATTTTTTTAAGGATTTTAGTACATGAAATGACTATGCCAATCCTTTTGTACTCTTAACAGTTAACACAAAACATTTATTAAAAAAAGAACGAACTTACAAAATAACACTAATTAAGTACATATTAAAACAAGTATAAAAACTATCCACTAACATCGAAGGCTGCCAGCATACTAGACGCATCAGAGTCTGGTTCGGCTAGAATGCTGTGTAGAGCACCTACATTAAATAAATTTATATTAAATTTAGTAACCAGTCGATCTCTTTTGTCACTGTTCCTTGTACATTCCATCAAGCAATGATATAAGTCATCTTATTACATAAATGGGAGAATGAGTTTTGCCGGGGAATTCAATGGGTGACGTTTAGATTTTGCATTTTTTTCATAAATGTGTGTTATTTCGGTTCTTAATGTGTAATATTGGTAGAATATTAACCATTAAATATTCGTTAACGTGCACAAGTGTGGGCAAGTGTTACAACTTCTAAAAACGTGCTATTTTGTGTTTCCCGCCAAAACTCCCTAGGAACTTTCAGTAAAGCGTCTACCACTTTACTGAATCGACTGACATGACTCATTGACTGTACTGACTATTTATTTGGACTTTGGCTAGACTTTAGACTTGACGTTAAAGGAATATAGTGTTGAAAATTGAAACGAAAGTTCTATTTCCCGCCTTTTTACTTGACACTGGCTAATGGTTTTAAGATAAGCCGACGCCATATATATATTTAAAAAAAAATGGGAGAATCAGCTATTCTCATCAAAAATAAAAAACTTCTACGAGGAACGTGGCCAGATCTTAATCTACATAAAGAAAAAATTTGCTGCCTGTTAAACCTAGACACGTAAAACCACGGAGTACGAAGAGGCTCACATTGGATACATTTATACCAAATATCGCTCGTTTTCGATCGTTCATCAAAATATTCCTTTAACATTAATCGACACTTGGATCTATATTTAATCAAAACTTCCGTAAAGCTTGGTAATACATTAAATTGACACCTTCTGTTATAGCTGATTTTACCAATCTGTCAGCCTCTTCGTTTCCCGAAATTCCAATACGAGACGGAGCCCATTGCAATGTCATAATTAAACCGTTGCCACAAATGATATTTAATTTATATAAAAATATTGTATGCCAAAGTTGTACCTCTGTAATCAGAGGTGCACTTGACAATATGCATGAGGGCACTTTGGCTATCTGTAAAAATTACAAATTTGCGAGCACCTACACTAGAAACATAATTTAAGGTCTGTGACAACGCAAGAAGCTCCGCAGTCATGATTGATATACATTTGTTCTTAATCTTAAATGTTTTATAAAAAATGTTAATTGGGTCATAAAAAGCCGATCTAAGACCAGTAGACGTTTTAGACCCGTCAGTGTAAATCCTATGATATCCAGAATATTTAGACCGAATCTCATACAATACTTCATGTTTTGGATTACTACTATCAAAATATTGTACTTTTGAACCAACCCCAGATTTCAGAGATTCACAAATTACACTTTTTACGTTAAGACTAGCTAACCAAGTATTAGGTTTTAAATTTTAATAGGCTCAATTTTTTTAATGTGCTTAGACCATCTTAGCGACTTATCTAAGTAGAATCCGCAATACTTAAAACTATCAACCGACTCTAATTGTACATTTTTATTATGAAGTTGTAAATCTTGCCTTCGACGCGCTCGAGTGAAAACACAATATTTTGACTTATTGACTGATAATTGTAATCCAATCTCATCCAGCAACTCTAAAAACCGATTAAGAGCACTTTGTAAATTAATAACACTGTCGTTGATCCTATTGTGATTTGCAAAAATAACAAAATCATCTGAATATTGAAAAATATACACAAAATTTATCAGTTGACAAATTCTAGAAATGACAATATTAAAATTTAAAGGAGAGATCGGATCACATCGTGGAATCCCATTATTTGTCCACCGAACCAGGAACTTATCTTCTTCATCACATTTAATCTCAAGACGCCTCTCTTTTAAAAACTCCCATAAGTAAGTACACATTCTAGAACCCACATTTAACTCTTCTAAAACTAATATTACTTTACGTATTGTAACATTATTATATGCTCCCTCTATATCCAAAAAACAAGTAACGGTTGAAATATTTTGTGAGAAACCAATTTGAATATTCGACACAAGACGACACAAACAATCCAGACAGGATTGTCCTCTTCTAAAACCGAAAGTATTGGGTGGCAAGGTTTCGTTATGCTCTATATACCATTCAAGCCGATTATGCAGCATCAAGTGAAATTTTTTACATAAACATAATATTAACGCAATTGGTCTAAGTTTACAGTCGGTATTGCTATTATACGAGTATTTAGGTATTGGTACAATCTGAATCTTTTTTTTTATTCTTTATTTAAAGGCTCTTCATCATATGACTATGTCATAATCTGAATCTTTCTACACTGAATAGGAATGCAGCCAGTACTAAATATAGAATTGTATAAGGTAAGTAATCTATGTTTGCCTACAAGTGGTAAATTAAAAATCACCGAATAATAAATCCCGTCGCGACCATCCAAATGGTGGATCATCGAATAATAAATCGAGGTGACGAATCATTTTTCTTAGAGCTTTCCAATTCATAAATAGTAAAATCAGCGTTTAGACGAGGATTATCTGAAGAAAATGACAGTGGGGGATCTCACACGTAATCTGGTGTTAAAGAGGACAAAAGATCTAGTTTATTCCTATCTGAAGTGTAGTGTCTTGCCTGTTAAATTCCTTTTTAACCACCTCATCTTCGCCACATATCAGGGACATTAATTGTTGACTCGCTAATACAATTACATAAATTATGAAAATCCGGAGAAGTTTACCACTAACAAGTTTAATTCTACTAGGATTTGCACCTGACCATTGTTAAGAGAAATATACCCATTATCTATACAACTGTCAAACAGTTGGTTACCTCGTGTGTCCGACCTGTTGGACCAGTTACTGTGATGTCCGTTAAAATACCCTAGAATCAACGAGTTTCTAGGAAACTGAGAAAAAAGGGAATCCCAATCAGATGGTGACGTGCATATGTCGGGCAATAAATCAAAAGAATATAGTGTAAAAGTTTACAATTAAGAATTTTAATGCCTACAACTTCTATGCCTGAATTATTAGTTAAGACTTGGATTTTAAAACTACGAAAATATTTGTGGCAAACAATAGCTACCCCGCCATAACCATCGTGTCTATCCTGTCTGTATGTATTTGTTTTCCCTAGTTTTATTAGAAAAAAATAAAATACTGCTAACTTAGGTTGCTCTGGGCATTCCACTGTGCTATATTTATTTTAGAATCAAAACTAGCTATTATTTTGTTTAGAAATTAAATCAAGGAAATCTGTGCCACGAAATTTTTCACATACACCTTTTTTATCAGGATTTTTATACACAAAACTATCTTTTCCTCTAAAGAGATATTTGACATAATAATCTATTTAAATTTCCCATAAATCTTAAAATAAAATCTTCAATATCGCGAAGAAACCGAAATTATTACTATGTGCATCACCACTACTATTCGTTTCCTCTCCTTCACTCTTCTCGCTGTTCATATGCCTGTTCTTTCCGTGTTCTTTTCCTCTTCCCACTTCTTCAAAATTCTGTCTCGATCTTGGCTCCTTTGATTTTCTTTTTTGTATGCTTTATTTTTGTAAGTCTTTTGCTTATTGATCTGCACCTTTTCATTATTCGTATCCTGCTCAATTATGTCATCCATTAAAATATCATCATTACTATTTTTTTTAATATTACTATCTTTTTTTCATAAAAATAAAAATAGGGGATGAAAGTTTTAAGTTATTATAAAGGTATCGTTTAAAACCCAATAACACGCGGGCGAAGCCGCGGGCAAAAACTTCTCTCTCGATCTCATCTCTCATAGTTTCAATCAAACGATTTATAATGCAAATCCGACTACCACGGAAAAGACTTACTATTTTTCGGGTTAACTAGCTACACTCACAAATAATGTGGGTTTCTATTGGTAAAAGAATTTTAAAAATAGGTTGAAGTAGATCCAGAGATTACCCTTTACAATCTCGGTAAGTCACAAACTCACAAAGAAACAAACTTTACCTCTTTATAATATAAGCTTTACCTCTATAAAATATTAGTATAGTTCAGATGTTAGCCGCGACTTCGTACGCGAAAAAGAAATCCTGGGAGAACCGTACTTTTTCCTGCGATAAAAAGTAGCCTATGCGTTAATCCAGTTGTCCATACATTCAGTTGTTAAATACGTTAAAGAGTAACGAACGGTACCGACTTCAAGATAATGAAGATTGAATAGAGAAATAGTTAAAATTTTAGCAAAATTTAAAAGGGTAATTATTTAGAAAATAAGTTTTATTTCATACTTTTTTATGCATTTTTGTTTCCTTTGGAAGTAGGTTTTAATATTTTGTTTAAAAATAATATTTTTTCTCTTTTTAGTTATATTTATAATATTATTATTAACACATTTTAAGAAAGTTAAAAATACAAAAAACCTCCGCTAGTCTCAGTCTCACGGCAAAACAAACTCAAGCGTTATTTTATGCCAGTTTTTTGAGAAGGCGTGGTATTTCCCCAAATAAGCATTACCGATCTGTGGACCTAATAAACAATCACCAGTGATGATAATGATTGGATACTATATTATTAAATAATAATAAAAAAAATTCGGCGGAAAAAATGCACCAGTAAGCATTAAATATATTATAGTGGTGATGATGATAACGAATATAATTTTGGCAAGAGCAAAATTTCAAAGACATTGATATCGGTGCCCAAAATCTGATTAGTAGTGACTATGTCATCCCAATAATATGTTGGCGTTTCGTGTGAAGATTGTAGTGATGATGATTACTGTTAGTGGTATGATGGCATGTGATCGCAATTCTTTAAACAACGCCGGTTTCCCCAAACATGTATCTATAAGGAATCAGGAGTTCTGTTCAGTACTTTTGGATCCAGGATATACCTTCGTACAAAATCTTTATTTTTGGTAGCATATGCCTGAACTGCTTCAGAAAAAGTCAAAATCACTATATGTGTCTATATAAATTTCGCGGAATAACTTCGATAGTGGAATAACCAAAACGCATTACTGAAAACCACATTCAAATTGCCGTTGACTTCGTACGCGCAAAAACAAATATCGCGGGAACCTTACATTTTTCCGCAATAAAAAGTAACCTAGGTATCTGTTAATCCAGAGTCTAAACTACTACCATATCAAGTTTCATCTAAATCCGCTCAGTAGATTTTGAGATTAGCGCGTACAACTCGTAGTAGTACTCTGTACGTAGACAAACAGACAAAAATTCTAAAAATCATTGTTTTGGGTTCTATGTCGTTCGTAAAGCCCCCCCTGTAATATCTTCCATGTACAGACAGCGACCAGTTACGATTTTATTATGTCGATACCTTGGGGTAGAAAGGGCGTAAAAGCCAAAACCCTTCTTTACAGGAGAAGCAGAAAACAAAATTGAAAAAAATAAATCGACTAAAAACGTATTTTTCTTGTATGTATTAACTCTTTTAAGTTTTGTATGTTATTTTTTTATGTTCTTTGCAATGGAAAACCTTATTTTATTGTCAGTCTCTTAGTTTAGAAGTTAGCTTGGATTTACGACCAAAGTTTTTTGTAAAAATGGTTTATACGCCTCATATTTCTTTCAGGTGTTTCATTGTGATAAGTCGTAACTAGAAGTATCGATCATTAGTTAAGAAAATCGTGAAATCACTTAGACTGTACCTTTTGAATGTGTAGAGTCGAAACTACAATAAGTTTATACTAATAATACATACCTCACTAAAAACTTGGGTAACAAAAACCATCATATTTAAATACCTCGCTTTACCTACTTGTATCTATGGGTGAAAACATTTCAAATTTAATCAGTTATTAAATCAAATTTAGTAAAATTTATGAAGTGATTAATTTTCTAAGAACATAGTATTAAGTTGTTTTTACACTATTGCGCGACAAAAAGGAGTGGTAATGTGTCTATCAGCCTATGATTGTGTGTTTGCACCTGGGGCACTATTAAGACCTAACGCGCGGCCGATTCTGATAAAAAACAAAAACTTAAAAGTATAAAATAAAATAATTACAAAAGAAACTCGGCTCGGCGTAAATGAAATAAAACTGAAAAAAAAGTCCAGTAATCAAAACTTTCGATATCGAATATTATTAATAACTATACCTACTATTGAAATAGTTTCGTGATCGAAACATTAAAAAAGAAATAATTCTTATAAAGAAACAGTCCGGACCCATCTAAAATCCGGCTTCTATATAAGTAACTAGCTGTTTCCCACAGCTCCGCCCGCGTAAATATAATATCGGGGAATACTGTACTTTTCCGGGATAAAAATTAGCCTATGTTTTAATCCAGAGCCTAAACTACTACCATCATCAAAATCCATTCAGTAGTTTTTGCGTGAAAGAGTAACAAACATCCATCCATCTATACAAACTTTCACATTTATAATATTAGTAGGATGGGTCCCGAATCCCGATTATTATAATCATAATGTTCCCTAATTTTTACACATAAAATATTCTTATTCTAATAGAATGTTCTCTTTTTCAATGTATCGATCACCAAACTATTTTAATAATAGGTAGTCGCGATTAACTGGACTTCCTTGTTTTTTTAGTTTTATACGTAGTTGGTTTTTTAATTTATTTATTTTATTACTTACGTTAAATACTTATTGTATTTAACGTAAGTAATAAAATAAATAAGTTAAAAGCTTTATAACCAATTAATAAATTTTTGTTAATGCGGCAACGAAGTTAGAAATTACTTTAGTATTGATAATAATACTATGCTTAGAACAATAATTGAGATCAAAGTTATCACTAGTTATCTAAGATTCAATAATATAATATGGTAATTGGCTATTGTAGCAACTTGAGTCGTATTGAATTCATATAAGCAAGGGGTTATCTGAGTGAATAAGCAGTAGTACTATTCAATAAGAATTTGCAATATGATTCAAAATGTAAAACCGAAAAATAAAAATCAGTCAAGCATCCGCCTTATCAACTACTAAAGAATCACCTTGCTTCATTCCTCATAACATAACGTTATACCTTTGACGACGTTAAATAACAATATAAAACTCTAAACTATCAATTACATTATTCTTTATTTGGTTTCATGCAGCAATATACATACTATCTCATTTTATTTCCTAATTGCAAAGTGAAATGAGCTAGTGGATATGTTTCTGCATTAATCCAAATTAAATACCTAAGTTAAATACCTTAATTCACAAATTTTTGTACGTCAGTAATCAATCTTCTCTTCTTCTTCAAAATCTTCACACATTGGGTAGGTACTTAACATCTACTTTATTTAAATTCTTTTTAATTTATAGAAATTTAATATTTAAACCAAATTGTACTAAACATTGTACTAAAAATAGTACTGAACTTTGGTTTTTACAACAAAGCGCATTTGCTATGTTGGTAATCAGAATTGTACTGAACTTTGGTTTTTACGACCAAGTGCATTTGTTACGTTAGTAATACCCCATACTTGACCCAAATCTACTGTCTTTTACGACCTAATCCTATAACAAATATGATATTACACCAAATAGTCATTACACCAAATAATCATAGCAATTTATATTTTTTTGTTTCTGACATCATAAATTCCAACAAAAACTTTGTCTAGACACTGAAGTCATCTGGGTCGTAAAAACCATTTTTTAGCGAATTTGAAAGTGTTATATAGACCAATTGATAGAGCGGAAATTTTTAAATAAGACTGCATCCATAACTCATTTTGGGTAAAAAAAATTATACGCCCTTTCTACCCCAAGGTATTGATATGTATAGATATAGATAATTATTACTATCTATTGTAGTAGACGGCTGAAAAAATGTAGCAGTCAAAATTATATTATATTTAATAATATTAAATTAAATATATTATAATTTTGGCTATTGCAAAATTTCAAATACATTGATATCGGTGTAGGTACTAAACTATGACGAGTACCTATGTCACCATAATAATATATTGGTGTATCGTAAGAAGATGGTGGTGATGATGATGATGATGTTTACTGTAAGTGGCACATGCTTGCAGTTCCTTAAACAATGTCGAATTTTCTAAACGTGTGTCTTTAAAGACTGAGGAGTTCTGTTCAGTGCTTTTGGATCTAGGGTACACGTTGGCACAAAATTTTACTTACTATAAAAGTCGAAATTACTATAAATGTCCTTATAATTTTCATCAGACCTCCGCTTTGGTGACTAAGGGACCAATTTCGAATTAGGTATATTATTCTTTACAACAACAAAAGACTTTTTAAAATGCTTCGACAAACGGCAGAGTAATGTTCAAAGATATACGTATCGGTGTAAAAGACTGTGAGAAGTACCTATTATCATCATAATGGTGTGATGAAGGCGGTGATTAATGATGATTACTTTAATTGACACCGTGGCATATGCTTTCAGTTCTTTAATCAAAGCCGAAATCCCCAAACATGTATCTTTAACGACTCGGGAGCTCTGTTCAGTACTTTTGGATCCAGGGTATACCTTGGTGCAAAATCTTTATTTTTGGTAGTATATGCCTGGACTACTTCAGAAAAAGTCAAATTAACTGTATGTGTCCATGTAAATTTAGAGGAGTTCCTCATGGATCCCATCATCAAGTCACCATTTTGGTTTCAAAAAGACCAATTGGGGATTATACCCTCTTCAGCAAAAAAAGGTTTTTGAAAATAGGTCCACAGGCGGCGGAGTAATCGTTGAACATTAAAATATTTATAAACAGCCGAATGTATAACCGCCTCCTTTTTTGGAAGTCGGTTAATTAAATTTTAAGTGGAGAGGAGTAACCAAAACGCATTACTGAAAACTGCCATCAAATCTGTTAAGCCGTTGACTTCGTATGAGCAAAAACGCGTGAACCGTACTTTTTTCCGCAATAAAAAGTAGCATATGTGTTAATCCGGAGTCTAAACTACTACCATACCAAATTTCATCAAAATCCGTTCAGTTCATTCTGAGATTAGCGCGTATAAACGTACAGACGAACAGACAAACAAACAAAAATTCTAAAAATCATTGTTTTGGGTTCTATGTCGTTCATAAAGTTTCCCTATAATAGTTTTTCTTATATATCTTCCAGTGGCGAAGGCTGGTTCTTCTTTATAGAGAAGTCCTAGCCTGTATAATAGGTAGGGGGTGTGAATGAGGGTCTTCAAAAGGTAAGTGAAACCGATAGGAATGAAGATATAGGAACCCCACGCCACTGTTATCTACCATGTACAGACAGCGACCAGTTACGATTTTATTATTATATGTATAGATTTTGCTATTGATCTGACTTAAAATCGCTTATTCCATCTTCATATAAGCATAAAATCATATCCTTCGTATCGTTCAGTGCATAATTAAATGTCAAAGAAATCAATATCTTTGATTTTTATTTGATTTACTAAAAATACTGTCTAATTAAAAAAAATGGAATAGTTAAATTTTATGTTGATACGTACGCGGTTTGTATACGTCGAGTCTCGCGACGCTTGCAAAAGTTTATAGAACGTATTTGATATTTTTAAACTGTTCGACCGTTATTAAAGGGCCATATTGACCGTCCAGCCAGTAGGTACTGGGGGACGACCCTGAAATACGCCGGTTATAGAAGTTATGAACAACAATAAAATCCAAAATCACCGTTATAGGTGGAGATGAAGGTGTAAGATGTATTTGTTGGTGTAGGAACAGTAGGAGTATGTAGTCGAGTTGCTGTTGTAGGCGGGTATGTGTAGGTATATTAGAGTTATAGCGGAGTTTCGTTTACGCCTCCACAGTTGCGAAACTTACGTAACTTCATATACATAACATTACATAACTTTGCAGATTGCACATAACTTCTATACCTGACGTTTTTCGGGATTGCCCTTTTGGTGACAACAAATATGATTTCTAGTGAAGTGAATATTTCATTGCTTTCGACTCTAGGTCTCGATTTTAGACCATCACCAAATACTAATGTAACGGTTCCAAAGCATAAATATGCTGCAACACAAAATACACATACACATGTAAATAATACTCTCTTGTACAATGTATATATCTGAGGTCCCGCGTTTAATATTTATTACTGTAACATTGTTTTGGATTATTCTTCTGCCTTCTTTTTCATTCTAGCTATAACAAGATAATGATCCTATAAAATTTTCCCAATAAAAGTGGAATCCACGAGCAATTTATAGATTCCTCTGATATTGAAGGTGCGTGAAACGGGGTAGCCCTTTTATTTCAGTATTTTCACTCGGAAAATAGTATCATTGACAGTTTTTGTTTTTGATCAACTATTTTAGCACTTATTTGTATGTAAAAAATATGGGAATTTTAAAACCATGGATCATATTTCTATATTAAAAACATAAGTTTAAGAATTAAGATATAATGTGCTCACGGTTCTCACGTTCTTTAACTGATAATCAACAGTCACAAAGTCACGTTCTGGACTAGTTTTGTATCTTTCTAATATTTCAGTGATAGAACTTGGTTTTTCAAGTTTTACCGATTTAATGAGTTCGCCAATAATATTTTGTAAGTTAATAACTTCATTGACGCACCAGTTTATGGACGGTAATCGTTTAGCATCGGGCGAACGTTTATTTGCCGTTAGGCATTATTATACCATAAAAGTATCGAAGCAAAAAATATGTATAAAGTATTATAACATCGTCATAGACGTCATTGTAATGCAGCGCGCGGCGGGCGGCAGCGGGCGTCGACGGGCGGCGCGGGGTCGCTGCAGGGCGTCGCAAGGGCGCGACTGCAGTGTCCTTGCCGCGACCGCTTGACCTCTGCCCGCCCGCCGCAGTACACGACCCGACTGCATCCAGTGGACAATCTCCAGATCGTTTGAGCATGTAAAGAAAATTAAATCGTAACAGCACTGTGAATTTTAATTATTTTTTTTTGCTTTTGTTTTTTGTCGAGCAATTTTTTTAGTTTTAATATTTTCAGTTGATGGTTTTGTGGTTTTGAGTGCCAGAAAAATAATCGCATTAAGCTTTAGTAGTCGCGGGTTCGTATTCCGTCAAGGAACTAAAATTTTTTGTGTTTCTGGGCGTGTTACAAATATTCGGCAACAGAGTAGCAGTTACCGTACCTTAAAGTAGCCTGTACATTCAGTTTCGCTTGATAATATTGTGAGGTATCGTATAGGCACCAAACAAAGACGATCATACCTGGGTACAAGGACATAAAAAAAATGCGTCAATGGGCTGGTCCCAAATAAATTGAAGTCTCTAACAACCAGTGGGTATACTCGTATTGGACTTCTAATTAGTAATTACGTGTCTCAGCAAAGATACTACGCCGCCTTACGTCGTAAAAATTAATTTGCTCCTACTGTTTTTACGTTGAGTTTTAACTGTGACCTTTATAATCACGGTGAAACAGAGGTTATATTAAACCGACTTCCAATATAAATATACACTAAAAAGTATGAAATAAATCTTATTTTCTAAATAATTTTCTCTTTAAAATTCGGCTAAAATTTTAACTATTTATCTTCAAAATCTTCATTATTTTGAAGTCGGTACCGGGCTACTAGCCCAAACAATATCCTGGTAAATCATTATTTTATAGAGTTCACGTTTAAGGTAAGGCTGGTAAACAATGTCGAAATTTCCAAACGCGTACATTTAAAGACTGAGGAGTTCTGTTCAGTACTTTTAGATCCAGGGTATACCATACAAAATATTACTTTATGGTAGTATATGCTTGAAGTAGCCCTTCAGAAAAAGTCAAAATCACTATACATATTATGTGTACATATAAATTTCGAGGAGTTCCCTCGATTTCTCATGGATGCCATCATCAGGTCACCACTTTGGTGATAACGGGAATAACTTCGGACTATACCCTTAACATAAAAAAATAATTTTGAAAACCGGTCCATAAACGGCTGAGTAATGTTCAAATATATCCGTGTCCGTGTAAAATACTATGAGAAGTACCTCTTATATCATCATTATGTGATGATGTATGGAGTGATGATGGTGGTGATGATAATGATTACTTTAATTGACATAGAGGCTTATGCTTGCTATTCTTTAAACAACCCCGAAATCCTCCAACATGTATCTATAAAGAGGCAGGAGTTCCGTTCAGTACTTTTGGAGCCAGGGTATATCTTGGTGCACAATCTTACTTTTTGGTAGCATATGCTTGGGTTACTTCAGAAAAGTTGATATCACTTTATATGTCCATATAAATTACGAGGAGTTCCCTCGATTCCTCATGGATCCCATCATTAGGTTACCACTTTGGTGACAATGCAACGGGACTAACTTCGAATTATATCTTAGAATCAAAAAAATATTTTTGAAAATCGGTCAACAGACGGCGGAGTTATCGTTGAACATACAATATATATATATATATATATACAGCCGAACGTATAACCGCCTCCTTTTTTTGGAAGTCGGTTAAAAATAGACTGCGGAATGAGATTCGGTTCCTGATGATCATAATGTTTAATTCATACTATTCTAATGATTTTTTTATGATGTCGCCGACTCACTTCGATCTATTTTATAAGTGACTCCCCCCGCTTAGAATCCCCCCGCTCGAATAGAGATTGCGCAATAACTCTGACTGTGATGGTATAAGATCTCTTCGCAGAAGTTAGTAATCAAAATTAAGGAGACCCTTTGTGTCTATAACTTTGGAGACAGAGATCGGTGTTTGTCATATCTTGAGGTTTAATAAAGTAATTTTCGTTGCTTATGACTTCTTGCTTGCTTCTAGCTGACTTCTTCGAAAGCTTTTGTACCTTAGAGTTATAACTTCTATTTTTTGTTAATCAAATTAAAAAGGTGGTGAATGCGGGTTGTCTTTTGACAAATAAAAATAACCTGACATCTGTTCGCCTCCGCCTCATCGCCTCAGCCTCTGGTAAAATGGGTATTTCGATGACCATTCGCTAAAAAAAAAAAGTTTGGTGTCAAATTAGGGGTTTTTGCCCATGCCCGATCGATTGCGCTTATCCGTTTTTCAATATCTCTTGCGGTTCCAAAGTTACGTTTTGCATTTACCCTCATTATCTACTATAATACAAAGACATTAAACTATACTCTCCACAAACCGATGTGAAATCGTTTTATAATCTACACGTGTTAAAACCCCATCTCTTGCAGTTTCGCCCCATAAAAGCCTTGTGATATCGCATAGGACCACGCCCAAAAGAGTCAAAGTATTGTCCGAAGCCATTTTCATTGATGTGTATGGCTATCCAGTGGGATCCAGGTTTACTATCAGGATCTAAGTTGCTAATAATGTATGTAGGGGTTTGAACATATACATATAGGTAGACGATTCGCGGCGTATACATTATCTTCTAAAACTTCACAAATTGTTCTCAAATAATTACGGATCTCTATTGTGTTCATACTGTATTATCACAGAACCGATCTGGTCTATGGATCTTGTATTTATGTCACATATCCGTATTATGTACGGTTTATGTATTTACTAAGATGGGTATTACATATGAAAATAATGAATGAATAAATAATAACATAAATTTGGTACAATAATTTTATTTCATAATACACACACACACTAATAGGTACACACACGTTACACATTATAACTTAAATAGATCATACATTTGACTTTTCTTAGCTACTATAGTCTACAGTTACATTACGGTTTTTATCTATTTCTATAACATTATCAAACTCTGCATATACAATACAGTTAATCGTTTCAGGGAGACTAGAATCAAATCGAACCTCTAACCTCACACTACCATGTCTTATCAGATTCCAATGACTGTTCGTGTTTGATGATAACTCAGGGGTAAATCAAATGCTAATAGACAATAACCATTTGCATATTTTTCATTTGATATCCCATTTCCTTCATTAAGGAAATATACCAGAGCTGGAAAATAATGTATCGGCTGAAGTGAACATATTACCATTGAAGGATGGTTGTAGGGTTTTTGAAGGCACTTGTTGTCCATATATGTATAAGCAAAATGAATTCATACCATAATTTTCAAAATTGAAAGGATTCTTACTAATGCTACCATTAAATTCTGCATTATTTACAAATAATATGTTAACATCTTTTGGGTACTTGCCCCAGGAATATATTATTATCAAGCGTTTTTTTTCTCATCAGTGGAATGTTGTAATATCACAAATAATTTTTCACAATCATTGAGTCATACTTAACATCCTTTTCCTTTTAGTGATAAAGCATACAGAACAGGATAACTCAATGGTTGGGGCATTAGATAAGATTGCGAAACCGCATTCCTAACCACCCAAATTTTTACTATATAAGCCCTCTGTTTTCTCATTGTGGATACCATTACTGTGTGAGTAAGTGAGTGGGTCAAATCAGTCTAGTGATTAGTGTAGTTAAACTCTTGTGCAACTTCTGAGTACATCTCAATGGAGGTAAGTTATTAATTTTTTTTTGTCTGATTTAATTTTGCGTTTACAATATTTTAACTGATAGTTTCTATGGACTGTTATAATAGATTAGCTTTCCATTGTTGCAGAAGTCATTTAATTTAATTGACCACGAAGAAAATACTTTTAAGCATTATTATTACCCACAATCCCCGACTGATGTGGAAAGTAATGATTGTGTACCTAGTGAAAAACATACCACTAAAAGGAAACGAGGTGAAAGTCTTGATGAATTTTTTGACACTGCGCCAAAAAAACAGCATAAGAAACAATCCTCAAATGTTTCAAGATCCGATGGGGATGGCGGAATGTGTTACATATCTACTAATGTGGATGATGGAAAGACAGCAACCCATTTAATAAAAATCGAGATATATGATCTCAAAAAATTAGAAAAGATCCCTCAATCGGAACATTGGAAACATGCTTATTCTAGGACAAAGTACTATACAAACGAAAATAATAATATGTATAAATTAACAAAAGAGTCAATTTATAAAATAACGAAGGAAATTGCAGGAAACCCTACCTGTAGGAAATATCAATATAATAATAAATAATTAATTATTATAAAAATTAGATACGTCTTAATTTTAAGTTAACTTGATAACTTCTTACATTTCATTTATTAAAGTCCATTCTATAATAATAAAACATGAATCATAATTTAGATTGGATTTACTCAAATCTATCACTTGAATTTCGAATTCATACAGCAAACATTATGGAGAACTCCAACAAAATATGTATCAGCGCTTTCTTCAACGATAACATGGATGTGGAGCTGGGCAACTTGTGTGAGGAAGTCGAAAAATGTGAACTATTTGATCCGATCTACGACGAGGAGCTCATCAGTATTTGTACTGCGGTTGAAACATCAATCAAGTTAGTTTACTGAAATAAATATGTTTATTTTTATCATAGTATATGTAAATTATAGGTAATTTTATACTTTATGTGCATTATAGATTTTAATCAACTTATTTTTATTTTTTGTCTCACTGACAATTGAAAAAACAATATAGATGAACTTTAAAGCGAGTTAACAAAGCAAAAGGTGAACTTAATGTGATTTTTGTTTCACAGTCAATCAAAACAACAAACTGGAGGAGCTCTAAAGCGAGTTAACAAGGACAAAGACCAACCTGCAAAGAGGAGAAAATACACAGATTCTAATGCATCTACTTCGAGAACTGTGGAGGTAGATCAAGTAACAGAAGACAATGATGGTGACCAGATTAATTGCAGTACATGTCAAATTCCCATCAAAAAGCGGTATTTCTCTAATCATTTAAAAAGTAATAGGCATAAGAATAACCATTTGAAATTACATAGTACTTTAAAAAACGTGTCAGTTGTCGAATTAGCTTTCGGACAGAGAATAATTAGTTATAAAATTAATGGTACAAATTGTGATGGAGTATTTCAAACCCCGGAATTATTTTTGAATTCGATCAAAAATGATATTTTATTTTTGATTGAAAATTCTATAAAACAACATGTTTTTAAAGTAAATTTTGTTTTGCAGGCTGACTTTGTTCAACAGATGAAACAAATTTTTAATTCTTTTGATTTTCAAACTTGCAATTACATAATGAATAGATCAGATGATTTGAACATTTTATTTTCATCGCTTTGTGACACATTAACAAACAAAATTAGTGCTTTCGAAAAAAAAAAGATAGTGGTTGGAGTCTTAAGAATATTAAATGCTTAGATATGAACATTAATAAATTTAACCCCCTATGTGGTACTTCATATATCGATTTACCGCAAGATATAAGAGCAAAAAAAGCTATAATCAATGTGAAAAATGCAGATAATTTATGCTTTAAATGGTCATTACTTTCTGCCTTGTATCCGATCCACAAAAATTACGATCGTGTTAGTTCTTACAGTCAACATTCAAACAAACTAAAATTTGATAATCTAACTTTCCCCATGAAGTTAAGGGATATACCAAAAGTAGAAAAATTAAACAACATTAGTATAAATGTGTTTGAGTTGGAGTATAACACAAATAAAAAGTTGCATGATGTTATAGGTCCATTGTTAATGACAAAATGCCGTAAACCTATTCATACAAATTTATTATTGATCTCAAACGGAACAAATAATCATTATTGTTATATTAAAAACATGTCGCGACTAGTAAGTAAACAATTTTCAAATCAAGAAAGATCTGTTCATATTTGTGATGGAAGTTTGTTGTACTTTTCAACAAAAGAAAGATTATCTAACCACCAAGAACATGATTGTTCACATATAAACACGGAATTACCAATAGGGGATACAACATCAAGAAATTGGTTAGGACAGTTAGTACCAAACAATAAACTTCAGTTTGATAAGTTCGTTAAAAAATTAAAAGTACCGTTTGTGGTTTATGCTGATTTTGAAGCATTTTTAAATCCCATCCATACTTGATCAAATAATCCAGATAAATCTTATACAAATAATACTCATAAACATGATGTGTACAGTTTCGGTTACTACGTAAAATGTTATTATGATGACAGATTGTCCAAATATGTCACTTATAGTGGACCTGACTGTGCTGAACAATTTATGAAATGTTTATATGAAGATATAAAAACAATTTGTAAAAAAAATTGCTTTCAAAAATCCCCTTTGCCTCTTTCACTTGAAGATAAAAATAAATTAAATGCTAAAACTTGTCATATATGTGAAAATGACTTAAATGGCGAATGCAGCCATGATTTCGATTGGCATACTGGTAGTTTCAGAGGTGTTGCTCATGAAAATTGCATGAAAAAATTACGTACACCATGTCACATACCAAAATTTTTACATAATCTTAGTCATTATGGATGCACATTTTATTGTCCACGCATTAAATTTTATTGAAGGGACTATTGAAATTATTCCACAGAATAAGGAGAGATGCATTTCATTTTCAAAAAATATCAAAAAATCATCAAGTATAAGGAGTTGTGGTTCCTTTCCAACAAACATACTAAGATCTGGTATACCTTGATAATAATTCACATTTTACTAATTATATAATAGCTGCATTTCATCAAAACACCATGTTATTTGTGTAAAGTTTACACTACAAATTGATTTTATGTGTTTTATAAAGTTTGTTACAAAAACTGATTTCACACAACCACTTGGACCAGCAACTATAGCAGTAAAAGGATGAATAAAATGAAAAATCTTCACGTGTATATCCGAAAAGGTTTTTGAAATAAATGAAACAAGCTTTAATAAAAATGAAATATATATTAAAATTTTGTTTGAAAACTCTTATAAGTAACATATTTAAAACTTAATGTTCTTTAAGAAAATCTTGATTATATACATACCTTTTATATTATATTTTACAAGTACCACTCGAAGAAAAGGAGAAAAAAAAATTAAACAAGTATAAAGATATTCTTCTAAAATTAGTACGAAATGGGAAAAGTAAAATATTAAGAAAAAAAAATTATAATTCAAAAAGGGGGTGCATTTTTACCCATAATTCTTGGTTCTATTTTGAGTGGATTGATAAATTACCTTGTTTATGATGGAAAATGCTAAAAAATGTTATTAATTGAACCAAGTTTTATTGACAAGTTAAAACAACCTAGTAGTGCGGAAAATCCCTTATCTCGGCTAGATACCGAAATGCAAAACATTTTGAAAAGTAACGTAGAAGATCGTAAAAAATGCATTTTATACTTACAATCGTTGCAGAGATATTTGAATTTTACAGAAGAAGAACGTCAACCATATGAATTACCTATACATTCTAATATTCAGAGTGAACCTACAACTATTAATAAAAATCATGATACGAGCCGTAAAGAATCAGTTACTCCTTGGGCGTCAACTGAAGACGTAAGTGAACAGGATATAACTGTTAATAATAATCCTATATACACATCAAAGCAAATTTTAAGTTTAATACCCAAATCATATTCAAGACAGGGTGAGTTATTATTAAACTTAATTTCTATGAGTCAAAATAAAATTAATTGGAACGATTCCGGTACAGTAACTACAGATAATAAACAAATTCCTGGGAGTAACATTATTGACTTGATAAACGATTCTCTAAGACCTTTAAAAAGAAGTGATCCTATAGGATGGGAAACATTTGCTAAGTAACTAAAAGAAATTAAAATACCTCTTACTTACTAAGGAGAATGGTGTGCGGGGGTTGTTGAATTTCAGTATCACTGTACAATGTTAACAGTACAAGAACATGAAAATGTTGTTTACATTGCAAAACATATAGTAATGCCGAACGAAGAGAAATCTTCTTTGGTTTATTATAAAACACATATACCAGCAACAAGCTATGATGACATTAATCAAATCTTAACAGCACTGAATAGTATTAGAGAAAAAATAAAGTTTCGTTATGATGAAATATCAAATTTCATAACGGTTCCAGTGTTGGACAAAGCACTTGTATCAGTGAGATTATCAACCAGGTTATGTCTTCAACTGGGCTTCGAACCAAATCGAAATTTAGTGGAAAAGGGTATTGGTAAATGTCCTGCAAACTTACATATGGAGTTACCATCTCAGTTATTTGTTTATTGTGATATGTTGAACCACAGATAGTTGGTGATGTTATGACATCATTATTAAGAATTATTCCACTTGATCCGTCAAAATACATTTATGGTGCTAATAAAATGCACACATTCTCACCGCCTCACTACTTACCTGTAATGCGCAGGGAGTTTGATACTATCGAGATAGATATAAGATCAAGCACCGGACAAAAAATACCATTCCGGTTTGGTACCGTGTGCATTAAACTTCACTTACAAAAATTATAATCAGCTCTCGTAGTAGTCATAAAATGATTTGTCCTTATGAGCATTATTATTCCCATCAGGCTGGATCAGGAATCGGTGTTATACTATAAAGGAGTACCATATCAACGTGGACATGGCATCGGTAGCTTTTTGGGTGGGTTATTTAGATCAGTCTTACCGTTACTCTCTAGTGGTACTCGAGCCATTGGTAAAGAAGCGTTGAGTGCAGGTGTGGGCCTTCTATCGGACATGGTTAGTTCACGCCCCCTGGAAGACTCCATTAAAACCCGCCTCAGAGAAGCAAGTGCGAACTTGAAAAGAAAAGCTGATTCTAAAATCGATAAAATTAATATGTCTGGTTCAGTGTATATAAAAAAACGCAAATTTCAATCAACACTCAGTCCAGCTGTTACTTCAAAAGTGAGAGCACTGAAAAAATCTTAAATCACTCCGAATAAAATAAAAGACATTTTTTCATAAATATACAATGTCTTTTCTACATAATCATTCCTGTGAGTGTATTAAGTCGGAGTTAGATTTATTTGATTTACCATCAACACATACAATCAACAAGCATAGAAAATGGAATGTGGGTTCATTATAAACCAATCTCATCTCTTACTGATAATGGACCCATTGAGTTTCAAGTGTCAGGAACAGGTGATGACTACATAGACCTATCACATACATTGATACATATAAAAGCTAAAATACTAAATGAAGATTCAACAAAATTGAGTGCATCTACAGTAGTGGCGCCGATTAATAATTGGTTGCATTCACTATTCAACCAGCTTGATGATTATTTAAATCAAAAATTAGTGTCACCACCAAATAATACATATGCCTATCGTGCATATGTGGAAAACCTGTTGAACTACGCCTCAGCAGCTAAAAAGTCTCATCTTACTTGTGGGCTTTGGTATGAAGATACTGCTAAGGAAATGAATTCCACTGATGAGAAAAATGAGGGGTTCATTAAGCGTAAAGAAATAGCGAGTGAGAGTAAAGAAATAGAAATGATTGGTCACTTACATGGTTATATATTTAATCAAGAAAAATTTCTTATCAATGGTGTTGAGATGTCCGTTAAATTAGTCCATTCTAGAGAATCTTTTAATTTGATAGGTTCAACGGATTTAAAATTTAAAGTATGCATTACAGACGCTACCTTAATTGTTCGTCGGGCGAAAATTAATCCTTCAGTGTTACTCGCACATCAAAAAGTGTTGGCTTCTACTACAGCCAAATATCCGATCACTAGAGCTGAGGTTAAAGTGTTAACAATACCATCGGGGGTACAGGGTAAAACGCTTAATAATATATTCCTGGGGCAAGTACCCAAAAGTTGTATCATAGGATTTGTAAATAACGCAGCATTTAATGGTAGAATTAGTAAGAATCCTTTCAATTTTGAAAATTATGGTATGAATTCATTTTGTTTATACATATATGGACAACAAGTGCCTTCAAAAACCCTACAACCATCCTTCAATGGTAATATGTTCACTTCAGCCTATCATACATTATTTTCCGGCAGTGGTATAACTCTTGATAATCTCTCCTTAATGAAGGAAATGGGATGTCAAGAGAAAAATATGCAAATGGTTATTGTCTATTAGCATTTGATTTAGCCCCTGATTTATCATCAAACACGAACAGTCATTGGAATCTGATAAGACATGGTAGTGTGAGGTTAGAGGTTCGATTTGATTCTAGTCTCCCTCAAACGATTAACTGTATTGTATATGCAGAGTTTGATAATGTTATAGAAATAGATAAAAACCGTAATGTAACTGTAGACTATAGTAGCTAAGAAAATTCACATGTATGATCTATTTAAGTTATAATGTGTAACGTGTGTGTACCTATTAGTGTGTGTGTGTGTGTGTGTTTGTATTATGAAATAAAATTATTGTACCAAATTTATGTTTCTTTTATTTATTCATTCATTATTTTCATATGTAATACCCCTCTTAGTAAATACATAAACCATACATAATACGGATATGTGACATAAATACAAGATCCATAGACCAGATCGGTTCTGTGATAATACAGTATGAACGCAATAGAGATCCGTAATTATTTGAGAAGAATTTGTGAAGGTTTAGAAGATAATGTATACGCCGCGAATCGTCTACCTATATATGTTCAAACCCCTACATACATTATTAGCAACATAGATCCTGATAGTAAACCTGGATCCCACTGGATAGCCATACACATCAATGAAAATGGCTTCGGACAATACTTTGACTCTTTTGGGCGTGGTCCTATGCGATATCACAAGGCTTTTATGGGGCGAACTGCAAGAGATGGGGTTTTAACACGTGTAGATTACAAAATGATTTCACATCGGTTTGTGGAGAGTATAGTTTAATGTATTTGTATTATAAGTTCAATGGGAAAAGTCTATTAGAGTATCAAAAGTTATTTAGTAACAAAACTTTATGTAATGATCTAATATTATACAGTATGTTCAATATATGTTTAAATGAATGAAATAAAAGAAATGTAATGAAACATTGTTTTGTTTTACTCATATCGCGAGAAAGTGAGGTGACGTAAGTGATAAGCAGATAGTGATTCGGGGATCCTCATTAGGAACAATAGGACGCCGAGGCGAGCATTAGATAACGAACAATAGAGCCCGGAAATAATAGATAATGAGGGTAAATGCAAAACGTAACTTTGGAATCGCAAGAGATATTGAAAAACGGATAAGCGCAATCGATCGGGCATGGGCAAAAACCCCCAATTTGACACCAACTTTTTTTTTTTAGCGAATGGTCATCGAAATACAGTGGCGTGCACAGGATTATGACACTGTGTATGCGGCGAAGTACTCGGTCACAAAAACTTTTTCGTTTATAGATTTTTAGCATAGCTACAGCCAAGCGACGGATCTCTAAGTCGAAACCATGCCAACAGAGCAAGTCTTAGATGTACTACTATTCATGTACATCTTCTACGGCAACGCAGACAAAACAGCGATCGATCGTCGCGGCGGCAGAAATTGTAATAAGTAAAATAATAAGCATATTTTAAAATATTATAACTACTCACCAGTCAGTTAGCTTCAATTTTAACATATTCAAGGTTCCGGTTACTTGAGATTACTATATCCCGATGTAAATTACTAAATAATATGCAAGGAAAACAATATAATTTAATCGTGTGTACACAACCACACAGCCAGTTATACGTTTCATAACTTTTAACATGAAATTTTCGAGTTACATTATTTTTTTGCTGGTTTAATTGTTGTAACTCGGGTACACACCTACCTTTAGACAGAATTTTAATATTTTCACTGAATGGCAATTGTGAGAACTTGTTATTTTTGATTTTTAATAAACACACATTTTCAACACAAACCTCACAATTGAATAACATTTTAAAAAAATCATCAAACGCACTAGTAAAAGCAAATCACTACAATTATTATAGAAACTCAGTAATAAACTGTTAAATGTACACACTTTCAAATGTTAAAATGAAAAATCTTTTAAGAAAACTATAAATAAACTGGAGCGATTAAATTGTAAACAATGCTTATCATATGAAATATGCAATATGGCCCCCGCGAAACACAAAACGTTTCTTCTATTTAAACAAATAAAACCTTACTAAACAAAAATGCATAATGTGCATACGTGATTTATTAGATTTCCGTCTATTATTTTTACTCGGATTATAGGCAACGAATAATTTCCGACAAGCCAGTTCGGCGGTTTTCGGAAGCGATCGGATAGCCGAGAGCCATCGCCTGCCGCGGGAGTTTCGCTATATAATCATGTCGATATTCGTGGGTGTGTGCGTTTGCGAAGTATGAAAATACACATACATGCGATGATATGTCCTGCAGAACACAACGGCATGAGATGAGTTGCTATTTATAAAATATTAGGCGTTTTTAAGTTATTATATTTTTTTAATTAATTAATTTACTATTAATTAAACAGTAATAACACACAGGACTTCTTGCACTATTTCCACTTTAATAAGTATTTTACATTAATTTTAATATATTACACGACCGGTTTCGACAAAGTCATCATCAGGTGTAGGTAGATTAAAATTTAAAAAAAAATTGTAAACATTGTGCAAAGGGTTGTCAGCATCATGAAATTTTTACAATTTTGTGCAACGTAATTTAAATTTTTATACCAACTTATTCTATTTTCTACTGTATATCACAAATTAATATTAGTAAAAAATTATAACACATTAGATTGATAAATTAATAACTTATTGATTTGTAATTCATAGAATTATGTAATTATATAGAATGGATGTCAGAATATAAAATTAAAAGTACTACTATCATCAATGATTCAATTAAATTAAAAAATGTCCTTAATACATAAGAATCTAAGATATTATAAATAATATCAAATAAATTATATGAAATTAAAACATATCAAAATTAAAATTAATAAATTATGTCAAAAATTCATCCAAAATTAATACCAATGTCAAAAGGTCACAACAAAAGAACATAGTATAACCTATAAATAATAATTAAATGTCTTGCAATAATATGGAACTCGAAATGCATGTCTGGTCATTTAGTAAGATCCCACATTTTTTGTGTCTGTTAATTTCAAGCGCTTCTAATGCGTCCATCTTCCTGCTTTTTGGTAATATATGTAAATATCTTATATTATTATCAGGGTCAAAGTTGTGTCCATTACTATTTAGATGTTCGGCAAACGTAGATCTTTCAGTATTTTTCTTCCAAGCAGTTATATGTTCTTTTATTCTAGTTTTAAACTTTCGCCCTGTCTGACCTATATACACTCCTCCACATGTATCACAAGTGAGACTGTAAATACCGCTATTGTCCGTGATTTTAAACTTATCTTTATTATTGCACAGTAATTTTTTTAGTGATCCTGTAGTGTAGAACGCCACTCTAGTCTCCTTGTTTTGTATAATCCTCTGGAATATGTAGGAAGATGGGCCGATGTATGGTATTTTTACCCACATCTTTCTTGTTTTTTCTCTGTCTTCCGTCTGATTGTACAGCATTTTTTCTGTCATTTTCTTTCCCGCTCTTCTTAAAATTGTGTCAATCAACTCGCTTTTGTAGCCATTGTTTACGGCGATATGTTTAATGGTGTTTAGTTCTGCCCTGAAATCGTTTGCGTCTAGAATTAAAGTCTGGAATTAATAAATAAAATTAAAGATGTTCCCGTCCCAAAAAACGGAACTCTAGTATCTTTTGATGTAAAAAACTTATTTTCAAATATACCGGTTAAGGAATGTATGAATATAATTGACGAAATTTTATGCACCTCACATTTAGACGCACAAGAAATAATAGATTTAAAAGCCATTTTTAAGGTTTGCCTAGACCAAAATTATTTTATATATAATGGTAAGACATATAAACAAAATGATGGACTAGCAATGGGCAGTCCCTTGTCTCCACTTTGTGCAGATATTTTTATGAACGAGTTAGAAAAAAGAATACTGGAAACATCATATAAGGAAAATATCGTATACTGGTATAGATATGTTGATGACGTGATATGCCTATGGAAAGGTGAACATACCAGTTTATATAACTTCTTCAATTACATAAATACATTTAATAATAAAATACAAATGACAATGGAAATAGGCAATAAAATTTTGAATTTTCTAGATTTAACTGTTGATATAAACCTTGGCCGTCATAAATTTAATATATTTAGGAAACCCACATACAGCGAAAACATTCTCCATGCGAACTCATGTCATCCACACCAACATAAACACGCTTCGTTTCATGCTTTTGTACACCGACTACTGAATGTACCCCTAGACGCAAACGATTTCAGGGCAGAACTAAACACCATTAAACATATCGCCGTAAACAATGGCTACAAAAGCGAGGTGATTGACACAATTTTAAGAAGAGCGAGAAAGAAAATGACAGAAAAAATGCTGTACAATCAGACGGAAGACAGAGAAAAAACAAGAAAGATGTGGGTAAAAATACCATACATCGGCCCATCTTCCTACAGATTCCAGAGGATTATACAAAACAAGGAGACTAGAGTGGCGTTCTACACTACAGGATCACTAAAAAAATTACTGTGCAATAATAAAGATAAGTTTAAAATCACGGACAATAGCGGTATTTACAGTCTCACTTGTGATACATGTGGAGGAGTGTATATAGGTCAGACAGGGCGAAAGTTTAAAACTAGAATAAAAGAACATATAACTGCTTGGAAGAAAAATACTGAAAGATCTACGTTTGCCGAACATCTAAATAGTAATGGACACAACTTTGACCCTGATAAAAATATAAGATATTTACATATATTACCAAAAAGCAGGAAGATGGACGCATTAGAAGCGCTTGAAATTAACAGACACAAAAAATGTGGGATCTTACTAAATGACCAGACATGCATTTCGAGTTCCATATTATTGCAAGACATTTAATTTAATTATTATTTATAGGTTATACTATGTTCTTTTGTTGTGACCTTTTGACATTGGTATTAATTTTGGATGAATTTTTGACATAATTTATTAATTTTAATTTTGATGTTTTAATTTCATATAATTTATTTGCCATTATTTATAATATCTTAGATTATTATGTATTAAGGACATTTTTTAATTTAATTGAATCATTGATGATAGTAGTACTTTTAATTTTATATTCTGACATCCATTCTATATAATTACATAATTCTATGAAATTACAAATCAATAAGTTATTAATTTATCAATCTAATGTGTTATAATTTTTACTAATATTAATTTGTGATATACAGTAGAAAATAGAATAAGTTGGTATAAAAATTTAAATTACGTTGCACAAAATTGTAAAAATTTCATGATGCTGACAACCCTTTGCACAATGTTTACAATTTTTTTTTTAAATTTTAATCTACCTACACCTGATGATGACTTTGTCGAAACCGGTCGTGTAATATATTAAAATTAATGTAAAATACTTATTAAAGTGGAAATAGTGCAAGAAGTCCTGTGTGTTATTACTGTGAAACACGAATTTCCACCAAGAACCTACAGTACAATCAATAACATATCTATTAATTAAAGTCATCTAAAACGTACGAACGTTTTATTAAAATATCTGTGAATGACAAGTAAAGCACTGCATTTCTGCCTACAAGGAGCGCACGCCCCTGTCGAAATACCCATTTTACCAGAGGCTGAGGCGATGAGGCAAAACCAGCGAATCCCTAACTACTATTATCGCTGTAATAGACTTTTTGAACGACTTTCAAAAGACGTTACAGCGTTTTAAGATTACGCTTATCGGGCCGGAAAATGCTCTTATGTCGTCGGCTTGATTAAATTTATACCTCGTTGACAACGGATGGACGTAATTAGGTTATTGCGGTATAATTTGCGGACAGGTATATCGGGGGCAGACGGACGTCGGAGACTCCCAGTTTGGCTCAGGAATTGTGTCCACCATACTGACACGCCATACCTACTCTGAAGGAAGTAGGAACATATTATAAAACATTCATGACATTTGATAGAGCGTACGTACGATTACGTAGCTATATATTTTTTTTTTCATACCTAGTTGTCATGATGTAAAAATCGTAAGTTAGCAAGTAACTGAGCTGTTTGTCCGTATAACCAAAGATTTCAAAACTCAAGATAGGCTATGACGTACATTTGACAAGCAAATCTTCATACAATAAAAAGTTACGCCATCTTGGTTGTTATCATACTTCAAATGTCAGCCAGCTTGTTTTCACCATACTTCAAATGTCAAAATGACCCCATAAATCTCAAAAGTGGGGCCATTTAATTGAATACATTTTTTGATTAGACGGGGGTCAATAATATAATTATACGTCTATGCATATAACGCCAAAAATGCCGATTATAATATTTAATTTACTAGATATATAGTATGGACTACAGACGATGCAATAAAATACTTGTAATCTTAGAGACTACAAATGAAGCCATATTATTCAGTGTTTTACATAATGATAAAATCTTACAAAATCTTCCAATAAATTTGATGAATTCGTAATACGTAAATACTTGAGCGGGAGGGATTCTGGCGCGGCTCCAGCTCCCTTGTCTGGCTGTAGTGTACTGCGATAAATATTCCACCTTCATGCCGTATACTTGAGAAAGGAACAGCTAGGAGATGCAATGCCAGGCTCCAGCCCTTAGATATAATGCAAAAGCTGGAATACGAATTTTGTTATAATTATGCTGTATTACAATTTTAAATATAAACTCTTTAGCTTTAATCATATCTCTCCGTTGGATCTGTTTGCAGACACTATACAAGGAAGTGCGAACCTGTAGTACCATGCTACCATTTGTGCTTTGACAGTTGTCTAGAGTATTAATAGTGCTTTGATTGTCTAGGGTATTTCGTACATCTCTAATCTCTACTGGCCATACAAAGTAGAGTCAATCGATCATTGCCATTAACCTTGTCTTTTATTTTATCGTTACATTTTTTAAGTAATTAAGTTGAAAGTGATTGTTGAGATTCCATGGACACGTCACGACACGATTTTGGATATAACGCCATCTGTCGGAAGCTACATAAGTAGCTTCGGAAGTACATTCTTAAATAACAACTTTCTCAAGTACGGCTCAATGCACAGATAGCGCTAGGTGTACAAATTTTAATTTATCTATTGTTTTCGAAGCGATGTACTTTAGGCACGATGATAGTTTTTTTGAATTTTAAATGATGAATGAAGTTTCATTTATGCCACGTTAATTTGTACACGTCATATTTTTTTAGATGTCAAAAGTTAGGTAGTGTTATAAATAGTACCTGGGAGACCGAGCTAGCAAAGCTCGGTCTCCCAGGTACTATTGTTTCTTTTTGTCGGTGTTTTACTAGAACGATAAGATAAATAAAAAAGAAATAAAATCGAACCCACCACATTCCGAATTTCCAAACAATCTAAAAGTTATACGAAGGTACGCACACCAAGCTGCCAATCAGACTGAAGTAAGAGAGTCGAAATTATTGATAGTACGAGTAGCACGACGAAATAAAAAAACATATATTGCTTAAATATGCGCAGTTTCTAAGGGATAAGACCAAGCTAGATCGATTTTTCTCCCCCAAAACTCCCTACATACTAAATTTCATGGTAATACTTGTAGCCGTTATCGAGATACCGATTATATATTATGTTTAGTCGAATTTGTGCATAATAATATTATCTTTGATATTCATATTTTAAAAGTAAAACTAATGACAAGCCTATGTTAATATTTAGATTTGAGTATTTATATGGCTCTGTACCATAAAAATTTAGAAGTTTCAATAAATCTGTTGAGTCGATCGGTTGTTTCTCTTGGCAGGGCCCGTAGTGGGCAAAACAATATATATACAAGTTGCATCGAATCTCTTCTAAACATGAACCACGGGCATCGTATCATAGGCTTACGCCTTTGGGTCAGCTCACACTTCTTTGCATCTCAGTGTGAACTGACGCTTACTGGCTGTGGCTGCTATTAGACATAAGTGGTAAAATGGGCGCATGACATTTACACTTACCTAGTTTTTAGATAATTTCTTGAGGTTCGTGTAAAGCAGTCTCAAGACTTTTGACATCTATTACTAAATATCTTAAGATATTAATATCGTTGTGAACGCAATAAAAAAAGTAAATATATTTAATATACATGCATATTTTCAGTTTTTGAACGAAGTTCCTTATGAGGCGATGCGGAGGGGTACCCTAGCCGGGAAAAAACGTCCGTAACGTAAGATTTATATGTATAGTCTTTATTATTTTCTTTATACCTCGAATAGAACTTAAAATTAATATTTTATAATAAGGAACTTCGTTCCTATCCGGTGTCCCACGACACCACACGGCTTTTTATATTTAAACCGTAAAATAGGATATAAATATAAACTAATAAATGGATGTTGTGTAGTAGGAGGATTTTAATTTCACTGCATTTTAAAATATAAAGTAGCTGAACTTACAAATCACCCATCGCCCCCTTAAATTACATCAGTGCCCCCCAATCTTTCTGGGCCCCTTAGCGCTCCCTCTAGGCCTCCAGCGCCCACAAGGGGGCGTTACCGCCCACTTTGGGAAAGACTGGTCTAGACACAACCCTAAATAAATATCTAAAGAAGAATGGTCGGAGGTCGGCTTTTATTATATGTAAATTTTTATAAGCAGATCATTTACAAGTGTAGGCGTTAGCCAAAGATGAAATGACAATAATTATTAAACACTTTTATTTATTCACCAGCACTTTACACTACGATGCTCAGTCGGCAATTGTCCGAAAATTGACAGACATCATCTTATAAAGCTTCCGCCATCTTGCATTGAACCGTAAATGTACAGGTGGCGGCACCGGAAACGACATAGAACTAGACTATATGAACGACATAGAACCCGAAACAATGATTTTAGAATTTGTGTACGTTTGTACGCGCTAATCTCAAAATCTACTGAAAGTATTTTCATGAAATTTAATATGGTAGTAGTTTAGACACTAGATTAACACATAGGCTACTTTTTATTGCGGAAAAATGTACGGTTCCCCGATATTTATTATAAGTCAACAGCATAACCAATTTGAATGGCGTTTTGGTTACTCTACTCCAATTAAAATTCAATTATTATGTTCACATTTATTAACCGACTTCCAAAAAAGGAGGCGGTTATAGATTCGGCTGTTTATACATTTTTTTTGTTTGTTAAACGATTACTCCACCGCCTGTGGACCGATTTTCAAAATTATTTTTTGCCGTAAAGGGTATAATCCCTAATTGGTCTTTTTGACACCACATTGTTGACCTGATGATGGAATCCATGAGGAATCGAGGGAACTCCTCGTAATTTATATGGACACATATAGTGATTTTGACTTTTTCTGAACTTGTCCAGGCATATACTACTAAAAATAAAGATTTTGCACCAAGGTATACCCTGGATCCAAAAGTACTGAACAGAACTCTTGAGCCGTTAAAGATACATGTTTGGGGATTTCGGCTTTGATTAAAGAACTGAAAGCATATGCAACTGTGTCAATTAAAGTAATCATCATCAATCACCATAATCAATCATAAAGTAATCACCGCCTTCACTACACCATACACCATCACATTATGATGATACGAGTAATAGGTACTTCTCACAGTCTTTTACACCGATACGTATATCTTTGAACATTACTCTGCCGTTTGTCGAAGCATTTTCTGAAGTCTTTTGTTGTTGTAAATAATATAATTCGAAATCGGTCCATTAGTCACCAAGGTGGAGACCTGATGATGGCATCCATGAGAACTCCACAAAATTATGAGGACATTTATAGTAATTTCAACATTAATAGTAAGTAAAAATTTGTGCCAAGGTGTACCCTAGATCCAAAAGCACTGAAAACTCCTCAGTCTTTAAAGAAACTTCGGAATTGTTTAAAGAGCTGCAACAAGCATGTGCCACTTACAGTAATCATCATCACCACCATCTTCTTACGATACACCAACATAATATTATGATATAGGTACTCCTCATAGTTTTGTACACCGATATCAATGTATTAGAAATTTTGCTATTGCCAAAATTATATTCACGATCATCGTCATCACTAAAATATTTTTTCCGCCGGCTACTACAATTAATAGTGTCTAGTAATTGTCATCACTGGTGATTGTTTCTTTGCTCCACAGATCGGTAATGCTTATTACCGATCTGTGGACTGGGGAAATACCACGCCCTCTCAGGAAACCGGCATAAAAAAACGCTTGGGTTGTTTTGCCGAGAGAGTGAGAATACCGGAGGTTTTTTTTGTGTTAATAACTTTCTTAAAATGTGTTAAAAATAATAAATATGTGGAAAAATCGTTATGTTAAAACAAAAATTAAAGTAAAAATGCACAAAAAAGTATGAAATAAGTTCTTTTCCATATAATTCCCCTTTTAAATTCGGCTAAAATTTTAACTATTTCTCTACTCAATCTTCATATTTTTGAAGTCGGTACCATGGTGTCTACAAAAAAGTCTGCGATGGTATAGATATGTCTATCTTTTAAGGATAGGTTACTATACCCATTCAAAGTTTTTAAAAATAGTATTTTCAGAAGCTATTTAGACGGATACAATATTACCTAATCCTTATCTAGATGATATATTGAAATTAAAAAGTACGTGTGAAAATGTATTATAAGTATATATTTTACTCTGTGCTATTACAATATTGCAGTAGGTATATTTGCTAAATAAGGGTTTTTGCCACGAACACTCTCCCACGCGGGCGAAGCTGCGGGCAAAAGCTAGTATCTAATAAAATTATCAATATTACAAATAATCATTATTACATGATTTATTTTGACATTTAAATTATTTTTATTTACACTAGTAAAATTATAATTACAATCACTAACTGGAAGTTCAATAATTCAAGGTGTAATTATTATAAATCTTTTCAAAAATAATTATTATTTAATTCATAATCTAAAGTCTAAATTAAGGATGGTGACTACATCTAAACTGTTTAGTTTCAAACAAGCAATATACTCAGTAAGTAATATACTCAGATATATTGAGGCATTACTACTTGGTAAATGTAAAAAAAACAATATTTTTTGTGTTGTTTAGTAATTAGATACATCTAAAAAGTACAAAAAAGTTTAATTATGCTTTTGCTGAATTAGTAAACAAAACCTACATCATTAGTTTACTTAAAAATAAATACATCATATACAAAAATATTTACTATGGTAATTATGAACTTAAACGCACAAAAATCGGAGATATTTACAAATATGTTCCTGCGGGCGTATACTTCATACACTGTTACATAGGCGTGATGTCACAGCTAGGTACGACTTTATTATGGAGCGTTTTCACGAGACTTGCGAAATTTTGTATACAAATCGCTGTAACTTAGAAAATATTGACTTTTGATACACTGTTTCTTCTGAGAAGTTACTCATATTTAAGACGACTATTCATTTATACAATAAAAAATAATAAGTCCCTTACAGCTAATCTAAAGTCAATTTATAATTATTAAATCTTCACTGCCAGAGACATGCTAAATCTTATACGAATCCGGAATTGTTTCGTAACACAAGTGAATTATATTAATGTTAAAAGTAGCCGGCAGTAACATAATTCTTTGCAATTACCAGAGTATTACAGTTTTGCAATCTCTAGATTTTTTTCTCCCTGCACATTAAAAGTGCTACTTACCAAGTAGGCTCGTATAAAACACATTGTTACTCTAATCCTGTATTCGGAAATAAATGAAGCCCGGTAAAATGTAAAAGTACAATGTTGTGTTCACTTTGGAAACCAGACAGGCGTAAATATTGAGTGATGTGAGCGGGGGTGAAGCGGCGGCGGCGTGCGCGGGAGGAGGGCAGTGGTCGGCTACACGGCGAGTGTTTTAGCCGGCGTCCGCCCTTTGGCTGCATTTCACGCCGCCGCCGCCCGAACAGGACTTCCAACTTACCCGATCATTTGTAACTCTTTTTGTGCGAGCGAATAAATGTGTTTCAATATTTTATTCGCTTCTGTGCGGCACTGTCATACTTTCAGCCGAATATAAAACGCTACGTTGAATAAGTGGCGTTTACAACACATTCTGTTCTTGTCAGAGGACGAGGCAGAGACAGGGACAGCCTGTGAATAGGGAGCTCCTAATTTTGAGTAGCGTTTCAGTAAGTGTTCGGCACTTTGTATGCTAGAGAGAGGTAGGTAGGCTTTATGTAAGGCCGCCAGTTAAAAAAGTACATCTGAGACTGGTCAATGAAGAGTTTTGTCAATAATAATTATTGTGATAGAGCTGTGTTACTTTCAAACATAACATTTTGAGTAGAGTTGGAGGAACAACCTAACCTATTTCAGTTACGTAGCTAGATGAGATTTGGTTAATTCTACAGTAATTATTGTTAAAGAGTATAAAGTATCAATTGGCTTCTGTACTTACAATATCGACAAAGTTCCTGCTCAACCAGTTTCTAAACATTTTCCATTGCACTAGGACGTCTCAAAATATTTAAACACAAAGGAAGTGACCGCAACGAGTGCAGATGTGGTTGAACTATGTATTTACACGTGAGTACGCACGATTCAACGGCCCGCGTTAAGCGATATTCATCTTATGCCTGGTTGAGCGGCAACTTGTTCGATAGTACATTGCACATGTCGGCCATCCCACTTGTGAAAACTTATTTTAGGTATGTACCCGCCAAGATGTGTGACACAATCCTAACAACGGGCCCAACAATTACCACATTAAGATTTAAGAATGACAAGTACTTAATTCAGCACGAAAAATCACTTTTATATTGTTCTGATTCGCAGTGGACAAATCTGGGCGAATTAACTAGTGAGCTATAAATAAGCAATAGCAGGGGGAAGGTTAGGTCAAGTTCAGTCGTGTCAAGTTGCACAGGGCACGTCACGCTACTGTTGACTGTGAACTGTAGTCTGTGGACTGTGACTCATCACCTAGATGCGTCACGATTTCGGCAACACTGGTAGATAAATGTCTCTTTTTGTGGACGGAAATTAGAAAGTGGTCTGACTTCTCGACCACATAGCTTATCGTCATCATCCTGCCAATTAAATAAAAAATACCATTCATCATCGTGTGATTTGATGTCACTTATTAGGAGACAGCAGCGTCGCATTAAAAAATCATCTCGTTGTACTGTTTATGGCATAAATGATAAAACCAGTATAGAAATACTTATAATGGAAAAGTGTCTAGTGGATTTTTAAAATGTTCTCATTTATTAACCGACTTCCAAAAAAAGGAGGCGGTTATACGTTCGGCTGTATATATATTTTTTTGTTCGGCTGTATATATGTTCAACGATAATATCCGCCGTCTAAGGACCGATTTTCAAAAAATTTTTTTTTTGATATAGTGATTTTAACTTTTTCTGAAGTAACCCAAGCATATACTACCAATTACAGTAATCATCATTATCCACCATCTTCACACCATACATCACATTATGATGATATAATAGGTACTTCTCGTAGTATTTTACATCGACACGGATATCTTTGAACATTACTCTGCTTTTTGTGGACCTATTTGCATAATTATTTTGTTTTTGTAAAGGGTATGAATTCGAAATTGGTCCTTTAGTCACTAAAGTGGAAACCTAATGATGTCATCCATGAGGAATCGAGGGAACTCCTCAAAATTTATAGGTACATACATCTATAGGGAATTAACTTTTGTGAAGTTAATCAAGCATATGCTAACAAAAAGTAAAATTTTGTGCCTGGTACTGGATCTAAAAGCACGGGACAGAACTTCTCAGTCTTTACAGATACGCGTTTGTAAATTTCGGCATTTTTTTATAAACTGCAAGCATATGCCATTATGTAACTTACAGTAATCTTCATCATTATCTTAATTCTCATGTACATTCCTAATAGAAGCTTGGCGCGTATTCAATTAAACATTCGAATGCTCATTTTAAACTTTCTTAAAATGTGTTATAATATACTCAATTTGACTAAAAAATGGACAAATAAAGTATGAAACAAATCTTATTTTCTAAATAATTCCCCTTTTAAATTCGGCAAAAATTTTAACTATTTCTCTACACAATCTTCATAATTTTGAAGTCGGTACTTAGCCAACTTTAACGTAAGTTGTATAAAATATTGTTTTATCAGGATATTGTTTGGGCTGATACCGATTTCAAAATAATGAAGGTTGTGTAGAGAAATAATTAAAATTTTTGCCGAATTTAAAAGGGGTATTATTTAGAAAATAAGATTTATTTCATACTTTTTTGTGCATTTTTACTTTGGAAGTCGGTTTAATTTTTATTGTATATAAGATATTACTGTCGCGGTCGTCGACATAGCTTAATTTATTAAGCAGTACTATAAACTAAGAAAATACGAGATTTAAATGAAAGCGGAGTGGCGACACTTGACACTATTGCACATTGCACAATGCACGTGTAGTGCAGTGCACACACCACACACCACATCCGACCGCAGCTCAGTTCGGTCATCGGTGAGTTTCAACACACGCTAAAATAATTAAAAAAAGAGGAAAAATCTTAAATATTTTTTGAGGTGTGCTCAAAAAGCGCGTTGGATCGGTCAGGCAATCAGGTCCCCAGATGTTAAGATAATTATTTTTGATCTCAATGATAAGTTTAAATCTACTTTGGGTATTTCCATAATTATTATAAAACATAAAAGAAAAACAAGACGTTGCCCAAGACATCGTGTGCACAAAACGACATCCCTTGGGAATTGTAAATTTTACAGCAATAAAAAGTAGCCGTACTGTGTATGTTCCCGTGGTCTTCTCTATATCTGTACAGTACTAAATTTCAACAAATTTCAGTATAGTAGTTTCGGAGCCAATTCAATGAAAACAAACGAACAAATAAATCTTTTATCTTTCTCATATATTATATAAGCATAGATAATTCTACAACATCACGAATTTAACAAGCAGATCTACTCGTACTAGAAGGTCATCCTGTGGTCGAAGTTCACCGTGAAAGGAACACCGAAGCCGTGAGCAGCTAGGTGTCTCAGAGCATTAATGGCAAAAAACCCACAAGAATGAAAGAGAAAGCTAGTCCATATCTCTTCGAATTTTTTCTAACGTTGTCAAGTCTTTGGTGTCCTTTTTTACGACGCCGGACTTCATGACATAATATTAGCCATGTAGTCTGGGGGCACGATAGAACCCCCGCCAAAACGAGCTAAGCGCAAGGGCTCTACCAGACCACCTTTTCTCGAAGCGTTTCGTTGATTTTTTTAATCCTCATAACTTGGGTTTCGATTACACCGGATAAATGAAATTTTCAGGATATGTTACCAGTAACGATCTAATTAAACATGTAAAGTTTTGATTGCATAGGTATTGATTGCATATATAGTATTTCATACTTTAGATTTTATTGATATCTAAAAACCCCTGATTTCGACACTGACTCACTGATGATCAACAAAATTATAGGGTACTTCCGGATGTCCTAGAAAGCTGAAATTTGGTATGTAAGCTAGTATTAGCATATAAACAACATAAAAATTATCAAACTTGGAACTTTTATCCTCCAAGCCCTTAAAGTAGGGGATGAAAATTTGTAAAAGACTTGCCTACGCAAATTTTTAATCTAGATGTCTAAAATTGTTGTACCCTACAACCGTGTTATAAATAAAAAAATAAAATCTGAGAGCTTTTTGATAATGCAAATTATACGGTATCGTCTTGGCATCACTTTGCATGAAAATATTTTTGATGGGATTTCACTACTTTTTGAAAGTTGTTATGACAATATTTTTATTTTATTTTTTTATTATATTGTTACTATTTGTAACACGGTTGTAGGGTACAACAATTTTATTTAATTATTATTACTCTGAGGAACCAACACCTACTGTTGTTATACAAACGCATGGTAGTGTGAGGTAGTGTGTAACTTTATTTTATTAATTTCATATATTTCTAAGTATTATTCAAAATAATAGTACCTTTCTGCACCTGCACTAACCTTCCTCCGCATAAACTTTAACTGTGCCAAATTTCATACTCCTCCGTTCGTACAAATCTCATAAATCTGTACTCAAACTATAGATATTTGGTACCTACTAACTAGTGAATACCAACCACAGAAAAATAATAAAATAAATAATAAACAGAACTTTTGTTCGCTGTCGTTTGCTGAAAGGGCAGGAGTCCAGCATGTGCAGTAATAATAATTTGCACATCTTATATAATAATCCGTGCATTGACGTCGCTGCACCCGCTCCGATAGGCGACAGGGCTGCCAATTGCCAAATAGCTTCAGTAATATCGAAGCTGATATTACAACCCGCTTAAACATAAATGTAGCCTACATAATATGACAAGTTGACTTATTACATGAATACTGATTTTATTTAAACGAGTTATTTTAGGTTTATAATATATTCAGTTGAACGTGAGTGTTAACTTTTATCACTTTAGCCCTCGATCTCACGACCACTATTTTATCGCGGCGTTAACAAAATTAGCGTTATTGTTTTTTTTTCTTCATTTAATAGTTAATTATTCCAAAGTAAAAATGCACAAGAAAGTATGAAATAAAATTTATTTTCTAAATAATTCCCTTTTTAAATGCGGCTAAAATTTTAACTATTTCTCTACTCAATCTTCTTAATTTTGAAGTCGATACCAGCAAATTCGAACGTGAGTCCTATATAATGTTTAATCAGATTTAGGTTTTCTGTCAGCATCAGATATTGTTCGGGCTGGTACCGACTTAAAAAATTGCATAAAGTTAGAACATATGTCATCATAATAATATGTTGGTGTTTCGTGTGAAGATGGTGGTGATGATGTTGATCATAACATCAAAAAAAGAATTTTCAAAATCGGTCCAGCCGAATGTATGAATGTAACCGACTTCTTTTTTTGGAGACCGGTTAAAATCGAATACACGATAAATTTTTGTGGCGTGTTGTATTTTCAGCTCTATTTTGTTATAGCAGAGTTGTATTGTCATTTGTCAGTGATCTTTTTACTAACGCCGCCATAAAAAAGCGCTCGTAAGAACGAGGGCTTATCGAACCTTAAAAGAGTACGACAGGGCATAGTTTTTTTAATCCATTTCAAACAGAAACAAGTTTTTGTGGTGCAATGTTTATTGCAATGCATTTTTTCAAGGTGACCGATGAAAAGGTTTCTCAAAGTCACAGGTCACCTCTGAATTATCGCAAAGATCTTAACAAGGACATTAAGGGTAGACTCCATTATACCTGGTTCCTCTCGGACTTCGGTAATTCCAGGTAATGATATTGATGATGCTGTTGACCTATAAACTGACCCGCGGATTGGTCAATTATGTGCGTTGTCAACGGATTGGATTTGGGCGTGACTTTCTGTCAACAATAGATGTCTACTCTAATGAAAGCTAATAGTTGATTTTCATGAGGGGGATACGTACTATCGAACAAGCTGGCGCTCGACCAGGCATAAGGTGAAAATCGCTGAACAGCGACTTTGAATCATGCGCACGCACACATACTCACGGTTAAATACGTACCTAGTTCAACTACGTCTGAATTCGTTGCGATCACTTCACTCGTGCTTAAATATTTTAGGCCGTCCAAAGAAAAATGTTTAGAAACATATCGAGCATTAACTTTGTCGATTGTACGTGGTACCTACGCGCGGTTTAAATATTCGACATTTCCACAGTAAAATTTTCTGCCTTGCCGAAAACAACAAAAATAAAGGTAAATTGTAAGATTACAAAATACAAAAGTTATTATTATAAGGAGTACCTGGGTAACCGAGCTTTGCTCGGTGTTCTGATAAATTAAAAAATTAAAAGAATCACAAAAATATTTATCTGACCGAGATTCGAACCCAAACTGCCAATCAGACTGACACAATAGTATTGAAATTATTAATGTTATATTACTGAGAAATATAAAAAAAAATATAAAAAACATACCTACATAACTTAAAAATGCGCTGTTTTCCAGGGAAAAGACCTAGCTAGATCAATTCTTCTCCCCCAAAACTCCCTGTATACTAAATTTCATGGTAATATAATGAAGCCATTTTCGATATACCGATTATTATTATGTTTTATGTTCATCATCATCATCATCATCACCACCGTCTTCACCCGAAACACCAACATAATATTATTATGATGACTACTCATCAGAGTTTTGTGCACCGATATCAATACCTTTGAAATTTTGCTATTGCCAAAATTATATTCGTGATCATCATCATCACTATAATATATTTAATGCTTACTGCTAAATTTTTTCCGCCGACTACTACAATAGATAATAATAATAATATAGTATCTAATCATTATCATTCATCCCACACGAATGGAAAGCCACCCCTAAAATATATTTTTCAATTTTATGATACTAAAAATAAAATCGATACACAATCTACTTATCTACACCAAATTCCTTAATTTTATATTCATAATTACAGAAGTTACAAGGGCGGACAGACAAACAGACAGACAAACGGACGGACAGAGCGAAACTATACTAAGGTCCTTGTAGTACGTAACCCTAAAATGTATCCAAGATTTAAGCCTTAGGGGATTTGTATCATATATATATACATCACTAAAATGCTGATCTTTATTCTCGAAATGGAAATTAGGAAATTGAACCGTCCGGACAAAAAATCGACCACCTGAGAACCCTAAGTGCAAAGAGTGTTGCATTTGCAAGCTGCATTTTACGCGGACAAAGAACTTTTATACATTCACTCTACAATTGCATAAAATTAAACTTTTGATATTGTTTATAATTTTGTTTTAATAAATATATGGTATGTATGGTTGTATTAACTCTATATCTCTATATATATGAAAGGCAAAGCTCATTGACTAATGTATTAACGCACAGGCCTTAAGGCTAGAAATTTGAAATTTTGCCCACGTATTTCTCATATCCACTGAGGAAAGATTTTTCAAAACTCAACCCCCGATGGGGATAAAATAGGGGGTAAAAGTTTTTATGAAACTTTTCATTCCTTGGACATATTATATTTACATGATATTTCGTATGAATTGAGTACGGAAAAAATAATAAGTTACGTATCAGCGTTTTCTAAAATTCAGCCCTAAGAGGGTAAACTAGGGGATGAAGGTTTTAAATTATTATAAAGATATCGCTTAAAACCCAATTTCACGCGAGCAAAGCCGCGGACAAATGCTAGTTATTTATAAATAAATAAGAATATTATGGTTTTTAAGCACCAGCTAAAATATCCCATCATGGGTAGTGGGTACTCTTGTTCAGTACAAACTGCAGTGGTTAACAACTAGCTAAAGCTACCTGCCAATACCTAGTAATCAGTTAATGTTTTACGAAAAATCTGAAATCTAGCTAAAAAACGTTCCATTTTTAAACATAATCCTAAAATCGGTGCAAGTGCGACGATATTGCGTAATACGTGTCTGCGGTGCGGCGCGGCTGGCGCGGGCGGAGGGGCGAGGTATTTCGGCCTTCCTGAAGAGCCTTCAGGGCTCGCGCCGACGCGACCGCCCGTCTAGACGTCTGGCTGTACGTGTCGCAAGACACATTATAAAATTCATGTCACCTCGATGACTTTGGCGAGCCCTCGTGACTCGTGAGGCGTCATTGATTCGCTTGTTTTATTGGATGAATATAAGACTGCTAAAAGACACTCGGACTTGGTCCGCGGTCCATATCCGCGTACCGAATCCGGTGTCGCTACAAATGCACGTATTTGGTCCGGCAGACCGAATTGAAAACTGGACACTCGTGTTTCAACTCTATTTTATTAGCGCAGAGTTCTATTTACAGTGCTGTTTTTCGACGACGACAATGATTCCCGCAATTCATTGAAATCGTGCAGTGATACCAACACTTAAAAATATTTCTCCCCAAAATTAACCCTTAATTCGACTCTGATTAGTTATACTATATACGAGATTTACGCTAATTTTATTTACTATAATTGGGATAGCCAAATCATAGTCCTTTAGTGTATTATATATATTATAATAGTATTAGCGTAAATCTAATAATAGTATTAGCGTAAATCTTGTTATAAGAAATAATAAGCTACGAAACTCTAAAAACTTTAATTGTTTATGCACATAAAGAATTACGCGTAAATGACATAAAACTAAGTGTCACTTAATATGATATCACTCCCTATATATTTTTATACCCAGGGCTATATACATACATAAAAATTGATTCTTAAGGAGTAAAGTCTAAAAATCCTGCCCCCTAGTAAACCCCGTAGTTTTTTTCTCTAATTTTGGAGGGAAAATCCCTAAGTTGGCAACACTGAGATCGTTGTCCGGCGCAATCGCCCGAATGCTCTACACACGTACGGATTTGGTACGGAGCGAACCATATCCGATGCGGACCGCGGCGGACTCAATTAATAAAAATTATGCTCGCCGGACCAAATCCGTGGTGCGCTCCGTACCGAATCCGTACGTGTGTTAGCACTTTACATTAGCTCACCAGAATGTTTGCTTTTAGTTCTAAATTTATGGTTTTGAATGGTTAAGTTGGCTCTTTATAACTCTACTCTCTACTCTCTACTAGACATTGAGAAAACCAACTTTGAGGCAATTTAAATGTTTTTCAATACCGAACTCAGAACTCAAAAAATATGTTCAATTTTCTTATGCTTGGTTTTAAAAAATAGATGAAAACCAGGATGTAATTATTGGAAATACATAAAATTATGTATATAGTGTGAGGGTGGACCTTTTGACCATACATAAACGAATATAATATATAGCTATGGTAAGTTAAATTGGAATAAATAAAGATTAACTGAAAATCTGACTAAGGTACAACAGGCGGTACTCTACCTCTACTCTCTACTCTACTCTACTAGACAAAACTACGAAATCGAACTTTATGCTCTACCCAGCAGTGGCGTGGGGTTGCTATAACTCCATTCCTATCGGCTTCACTTACACAACTTGCCTTTTGAAGACCCTCATCAAAATCCCTACCTATTATACAGGCTAGGGCTTCCCTATGAAGGAGAAAGCCTTCGCCACTGCTACCCAGAACCTACAATCTACCAACTTTAAAATAAAAACTACCAACTAGGAAGGCCATGATGAATTTGTTGAAATTGGGTATTTTCCTACATATAAAAATTTAGTTAAATAAATTAAGAAATAATTGGGTATCAACTTGATAAAAGTAAAAAGAATTATGATTTTATGTTAGTTTAGTTTTGTAATTATATGCTTTCGAAGTCACAAAAAGTTGAAATATTTTTTTAAAACATTAGTGAATAAAATCTACATAATTAGTTTACTTACATCAAAAACAAAAAGATTGAATATGTTATGTATCAACATAAACGCGCAAAATTACGAGATATCAGAAATTTTGTGCATATGGCCATACATTTCGTAGCAACATTCCTTGCGTGTGACGTCACCTACTAGTACGACTTTATATGGGGCGTTTTCACGAGACTCATTAAAGTGCTTCAAATAATCCGCAATACGTTTGAAAATTTAGATTTTTTGTACACTATTCCCTTTGTAAACTGTCTTATTTTTCAGAGCACTATCATTTGTGTAATAAAAAAATACAGGAAAATACCGTATTGCGTCTGCGGTGCGGTGGATTTGAGAAGTGGTGACGAGTGGTGACGAATGGTGCCAAGTGGTGGTGAGTGGTGACGAATAGAGGCAAGTAGTGGTGTGTGATGACGAGTGGTGACGGGTGGTGACGCACCAATAAAACCGCGCGAGAGCAAGGTCGGCGGGAGGGCGCCCGTCTAGCTCACGTAATGTGTTTCACGTAATACTATTTTGTATTAAATTTAATTGGCTGTAAAAACTGAAAATATGTCGGTTAATCGGGTTCGAAATAATAGAACAGGTTTTTACCCACTTATTACATGATTGACTTAAAAGCAAGTAATTTTGTTGTAATAAGAGTGCATACTTATTATACAATACAGCTATAGTATATACTTACTAATATTCATATTACATGGTCATTAGCCTCGTCTTTTATATTTTAATCAAAGCTTGACAAAAATCGCCTTTATCCAATTATAGGTAGGTATAACTAATTTGAAATATGTATTAAAATATTCTAAATTTTATATTTAGAATGTTAATAAGTAAAACTAAGTAGTAATTTAATAAAGAAAGATAATAAAACATGACTCATTATTAAAATGAGTTGGTTTTATGTCCTCTTATGTCGCTTAAATCAATCAAAAATTGTGTAGTATTTTTATAGCTCTATAAATAAAAAAGCTAGATTTTATTAATTTATTTATTTTCGCCAGTATAAAATATTCCACCCAAACGACCTCGGCGTTGACAAAATATAGTCCTGTTGTTCAATTATATATATATACAGTGACCAAAGTGCAATATCACGACATTATCAATAAAATTATGATCTTTTTTTTTGTAGATGATAAAGAACTTAATTTTACTCTGCTTTAATTATCCCTTCGTTGTGAACGTTGCCTCGAGGCGAGTCGTTGCGTAGTTAGAGCATACTAAACAATATCAGACAGACGTGAGTCAGAGCTGCACCGGCTACGCGCGTCCGACCGACACGACTTTTCGACCGTCAGACCGACCGACAGTAAGATCGATCGACCAACCAACCTTTCGATCGTCAAACGTTCAAATTGTTAGACCGTCCAGTAGTCCGAAAACGCGTCCGAACTTTCAGCGTCTACACAGTTCTATAGATATAGCCACTTGTCTTCATCACCTGTCTGCCGATTTATGGACGAGCTCTTAAAATCGATCCGGAAAATGTAGGTCATTCCAATCGTTCGAAGTAATTTCCTAATTACTAATTTGCGATGAAAATGTCAGAATTTGCGATGAAAGTTGTGCAATTGAATCTATTTATATCATTCTAAATAATTCGTACCTACAATCAAGCTAAATACACAAAGGTGAAGTATTTTTAAGCAATGGGTAATCTCCGAACTGTTCAACTGATTTAAATAAAAAGTAGAGCGTAGATTCATTTACAAAATTGCAACACAAAAAATGCATTGCTGGTCTGCAAAAATGACTGATCTTGAACGTTTATCGGACGACTTATAATGAACGTTAATCAAAGGTGACGTGTTGGTTCGGAAATACAAATTTTTTTGGAAAAAAAATCACTATTATTGTCTTCAAATTGACACACACACACACAATAGGCACAACTCTATAGTTATAATATAGAGTACTGAGTAGTCTCCAAACGAGACATTAGTGTAATCTCAGCAATGGAAGAACGAAAATTCTGTGCTACGCTACTGCTGTCGACCGGTGCTGACTTACCGTGCTTTTGGCGGCTCTGAAGGGCTTTTGTAGATACGTTGTGGAGTATAAAAGAAGACTAGAAGACCAGGAAGATCAGTCTTCCCGTGACCACGGCTGCTGAAAAGAAGCCGAAACGTTGGGAAAAAGAAAAGTGCACCGCGACACAATCCGTAAGTGTTTAAAACAATAAGTATGAAAGAATTTAAAAAAGTTTTCAATAGGAAAGTAAGAATGCCCAGAACTAAGCACGAGGGAAATTCCATATTTCGAAGTAACGGAACTGCATTATTAAATTTTAAGAAGATTGACGCAAGAACCTAACTTAACCGACACCCGACAGCCAGTATTCATTTTGCGTATGGTCAAAGAAAAACAATGTTGATACAGTATACACATTTCACACTGTCATGTAGAAGTCGTCGTGCTCATTGTGAAGAAAACATGATAAAGCGCTCGGCAAACCATGTCAATATGTCACATAACAGGTATGAGATAATGTTATCTTTGCCATTATCGTAATGATAGCAGAGCACTTCGTTTACCCACAGCTCGGGCGCGGCCGGCAAATGTTTGTATAGTTGTCTGCTTGTATTCAGGTCACCATAACACTATTGCGCTATTTCTGTATTATTTTCTTTAATTGGAAGTCTAGACACATTAAAGTGTCTTGGTAAATATAAGCTTACTATCTCTAAAACATTACACCTTGGCATTACATTTTTACAGTAAATAAATAAGTGCAAAATTCTATTACAGTTTAATTATTATTTTATCTTGGGGATAGTTAATAAAATTGAAACTTGTGGGTACAGCGTACAAGTTACAACGTTGCGTCGGCACTCGGTACATATTCCATTCAATTATGAATGTGCCTTTACGACGTACTATCGGCAAAGTACCTGCTCGACTAGTTTCTGAAAATTTTCCTTTGCACGGTGACGCCTCAAAAATTCTTATGTACCTAGGAAATAACAGCGTGATTGGTTAACGCACACATTGTCGTGCGCTCGACCGTAAAAATGATTAGTTGTAAGGTCGTGTTTGTCGTGTTTTTGGCGCATACGCTGTGGCATCACCGAAACATAGTACTAATTAATAACAAAGGTTACCTGGAAATTAGAAAACAAATTTGAAATTTATAAATTGATGGGTAACCAAAAATTATTCTTTTTTAATTGGTATTTTGGTACGCCAACAAATATGCCAGCGAACACGGCCAATGCTCAGGGGACCTAGCAGGAACATTTGAGAACGGCGTAAACTTAAAAGAATCGAATGAAATTGTTATGGGCGCTGTCATGATTTTGACAGATTTTCATATAATTCTCATTCGATAACGTTACGTTTACGCCGCTCTCAAATGCTGCGTTTTAATGGACTTCTGATTGCTTTACTGCTTGTGCGTGTGTACTGGACTCTTATCATTCATCATAAACAGAAACCTCACGAGGGAGGAACACGTCCAAATTCTAGTCATGCACCAACAAGGGCACAGCATCGCAAACATATCATGGGAATTGAATGCCACGGTAAGATATACTATTTTATAAAATAAAAAATACGGTAATAAAATAAACTAGATGTTGCCCGCGACTTGGTGCGCGTGTCAGCAGCGGTGTAAGGACTAATATAATTAAATAGTTAAAGATAAAAATAAAAACATTTTGTAAAGAAAACACAATTTTATTGAAATATATTAAGTAAAATCAATTTACTAATCAGTTTAAACTCGAGGCTGCTATGATCTTTAGCACTAATCCATTAATGTAAATGATATAAATTAATATAAATACCATAAATAGCAGTTAATTTAAAATATTATAGTATTCCTTTCCTTTTATCCGATGAATTGGTACTCAAAATCAGATATTACTGATAGGAGGCACAGTAGCTGTAATGCTCACGACGGCGCTCCAAAAAAAGTCCGTTCCCATGGGACAGCTCGCCTTTAAAAAGCATCATGTAAACACACCCACTCTGCCCCACCTCTGACTGCCAGAAATATTAAAACGAAATATCAAAATAAGTTGTAAATTCATAATTAATTAATTATTAAATTATCACATCACATTTGTTGCTTAATTAAGCTACTTACTGTACTTTTTAATTTTTAACACTAAAAATATCATGACAGGAACATGTATTTTTATTTGTAAGCAGAATGACAACTTTTTAGTATTAATAATAGAACGTTAGTTTATACAGTCACTATAAATCATTAATTAATTAATAATACGATTTTCATACAATTGCTTAGTGTAAATCAATGTTATTAGAATCATAAGCTTAAATGTGTTGATTTGTAAACAATTAAATGATAACAGTTTAAAAAGAATAATATAAATTGATTGATATTATCGCTATAAATCATAAATTAATTTAATAATGTTATTTAAATAATTATTTGTACTTAAATCAATCAATTGATTATCTGATTTCTTATTTTATCTCACACGCGCAAAAGGAAATCTCGAGGGAACCGTACATTTTGCCGCAATAAAAAGTAGCCGATGGCCTTCCCCGTGGTCTATTGTATATATGTGCCAATCTTCATTAAAATCGGTCCAGTAGTTTCGGAACCTATTCAATGCAAAAAAACAAACATTTCCTCTTTATTATATTAGTATAGTATAGATGATGTTTAGTGACTAGGTAATATAATATATTAATAATTATAATAATAATATTGTTTCCAAAATATGAATGAATGAGTAGGTACCTAATTAAAAATTCCAAATAATTTTTTTATCGCATCGATTACAAACGTCTTTGAAGCCGGTTTTTACGCGTGAGTGTGCGTGATGAGTCGTGTGACGTGTAATCATGATTCATGGCTGCCAAGCGATTTTAGCCTTATGCCTGGTCGAGCGGAGACTTTGTCGATATTACATACTCTACGTCTCTACTCTCTACCTAATAATAAGTGATGGTTAAAAGTTATATTTGGTATATGTTGTGGGCTGCGACGACTGCGATCTGCTTGTCTTGGTTCATAATGATCCTTCTTACGCTTGAGTGGTGTTGAATGCTTAAAACAGATACGTATTACATATGAGAGATGCCTAACACGGATACGTCTACACTATATATAGCCTGTTGGGTAACTGAAATAAACTAACTAGATAAGCTGTGCTTGTGACATCTGTCAATAAGACATTGATACTTCTACTTTTTATTACTTCTATATTATACAACACCTCCCTTTTCAAGAAAACGCAAACTAATATTATAAGTACATAACTAAGAACAATATACTACTTATCTAACAAAATTTTTCATGTATATACAATTTAGGACGTCTTACACTTTTACCAAACCTGGTTACGTAACCGGTATTTTCTAGACTCTCCATAGGAACACAGCTAACATCATTAATACAATTTTGAACACGACCGTTTCCGAGTTGTGCCGAACTCATGGGGTTTATAATGTCCTGCATGGGAACCACACTGTCAGTGTTGCCACTACTATGGCCATTACCATAAAAACAAGGTGAAGGATGATGTTATGTTGTTGATTTTTTTTAACAATATACTACTTATCTAACCAAATTTTTCATGTATATACAATTTAGGACGTCTTACACTTTTAGCAAACCTGGTTACGTAACCGGTATTTTCTAGACTCTCCAAAGGAACACAGCTATCATCATTAATAAAATTTTGAACACGACCGTTTCCGAGTTGTGCCGAACTCATGGGGTTTATAATGTCCTGCATGGGAACCACACGGTCAGTGCTGCCACTACTATGGCCATTACCATAAAAAGAAGGTGAAGGATGATGTTATGTTGTTGTTTTTTTTTCGACATCCCCGACGCCAATAGGAATATATTGAATGATTGCGTCCATTTCCGCATTATTGTTGATTTCTGTAGAAATTTCAAGCTTCTGCACTACGTTTCCAGCCATTGTCAAGTTACCGCACCCCGATTATCTCGAAGCTTCCGTTGTTGCCGATGTACCCTTTTTTGCGTCCATAATTTTCGTTTCTTTTTTCTTATCCCACTTCTGACATCATCTTGTGAGCTGCGACATTGATACTTCTACTTTTTATTACTGCTTTATTAAGCAGCAGTATCATATTTGCAAATTCTTTTTCATTCAAAATTAAGTAGAGTTGTTTATTGGAGTTTACTCCTTTTCATTTATAAGCCCGGGGTATGAAGGGTGGGAGTAAACAAATAAATAAATGAAAATTACTTATTTATTATTTATGTACCAAAAAGTATACAAGATTTTCTGAAAACCCTGATTTCGTTTGATGTAAGTTTTCCATTTCCATAAATCCATTTCAAGATTATTATAAAAAGAAAAACTACTTAGGAAAAAAAAATGTTTTAGGATAAAGTTATTTTTAATTTTACATCAAAAATAACAAAAAGCTTTCTGTTTGGGTATGACTCACTCTACTAAGCATTATTATAATTATAATTATTAGCTTTCTGCACTCTTTCCTCCACATAAAATTTAATTTACCGACCAAATTCCATACCTCTCCGTTTGCAATATTCTCGTTAAACTATACTAAAAGTTTTTGCTTCACGAATCACGTACTTATTAATACATATAATAATAATTATTATTATTGCGGCTCTAGGAAGTTCCATTGAGTTCTGTTTTATTTATATCCAAGGTTGTCTAGAAAAATCACTTCCTACTTATCAGTAGAAAGAAATTGTTATCAGACCTAGACAATTATCAAGTGGTTATCTACTTCAGACTAGACTCAAATAGACCTTGAATGCTTTTAACCACTTGATATCATACCTATGTAATCTGATAGCGCGGCAGTGATATCGCCAAGTATTAAGCGGCCGTAACTATCTTTTCTCGAAGCATCATTCGCGGCTTTTTCGTGCCTGAATTTTTGTCGCAGAGAAGTTTGTTAGCGGCACAAGCAAATGTTTTAAAATTAATAAAAATCGAGTGCATAGTTTAGGAGATATTAAAAACGCGATTTTGAAATCTATGGATAGATGGAATAAGCAAAATTAAAGTATACTTCTAACAGACTTAGAAATTTCAAATTTACTGTCAGGCTAGGTTATTTATTAGCTACATATAAAGGAAAAATATAGAAAAAGCAAAAATTCTAAAAAAATAATTATTTTAAGAATTTTTTAATTTAACGAATTCACAGGAACAAAATGTTTGAATATAAGTTCACTGATAGCTTGGTAATCGTTATTTATATAACAAATTGAGAAGTGGTATGTTATTTTAGGTTACAGTAGATACTTGGGGACGAATGCGCCCACTAGACCGGATAAATAAGATGGCCTCATAGAAAACCGATGGGAAATAGCACTTGTGTTGTGTCTCACTGCATGAAAAGGTACCGGATACAGGCATCTTCCTCATGCAAAGCTCGCAAACGCACTTGTAACTCTTCTGATATTGCAAATGTTCGTGAGCGTATATGTTTTAACTATGGAATCGATCTGGACAAGAGCAATAGGATCGCCCGTTAGTATGAAATTGTGATAAGTTACTAATTAATTTAAAAACGAGCAAACCGATTGCCTGGTGGTTAGAAATTGTTATAATTTCTTACCATTAGAGGTTGGTGGTTTTAAAAATCGGGAACGCACTTGCTACTCTTCTGGTATTGCAGATGTCTATGATGGGCGTTAATCGCTTTAATTATGGAATAGACCTGGAAACGAGCAAACGATCCGTATCTGATGGTATGAAGTTGTAGTAATTTCTTACTTTAAAGTATATTGATTTATTAAAATGCTCATTGCCAAGTCACTATTTAATATAATAAATTATAAAAATAAAATTTTCCACATACGGTTTTTTATGACTAATTAAATGGACTATCTTCAATTTCATTTGGTCTCTACGACATCTCATAACTCTATGAATGAAAATATCCTTAACACTTGAAAATATTATTCCTGTTTTTACTTCTACATAGCATCCTTATTCTAGTTGATCCCAATCGTTTGTACTCGACAAAAGACTACTACTACGTATATACAAACATTTTTATGTAAATTCGTAAAAAAATTCAAAACAAAAAGTTATGACTTAGGAACAAAAGTTATTCACACTTTGAATTTCATGTATGCAAGTTGCAACAGCTATTTGACTGCCGTTTACTTTTTTACGAATCTAGGAATTTTCACACATAACAATATTGAAGACAATAAAATATTAAAAACTTATTTCCTTTATCGCGTAGGTTAGTAGAAAATAAAACCTCCAAAAGGAGGCGCAAAAGCGTGAAAAATCCGGCGCGTCGCAACTCCAGCCGCTATGTCCGGTGTTCACAAGCCTCTAGTTTAATCGACGCCTGACGTGAGCCTTCCTCGAGAGTCGGAGCCTTCAGGTGCCGTCTAGACAGCTGGCGCCTGCCACATGTCGCGCCCATTCATTCCCAAATGTTATTCTCCACTTCCCTTAGCTACGTGTACTTGTGTTTGATTCTAACGAACTGGCACACATATACTTAGGTACTAAATTTTCTTTGCTAAGCAATGAAACATCATATTAATAAGTAGTACCTGGGTAACCGAGCTTTTCTCGGAGTTCTGATAAATAAAAAATAAATAAATACAAAAATATTTATATGACCGGGATTCGAACCCAAAACAATCCGAATTCTCGAGCAAAGCAAAAATTATACACACGCATACCAAACTGCCAATTGGACTGACATAATAGAGTCGAAATTATTGATATATTGTTTCACGACGAAAGGAAATAAAAGCGTAAAAATATGCAGTTTCCAGGGATAAGACCTGGCTAGATCGATTTTCTCCCCTAAAACTCCCTTGAGACTAAATTTCATAGTAATACTTGCTGGCGTTTTCGAGAAACCGATTATATATACAACAAGATTGTCTCGTTTAATAATAAGATAGTGTATTCAAAAGCTGAAGCTATCTTGTGTACACTGTATTTGAAGTTTGTAGTGTTGCACGGTATACTCTTAAGAAGTTGAATTGATATTGATGTCGCATCCAGTAAAGTATTAGTGCCCCCATTCGAAAAAAGTGGATACGTAAATTATACAGTATGTTTGGTACATTTTTGAGGATTTCATTGAACAAATCTTCATACAAGAAAAAGTTACGCCATCTTGGTTTTCACCATACTTCAAATGTCAAAATGGCCCCAAAAATCTCAAAAAGTGGCGCCATTTGACTGGAGACACTTTTTGCCTCAACATACCTCGTCTATAATATGGATTGGATATGTATATGTCTATGGATTGGTAAGTATAAAACTACCAATTTGCAAAATTCCCGCAATACTTTCGAGGTAAAACTATGTACCCAAATATTATAGTACTAGTGTATAAAACCAAATCTATTTTCGAATCGCCATCAAACACAAACGAGTACCTATTTAAATTGTCGAAACTTCTTAGTACTTATATCGATTTTTGGTCGATCCATTAGAGTTTAAACTCTATGGTCTATGACTTGATTTTTGACGTTCAGTTTCGCCGTGAAAACATGAATGAAAATTTATTTTTCGTAATTTTAATGGAATTAATAATAACTGGACACATTTATTTATTTTTATTTTTATGTTAATTATTGTATATTAATCATAATAACAATAATTACGACGTAACATTTTTTTGTGACGATATTTTTGTAACCGCGCTTTTTGTAGTACGTGGCTGGATTTACGTGAAACAATTAAGTTTCAAACTGTCCAAAGGAGCTTTAGTTTTTGAATACACTATAGTTTTGTTTTTACTGTATCAATGAGCTTTTAATATGATTCCAACTTTTTGTGTTTGGCATAATTATTATACTTTCTTGTTATTTCCTGTTTTATTCACATGATTTTCACGTACATAACTAAAAAAAACATAAGTACTAACCGGTTTTTCCCGAATGAGTTATTTCAAGGTTTGCGTTTGTCTTTTATGGACTGAATAATAAATATTAGTATATTACACATTCGTCGATGTTTCGTTATATAACTTCAGCATGTCTATGATTTGAAATTTTAATTAATAAGTAAGTACTTACTGTAATTCTAGCTACAGAGCAAGCAAAATTAAAAAAAATAAAATCGGTTAAATATGCAGCGTAACCATGGCAACGTTAATATGAACGTATCCGAAATTTTGGAAAATGTCATGTTCCATTAAAACTCCAAAATGTCGGTCGGCGGATGGCTGCGGCGCGGCGCCGGCGGACACGACAGTTGGGGCACCGCGGCCGGTCGCACTGTCACTTGTAATTTAATGTATCGATTCTTGTGCAGCTCCCATGTTCTCATGCAGCCGACCGCGACGTCTAGACAACAGTAGCAGGAAGCTGACACTAAATTATAACGGGACAGAGAAAAATGCGATTGCCTCCTTTGTATGAACAGTAGAATGCACATTGTAGGTATTCTGAAGCTTTCTCCCCTTGCCGTGTTAACAAAACCTCTTAGGATTTAACAACAAGATTTTACGCAGCTTGTTGTACACGTGTCGCTTATCATATTAACCGATTTGTGAATGATGCGATCATTCTATTTAGCTGATGCGTATAACTTAATTATTAACTTTACATCCATGTGATGCTGAAAGATACCTTATTAGTCTCGAGTGATCATATTTTCTACGTGTAATCAACAATAATAAGTAAAAACGCATTTTGAAATACTTACTGATAAATTTTTGAGTATATTTATAAAAATCGGTTCTTAATAGGTATTACATTTCATACACAAGCAAATATTTTACTATTTAAAAGTCGAATTTTTGTTATAATACGAGTAAGCTAATGTTCTACTCATAAGTTAGCGCACGTAACCGACGAAAGATAAAAAAGTAATAAAACAATTTTTTAGTTTTTTTTTTATATTTAACTAGCTTTTTCCCGCGTGGGAGAGTGTTCGTGGCAAAAAACTTCTTTAGCAAGTATACCTCCCTGCAATATAGTAATAGCACAGAGTAAAAATATATACTTTATAATAAATTTTCACACGTACTTTTAATTTTAAGATATCTCCTAGATATAATCTCCTAGATAAGGATAATTAAATTGTATGCGTCTAAATAGCTTCTGAAAATACCACAATGTTTCTGATCATTTTTTTTTTACTTAGAATGGGTATTGTAACCTATCCTTAAAAGAAAGACATATCTTTGCCATAGCGGACTTTTTTGTAGACCTATATAAAAGAGAACAATCTCACCATACATTGTTTTGTTATTTATCTCCAACGGGTTAGGTTAGGCAGCCTTATCGATATAAGTTCTCAGAAGGCTTGTTTTTTTCCGACACCTTCAACAAATATTGTAATAAATCAAACAATTTCCACAAAACCTTAACAAATTATTATAGACCTAAACATTCTTAAGGAACCACTCTATCGGTAAATGTAAACGGCATGAAAATCCTTTCAGTACTTTTTGAGATTACCGCTAACATACAGACAGGCAGACTCGGCGGGGAACTTAAGTATCCTATGTCAGTCTCCTGGTTCTAAGCTACCTCCCCAACAATATTCAACCAAATCGGTTCAGCCGTTCTTGAGTTATAAATAGTGTAACTAACACGACTTTCTTTTATATATATAGATGACCATGTAAGTTGTAACTGTTAATAGCCCCCGAGGCGACCAAACGGTTTGACTCATACACGTAAAGTTTGATTTAAGTCAACCCAATTTCATCGTTTACGTTTACGTTTCTAGTTTGAACGGTTTGTCAAAGTTGGGTTTGAAGCTCGTTTGATGGAATTACATAATTTTGTTTTGTTGGACAGTGAAGTGACAGTGAAACTGAACAGTTCCATTTGACAAACCGATCAAACTGACATCAATCGGTTGCATCAAACACGTAAGGCTTGAGTCAAACCGTTTGATTATCTCGGGGTCCCATTCGAAATATAAACTGTCGACTCGAATAGTTACAAAAATGACTTGTGTAAAAAACCCGTCTACCTGTGACATTTCGATAGGAGGTTAAGTACCTAAAAATAAAAAAAATATTCGTTGGCTATGATGATTCAAACTTGTTAAATATTAAAGATAAGGATCTTATCCTTAAAATACTGAAAATATATTTTAATACAACCATAATAATATTATATTTAAAAAAAGTTGTGATAAACAGGATCAAAAGTGTACCTAATGGTCAGAATTGAAACTCAATAAAGGTGGCCCCAATAACCCTCGCATATCAATTCCTGAACACCGAGCTCAAAAGTCATGCACTTCAATAACCCGTGAGCAGTGTACCGGGGTCCGGGGAGCCCCCATGTGAGTCGGGGTCCGGGAGGCTCAATCGAGATTTTGTTTCCGCACAACATATCACAGGAATACCATTAAAAACAGTTTATATCCCACACGTTCAGCTATCAAATTAACTGATTTGATGCTAATGCTCGTGGCCACTGGACCGAACACGAGAACTCTTTGATGTTATAGATTTCACTTTGCTCGTGAACCGACATCGACAGGATATGGATTATGCGCGTTATTTAAGTCCCTTTCCACTAGGTGTATTATAAATTAGTTCCTGGGTAACCGAGATTTGCTCGGAATTGTGATTAATTTTAAAAATAGAAAGAATTGCAAATACTTATATATGTTTCTGACCGGGATTCGAACCCACCGCATTTCGAATTTTCGAACAAAGCTTAAATAATTATACATACGCTTACCAAACTGTCAATTGGACTGACATAACAGAGTCGAAGGTTTTGATATTATATGTATAGTTGCACGACAAAAGAAATAAAAAATAGACATAATTATATAGCTTTAAAATGCGCAGTTTCCTATGGATAAGACGTAGCTGGATCGATTTTTCTCCCCCAAAACTCCCTGCATACTAAATCTCATTGACTTGCAGTCGTTTTCGAGAAACCGATTTTAAATATACAAAATTGTCTCGTCTAAAGTATAAGATTACATTCGATTTACTGCCCTTTACAAATTGTTAGAATATTTTGGTAATATTACACTGTGATATTGATGTGGATTTTTATAAGTAGTCAATAGTCATTATTATAAGTATTTCCTTCAATTCAATAATTATGTGCAAAACCACACCCTTATTTATTCATCCCTAAAAATTCATTGTCATAAATAAATGGGTACAGATCGGCACATAGATTATTTCAATCTAAATCTTGTGTAACAATGTTATTGTTGCGGTTACACATTAACACAATGAAACCTGTACGTCCGATTCTAGTGTAGACATGTCGTCAAAATTGACTGTGTCAGTGATTAATTCGTAATGTCTGACTAGTGATACATAAGCACCAAGCAGACACAGACCAACAAAAAATCGACACGTTTTATATCCATTTACTTTAAATATATAAGCGATGATTTGTTTTATGTTCACATCGTTTATAAGCAGACTATACCGTCGATAATACTCCTTCGGCTTGACTACTTTGACTTTGAAGAATACGCTTCTCAAATCTCAAAACTATATTTTTCTACTAACAAATATTGAATAGTTAAACCTTTAAACAAAATACTTCATACTAGATTTTGTCCGTGGCTCCGCCCGCTTACAGTTCCACGGGAACACTACTTTTTGTAATAAAATGTAGCCTATATGTTAATCCAGAGCCGAAAAATCGGTTTAGTAGTTATTGCTTGAAAGAGTAACGAACATCCATCCACCCATCCATCCGTCCATCCATTTCATCAACAGTTCTAAACTTACAACACTCTAAAGAGTCCAAGACCTGTGTTTGTTTTTGAACTATCCCGGACTGAATGACTTTCGAGTCTGCTGTAGACATTATTAGAAATTCATAAATGCTTTCTACGCCTTCCGTTAGAGACGGTAAGGACCTAATACTTGTCCAGGGCGCTAGTTATTTTATTTTATGCATGCAAAAATACTTAATAGTAATAGGTATATCCTTCAAACAGAAATATAATTTTGCGACTTCTTGATGAAAAATGGAATAGAACCCAATGCCGTGCCATGGTTCCCACACATTTAGTTATTTTGAATAAAAATTGTTACCAGGTTTCTCACGGTGACTAATTTTTTGTCATCATTAATATTCATATGTAATAACAAAATTATAATTACTAACTATAATCATTTTGAGTCATGAGCTTCGATCATTAATACAAGTCATGAGGTTAAAAAGGTCGGGCTTATATTATTATGACTGAAACATATGTAGTTACTGAGTCAATTCGACACCCATGAAACCTCCTAACTTGTACCAGTACTTACTATTCGGGGCTCTAAAAGCTCTATAAATTAAATATCGTAAACAATTTCAATACATTACATTGGTATAATGTGAAGTTCGCATATTGACAATTTATCAATCGCTTGAGTCAATGGCAAATATTGAGTTATTATTTATTTACAAAAAATAAATATTGAGTTGTTCACACTTAAGAGGTAAAGCAAACGGTAGTCCCCTGATTCCTTCTCCAACACTTAACCGATTTAAGTAATTTTATCATTAAAAATTCAAAAAAGGCTTGAACTGTGTTACTATGTTTCAATTTTTTTTATATAATCTAAATTTGTTTTCTGGATGTTTGAACACAGCGGAAAATCTGGCCTTTTATTTAAGTTTTTGAACGTCCATATCTCTTTTAAAAATTAATTTATGAAAAAAACCTGCTAATAGTATCCATAGGTACCCTGAATATTCAGGAAAAAAGTTGTTACTCTACCGGCATCATACAGGGACGAAACGGTGCATACATTTTCCATATATTGCGTGGTCCTTCTGTTTCCTCTTAATATCAAATCCTTACTGATCTTATCAATGTGAATGTGAATTTGTTTGTTACGCTTTCACGTAAAAACTACATAATCGGTCATCATAAAATTTGGACAGACAGATATAAAGTAGACTACGGGAAAAGACAGAGGCAACTTTTTCTCGCAGGAAAAAAAAGGTTCCTGTGGGATACTGTATTTACGCTTTCGCATAAAAGCTACTTAACCGATCATCATGAAATTTCGCATATATATAGAGTAGACCACGGGCAAGGACATAAGCTACCTTTCATCGCGGGAAATGTACGGCTCCCGTGGGATACTGTATTTTCAGGGGCGGAGCGGTGGGCAAAAGCTAGCAGTCATATAAATAAAATATTGTTCTCTTTGTAAAATCTACTGGAACGCGTCCGTTTCTATTTAAATATTTATATTTCTCCATCGCGCGCCAGCGAGTGTTTTAATGCACGATAACCGCGAGGTTCTGTAAACAATAAACATTTTGTTTCAAGTTATTTAGTCTATCCTGAGAATCTAAACAAATTAAAAGATAGAGGCTTGCCGTTGCGTGCGTCACGCAGAAACTACTGGAAACTAAATGAAGATGTATTTAATACGTCTACGGCGAAGCCAAAAGGAAAGGTGATGATTTTGGCTGTGTATGTAATATGTATGTATAATAATGTATGTATGATTGTTCCATCGTAGCGTCTAAACTACTGACTCGACTTTAATGAATGAGGTGGCCCGGGTAAATTAGGCTCCACAATTTGCGTAGTCGGGATATAGTTTTTAACGATATTATTACGATAACTTTCATCACAGTTTCAAGGAATTCCGATTTTAATAATTACACCTGCCATCAAGGGCATATATTGTAGTTGATGCTGCATTTGCATTGCAGAGCATTGGGCTCTCTTTCTACAAAATATGTGAAACTGCCACAAAGCAAGTCCTAAATTACAATAGATTTAGGGTCAACTCACACCGAGACGCTACGTGGTGCTACATTATTAAGATAGCGATTCAAAATGCATACTTTATTCACTACTTAAGAAGATACACGTTTTATTGCAAGAGCGACGCCGCGCTATAGCTATAGGTCTATTCATATTGGCTTCACTTACCACTTACTTTTTTTAAAGACTCTCATGCAAAACCCTAACTATTATACAGGCTAGGGCTTCCCTATGAAGGATAACCAGCCATCGCCACTGATTAAACACAAAATCCAAATTGATTATCCTAGGATAATCAATTTGTATTTTGTGGACACGTTCTTGGCACATATTACCTCGTATATACTTACATAGTAATGATGTAGTGGCTGCGTAACTTTTGGATTATGATGTATCGTGCAACTGTAACTTATAGTGACTATGAGACACGAAAACTAGAAAACAAAATTCCTCTGATAAATCATCAAATATCTGTTATAAATAACAACTAAAAAACAAACGATAGAGACTTATTATTTTGAAATAGATTATTCGTGGTTACAACGGCCACTTTCAGTAATTTTCCTATGAAGAGAGTAATGTCATAAAATTGTACATTTATGAACGTGTTTACACCAATTATTTCATAACTACAATTTTATAAAGAACGATAACCTAACAACGTAAATTATATATAGCCTATGTTACCCGGGCTTTTTTTAAGAATCTACAGACACCTCATTTATTAAATAGTTATGTTATATGAACTAGTAGTTGGGTAGGTAGGCGTTACGGTAGAACAAACATGCATTCATAGGCTAGGCGTAGCTAATAATGGGCTATGACGTACATTTGACAGAAAAAATATTCATGCTAGAAAACGTTACGCCATCTTCATTTCAGAAGATTTGGTCAATATGCGGACTGATTAAACTGCGGAAAGCTAATGTCAAAATTTCAAGATGACAAATGTCAAACCTCGTCTGCCCCAAACAACACCAAAAGTAGGGTTGTACAGTTTAAGTGTGGACACTTTTTGCCTCGACATGTATCGTCTATAATATATTAGCTTTTGCCCGCGCCTTCACTCGCGTAAATATGCGGCATATTTACCGCACCCACGGGAGCCGTATATTTTCCCACGATAAAAAGTAGCCTTCCTCGTGGTCTATTTTATATCTGTGCCAAATTTGATGATGATCGGTTAAGTAGTTTTTACGTGAAATCGTACCAACCAAACAAATCAACTCACATTCACAACTCACATTCACATCCGCATCGTCAACATCGCTCGAGCAAGTAGTTATTGTCATCGGTGATAAATGGGATGGAAATGTGTTACTGAGCCATTGTAGTTCTCCAACTTTAATTCGTTACTCGTGTAAATTATGCTTACGAAGAATAGACTGTAAAATTTGTTTCATAACAAATCCAATCTTACCAACCAAGTTATTAAGCTAATATTCTAGAGCGATTAGGTTCAGAAACAAGTGATGTTGCTGAATACAAGTGCTCGCAAATATAAGCTCTATGTAATGTAGAGACTGTTGATAATCGCTTACGACGTTAGAGTGGTTGAACTAATGTGAACAAGTGTGATCAGGCAACGTGTATGTACCCACCAACTATGATAGATCACACTTTAATCTTATCAGCTGTAATCACAAATGTAATTGATGAAAGTCAAAGTCAAAGTGACTCTACCGCCCGCTAGTCCAAACTATCAAGAGTTCGTTCTTGGCTGAACGAATTCATCAAAAACCTTAATTAAAATAATGCTTTATTTAACCCACTTGTCCATATATTTTTCTATTTTAAGTTTTTTAGGCATAAAAAGTAAGAACTTTGTTACCTGTGGCGTTAAAGTTTCGTCTACAAATAAATACCGAATGGAATTTACTAGAACTTGTTATCTAAGGGAACATTCTTGTGTAGTGGCGCGGCGGTTAAGACGGAGAAGAGGTCATTAGAGCGGGGTGATCAATTAATTGATCGCCTTTTATAAATAGCCTTTGAGGCAAAAACACAAACAGGCCAACCTTCCAAAAAAAGGTTGTACTTGTAGGTACTTCAAAATCTCGTTCAAGTCGCCCGGTAAAATTTGACAACCGCCTACCACCAGGTAACATCTACTTGGACTTTCACCCAAAAAACCCTTCGGTGTAAGCGGTGGTGACCACTCGCGGTGACCGTTTGGGCGCGGGTGCCGGGTGCCAGGTGCCATATTCGGTCAGCGCACACTGTTGTTTACCGACGCGGTATTGCGAGGCCGCGTGACGTAGCGTCTAGACAGCCCCCCGCGCCCGCGCCGCTCCCCGCCCGCGTCTGCCGCGCCGGCCATGCACTCGCACCGGTTTATCATTTCAAACGGTAACACTGCAACATAAAGCCTCGAACGCATCAGCTCGCCTTGACATGATTCAGATGACATGCGCTTACCATACAAATTGCTGATAGCCGAACGTGTCTACTGTCCTCCGCGCAGATTGTTAAAATTAAACCATTCGAGAATGTACAAATTCTAAAGCTTGAAATCTAAATTTTGGGGCAGCATTACGCAGCTATAACGAATTAGAATATATATTCAGTTATTTTGCCATAGCCAACATGCTCATCAGAAGCTAGAAATGAGACACATTCCATTTTATACATTACAGACTAACTAAATTGCCCATTTGCCAATAATGTTTTCGTAAAATGACATGGCAACCATGAGTTATTCAATCACAGAAGTAAAACTTATATAATCTATTGCTTTGACGCTTTGTGCTTTCTGGACTATGAGTTTTAATTATTCTGCATAGATCAAAGATGTATTATATTAAATAAAAAGAGAATATGGTATGAGCGCGCAAAAAGTGAAGACTCGAAACTGCCCGAAGTCGGGCAGTTTGTGGTTAGTATGCGACGATCCGGTCGATGAGTAGCACAGCATGTACTACGCGTCCCGTGCGCCTTGCATAAAATGCCATCGTGTGTCTATAAAAGCTGTAAAAACCATGACAAAAAAGTGAATAAAAGTCAAGGAATTTCATTTCTCATGTATATTTACAACATTTATTACTATCAGCCAAGTATTTTCTTAAAAATATTTTTTTTTAACAATAAATAATTGCAAGAAAATACCTTAACAGTTTATGACGTAAGAAAAAAGGAAAGCAATGTCGTCAAATGTTCTATGCCAGAGATTCCAAATTTGATTGAACGAGGTTATTTAATAATACGCTTATTTGGTAGTGATAAACACTGGTCATCTGTTTTTGCTGTTGAATTAAGCACGCCATCGTGAAAGGGATCACGAATTTTTGTTGTGTGAGTGAAATGCAACAGTAATGAAAAATGTTAATGTATATCGCGGCACAGAAAACACGTTATCGTTATTAAGGCTCAATGAGGCAAATAAGGTTCTAAAGCTGAAAGAAAAATTGTGAATTTTGCATAGATGTATTATATTAAATAGAGTGAATTTACAATTTTACTTGTCATTAAATCCCTGACTACGGTTGCTGTTTACAGCTTTTGTACCCGTAACTTTAGGTAAAACTAAAATGATAATAAACCGAGATGAAATCTTCAGTTAGTACCGTGTAAGATAGAGAGCAAAATATTATGTTCTCTCAAAGCGAGAAGAAGCGAAGTGTAATCTCAAAATCATACTTGAGCCTTATATCTAAAAAAATCATAAATTTTGTGAATTATGAGGGGTTTCATATTTTTTCTGCCGCTAGGGGGCAGACCCAACGCACACAAAACGTCATCTGGTGGCGTAAATGGTATCAAAAACGGTCAATAAGAATTTTCGATTATTTTTTTCACCAGCCGGGGCGCTTGGTAGCACGACGGTCCTTGTCGTATCAAAAAGCTGTCAGATGTTACCAATTTAAAAACCCTCATTGTAGATATTCTAAAGACCTCGTAATTGTAAAGTTATTGATAGTGTGGGAAGAGTGGATGTCCCAAAGGGAGATCTCCGACCGAGAGAGGTGGTATGCTCGGTCAGGCCGAGGCCCACTTGTAGAGATTTCAGGTGTTGTATATATAAACCGCCGATATTAGAAAACTTCGATAGCGCGATTCAGGATTGTGGCGCTAATTGGTCCGCGACAATTGCAATGATTTAACCTGCTGTCAGTTAAATGCTCTTGTCAAATAAATTCTTAATCTTTTTAGATTTAAATTCAGATAGACATAGTCCTCCACTGCAAAAATTACATCAACTTACCATTGTTTTCGTGAAATTTACTTATTTATGAACAAAATTATACTACAATTGAATTGAAGAGAATTAAACAGTTGCCAAAACCCTATGGGTTATTGGCAACAGGGCCACAGTCAATCGAAGTACTTATATAAACAACGGATGATTAGATAAAGTAATAAATTTTATTGTTGACTAGCTGGTGCCCGCAACTTCTTACTCAAACAAAACGGAACCCTAAGATAAAATAGCCTAAGTTACACCTTACTACATCAGCTATCTGCCAGTGAAATCCCGGTGTAAATAGATGCAGCCGTTTCAGAGATTACGAAATAAACAGACAGAAAGACGGACGGACATACAACAATTTTTAATTAATTTTTATCGTTAGAACCGTATAATATGCTTTCACAAACAGACACGCCCAATTTTATTTATTTGTACAATTATTACAATTATTGGTATTGATAAAACATCTTTAAAACGATGTCTACCGTCTACCACGATTGCCCTTGAAAGTTTCAGTTACGCTCTATGATAACAATAGTGCTAACTATAATTTTATGGCAGCGAATCCATTTCTGTCCGGGAGTAGCGCTGAGTGACTCAAAGATTAATCGCGCAAGTTTATAAACGTCTGGAAAAGATAACTACGAGTGATTTCGCCTCGGCGTTCTGCTTGATTTCGTCTTTATAATCTCTGCGTCGTTTGTGTTATCGGCCCATTTGAGCAGGCAATTACAATAATTGGTGGCATTTATTTTAATTCATAAACAATCATTACAAAGTGCATGCGTATCTCGAACCAAATTAAAAGAAGGTGCGCTTTACCGCTCTCTTTTTGTTTTAATTATCTATATATTATCTATATATTTATCTATATAATTATCTATATATTATTATCTCGCCAATCTATATTTTATTATCTATATAAAAGGAGATGTCCCCAGTCCCCACTGACTGACCGACGTACAGACGCTCGCACAACCGTAACCGCTAATAGTAGAAACGTGAAATTTGGACAGTAACTTTTTATTTAAATTGAGATTCATGCTCTTAAATTTCACACAGCAAAAAATCACACAGCAAAAAATTTTATACGTATTTCAGAGTTTATTAGAATTCATCCTCTGAGGGTGTAAAATAAGAGTTGAAAGTTTGTATGATTTTTTTTTCTCTGTCCCGATTTCCATGAAATTTAATATCCGAGGAACTAAATAAAAAATATTTAGTACGTATTTTATAGTTTTTTGGAATTCGTCCCCTAAAGGAGTGAAATGGGGGTCCAAAGTTTGTAAATTGTAAAATATCAACAACTGGACGGATGGTGTTGAATTTTGGCACGCAGGCATTACGACGTAGAAATCCGTTAAAAAAGTATTTTTCGAAATACATACCCTATGGGGTTGCAATGGGGATCCACGCGAACGAAGTCGCGCGCTAAAGCTAGTGAAAGATATTTGCGCTTTAAATAATAAAAAAAAATCTAGTTTTAAGTTAAATAAATCCTATTTATCGTTCCCTGCGGAAAACATTTAATTTGAGTAGGTATTATTTACCATGTTAAAAGTACAATTATTATTGTTTAGAGTTTCCTGTTACGGTTTAGGAAACTTATGCAAGATATTTGCCAAGCGAATAATTTGGAATTAAATAATTTTTGTGGAAATTTTATGATCTGCTAGATATGAGTTAGTATTTTTGCTGGCGCAAATTTAACCATAATTACAGTAATAAATTATTTGTTTATTTAACAAGGTGCTCAAAAAAGTTAAAACTTTGTAGTTTTGCCATGACTACATGAATGTTCCCACAGACGTGTCAGGTAATATAAGTGCATTTTTAAATATTATGCTAAATACTTGCAAGTCGTAGGTAAAATTTCAATAGATTTTATAATTTTTGTTCATTTCTGAAACTCAATTTATGACATCGGCAAGTATATGCAAGTATAAGCACCACGTTGCTAATGTCTTTCGGGAATCGTCGTTTTTTTTTAAATATATATATACATCGTCAGTCACTTCCGTAGAAAAACGAAGATTACCGAGAGTCATGCACACGGCGGTAGTACTTTTCGCATTTTTAGGGCTCCTTAATACATAAGGAACCCTTATAGTTTCGCTCTGTCCGTCCTAGAGTATGTTATTATTCGACAAATTTTAGTATTCGAATAATTCGAATAGTAGCTTAAAAATATTTGAATATATTCGAATAATATGAATAATTAGTAATAAACTATAAACAAAAGTGATATAATGCATTAATATGACCTGATGATATACAATTTCGTAATATTATAAAATGTGAAGTGTTTCACAATTAACCCACAAAAAATCAACGTATTTTTAAACAAAAATCTTCTTTAAACATAACTTTTAAGACAAATATACTGGCCCGTAAAACTAATTAAAAAAAACTAAATTGCAATAACTTTTTTAAAGTATTAACACACGTGGTACGGATTTGGTCCGGAGCAGACCACGGATTTGTTTGCCAATTTAGGGGTTTCTCCCTAGAATTAGGGAAAAAATCCTTGAGGAGAAAGGATCATAGTTATTTTTAGAGGTTTGTGTTTTCTTGTTTTTAATTAAATTAAGCCTTTGATCGATTAAACATCGACAAGCGATTTGAAAAGTTAACCTATAGAAAATAAACTTTTGGAACTATACTTTAATGTAAAAAGGATAATAATATTGCAGAATAATTTTTTTATTATTATTTATCTATCAGTTTATTTAAGTTTGGGGAGAAAATTTTTTGAGAGTTGGAACACTGCACAAAATTCGGAATGCAGTAAATAGTAATCTGTTCTAATACAATAGAGCTGAAAATCAAACACACGAGTGTCGTGCTGTCATAATGGTCCGCTCCAGACTAAATCCGTGCGTGTGTAAGCAACATAAGTAAACAAGATAAAGTATCGAAATAAAAAGCTTTCGAATAAAGAGATTAATGTTCTTTCAAAAAATTTCAAGTTAACCATATTTTTTTGTATCTCTTTATGTTTTAATTTTTTTTCTTGATCGATGGGTCTTGATACAAAAGCGAAGTTAGACAAAACCAGACTTAAAAAAAATATTATAGCCCTGAAGAATGTGCTGATGATTTTTCTGAAACTAGGCATTAGTATGCGTCGTACTGCAAGAATGGAATGTGTGAACAAACAAACTGTTCAGAAGATGCAGCAAAGACACGAAGAGACTGAAAAACATCTGAGAAGACCTTATAATGGCAGACCCAAGTGCAGTAGCACCTAAGAATTATTTCCACTATATATATATATAGTGGAAATAATATTATATTTTATACGAATTTTATTATATATTAAATTTTTTTTACCATTATATTTTCCATTATTTCCACTTGTTAAAAATCGACACTTAAATGAAGTTAAGTTCAGCAACAGCTACTTCAGACCCGAAGGGACTACATTACTGATAGTACAGTGAGAAGATGACTTTCTTAAGCAAATCTGAAACCCCAAAGACCAACAAGTGGTCTCAACTCTCAAACTCGAGAGCTCTAATATCGAGTAGCAACACTGTGATACAACCGTAAACACATATAGTGGGATGAACAAGAACGGTCAAGAATTTTGTTCCCATATGAGTCGATTTACTCACTTTAACCTCAGAAGTTAATGTGAACTTCTGAAAGGAGGCTATGTACAGGTAACCTGGCAGGCGATATCTTCAAGCCTACTTTTCAGCCGCACAGAGTATGTGGCCATGACAATTGGCACTCTAACTGAAGAAATATATGCACAAGAGATTCCCAAAGAGTATGCAAGGCCAAATAGCAAATGTGAGTGATGGATCGATACTAATGCATTTTAATGTCCAGATGCCAACCCGATTAAGCATACACCAAGATGAGCTTGGAAGGCTAGTCAGAAGCTGCAGACTAGTCACCTAGCACCCTCAGAGCCCTAAAACACGTCCTAATAGAAGAATAATAATAATAGTTTATTTTCTCTTCACAATAGTTGATATACAATTTTAACATTTACAATATAGTGTGCAGACTTTGTGGGGAGACTAGAGTCTTAAACTAAGCAGTTTCCTGCTTGTATTTCAAGATACCAGGCCTCCAACCCTCGCTTTAGCAAATATGAAATGTTAACAAAAATTGCAATACTTATTTAATACAATTTAACAAAACATTAAATTTAATTCTAACATAACACATTTTATGAAAAATTAATCATGCCTAGAAATCGCTGGAAATCTTTAATATTATTAGGTATATATCTTTTATATCTTTAACTTTCTCTGGATCAATTTTTACACCTTCTTTACTAAAAATATAGCCCAAATATGCAATTTCTTCTAAAAGAAACTTGCACTTGACTTTATTTATTTTTAAAATAACTTGCCTAGCCCTTTCCAAAAATACCTCTTATAAAATGGATTTTAAACCTCCTAAACCTTTAATTGTGTATTTTAATTGTTTCGCCGTATATTAAAATGTCATCACATCAAACTATTATACCTTCAATGTCTCCAAATAGATCTATCATGGTTTTATAGAAAATTTCTGTAGCTGTGTTTATTCCAAAAGGTAACCTTAAAAATTCGTATCTGCCAAAGGGAGTTTGAAATGTACATAGATCACTACTTTCTTTAGTTAATTTTATATTATAAAATCCAGGAAACGCATCTAAATGTGGAAAATAAGAGGCTTTGGACAATATAGACCTGACTTCATCTATGTTTTTAAAAGGATAATGACATCTCAATAAATTTTTATTTAAATTTCTAGGATCTAAGCAAATTTTCAATCCTCTATTCTTTTTCATGGCAATAACTAAACTACTCACCCAGAGAATAGGTTTGTTCACCCACCGTATGATTTCCATGTTTTCCATGAGTTGAAGTGAAGCTCTTTCTTTAACGGTTCAACCAAAGCGAACGGTACCTTTCTAGGCGGATCAACGCACGGAATAGCATCCTTCTTTAGCACGATGATGTGTTCGTATGGGAAAAAGACCAGACCCTAAAACACATCATCATATCTGGTCACAATTTTGTCACAAGTTATTTGATACATATTATATACATTTTGCTCAACATTTTTGACATTTTCATTTCTTATAGAAAAGTTATTTGTTATTAAATTTAGCTTTATACAAGTGGGTAAACCAATCACAGTTGGACAATTTAATTTTGTTACAACAAAAGTAATGTTTTCCGATTTTGTTTTGTTTTCATATAAGCAGCATATATTTGACACTGACATTATCGGAATTTTGTGTCCACTATACGCAAAGGTATTATATTTTTTACACATTTCTTTTCTCTGTTTGCCAAACTTAAGATTCAATTCTTTAAAGACTTGATAAGACATTACATTTATGTCTGCTCCAGTGTCAATTAGGCAATCTACATTTTTATTGTTTATTTTAAGAGAATAATACCAGGAATTGTCTGTGTTATTCAAATTTGTACTAGTATCTTGCGACTTTATCTTTTTAATATTGAACAATGCCCCAATTGTAAATCTCTCAGCCTAAGCACTTTTTGGGCTTGATTCATCCTCGAGATTCATGCTACCTACCCCAGAAACAACAGCCCTGACATTATTTTTCTTAAAGCATAAATGAGTAAAATGTCCTTATTTAAAACATGACCTGCATCTGTGTTTCCATGCTGGACAGTTGCAGCGATCATGCGATGTGGTGCACTTTACACACGTTGTTCTGGATCTAGGTGTAGCTAACCTTGGGTGATCTTGGCGTGATGGGGATCTTGACTTTCTTATTTTCTGATATGGCCCGACGACTTTTGTGTAGCTTGTATATTGTGGCTTCTTCCCTTCCATCTGCTGCATTAATTGATTCTTCATTTTTCTGCGCCATCGTGAGTGTTCTACACAGAAGTTTGGCTCTTTCTAGGGATAGATCTTGCTCTTGTAGGAGCTTTTGACGAAATTGCGACAAGTTTGTGGCCATATTAGCAATGAGAATGTCCTTTACAAGGGAATCGCGTAGCGAACCAAACTCACAGGCATGACATCTAATTCCATTAGAAAATTTTCCAAGGATTCGTTCACACGTTGCTTCAACGTAAAGAATTTGGGCCGCGCCAGCGTCAAATTCTTTTTGGGTTCAAAACACTAGACGAATTTTGCCTTAACCTCTTAGAATGTAGCAGTTCTTAGGTCCAAATTGAAGGAAATGTAGATATTTAGACCTTTTTCTCCCATGGAATGCAACATGATTACAATTTTCCTTTTGTCATCCGTTTTCTCCATCCCGACACCAATAGGAATCTCGAATGATTGCGTCCATTTCTTGAAATTTTCCCGCACTCCGTTTCCAGCCATTGTTAAGTTACCGCACCCAGATTGTCTCGAAGCTTCCGTAGTTGCCGATGTACCCTCTTTTGCGTTCATAATTTTCGTTTCTTTTTTTTTAATGCACTTCTGACACCATGTTGAGAACTGCGACGTCTTGGTTTTTACATATCCTTCTTACGCTTGAGTGGTGATAATAATAATACAGCAATAATTCTTATATTCTTCTTTATTGGTACTTATGTGAGAGAAGCTTAACACAGATACGTATTACATATGAGAGATGCCCAACACAAATACGTCTACACTATATATAGCCTTTTGGCTAGCTGAAATAATCTAACTAGATAAGCTGTGCTTGTGACATCTGTCAATATGACATTGATAGTTCTACTTTACTGTTATATTAACATAGGAAGGATAATGTACGTATAAAAGAGAAACGCAAATGCAAAGGAGAAAAGTAAAGAAATGTTAAGTGTAAAGCTAAGATACGGGAAATGTAAAATAAAGTCAAGTAAGGATGTAATGTGATGTAATGTAATTGATAATGTAAAGTTAAGGAAAGGACAGGAATGTATATAAATGAAAGTTAAAACAAATAGGAGATATAAACAGAAATGTAATACCCAAAACATGGAATGTAATGGAACGTTAAAATAGATTAAATATACTTAAGAAAATAAAATAAAATAGAATAAATGAATAAATGTATAAGATGAGAACTAGATTAAAAATGTAAGATGAAAAAATATGTAACCAATAAAACTAAATATACGTGTTTAAATGAAAACAGGCAAAAAATTGTCCTGACCCGTTGTTGGGGGAACAAGCAGGCCCAGAAATGGGCCCTATAAAAAACACTGTTATATTATGCAAGAATTATGTGTGTGTGCGTAAAATATGTATGATATAAATGTATATTTATTTTATTTTAGTGTATTAGATTTTCAGTTTCATTTTAATCGAGGAACATAAACCATTGTGTTACAGCTTCTTTAAACTTCAATTTTGTTTTAGGGTAGATGTTCATAATTTTATTTGCATGCTTATATAGTGTTTACCTAATTCAAAGAAGAATCTATGGGCAAAGGATGTGCGAGTTGTTTCAGGGTTACATATTTTGTATTGTCTCCTAGTAATCGGTGTTGGAGTGTTATAAACAAGAGATTATTGTTTTACTATCGTGAAAAGCACAAACTGTTGTCTAACCGTGAGGACTTTAGCATCTTGATATAATTCGGTGGTCGGTGGAATGGGAGAATATTGCATAAATCGGGTCCTAAACCTCGTTATAAGTACGCAATAATATGTAAAAGTACCTATAAGATATGTAAATTCAATCTTTAAGACTAAGATTATTTCAGTGGTTATAGTTTGGAAAACTTTGAAATTTTAAAAGATTTGTAAGAGTCTTGCAGGCCAGTTAATCTTACTCTATTGTAATAATCGACTCAACTTTATTTATATTAAATATATATTATATATAATTTGTTTTAATATTTAGGTAATTAACGTTTTTTTAAACATTCAGTTTTGAGGATTCCGTAATACTTAAGCAATCTTTATAGTTTCGCTCTGTCCGTCTTTCTGTCTGTTTGTATGTCTATCTGCTCTTTTAGCTTCTGTAATTATGAATATAAATTGATTAAATTTAGTATAATTATAAATTGTGTCTAGATCTTGGTTTTGGTATCATAAAAAATATTTAGGGGTGATATACATGTGAAGTGGGAATGAAAAATATTTTTTCATTCTACCCCATCGTGTGGAGTGTCATTGGATATTAATGTCTTTTAAAATAAAAACAAGGTTTCATACATGACTTTTACAAAGTCAACCATTTTCGAGTAATTGGCCTCCTAAGTGGTTCCACCCCGGCATTTTTTAACTATAAGTTATTTTTATGTTATTTTGAACGTAATCGAACTGTAACTTTTTAAGAAATTTGAAAAAAACGTATACGCGTTAATAGTTACGGAACCCTCCTTGGTAAGGTTATTTTAACATTGCGCGTGAGCGTGACGTCCTTTCTCTGTTGTCTATAGGAAGCATGGGCTTTAATTTTTTTTATTTAAAAACAGATTTATATTCTTTCACAAACAGTGTAGTAAAATCAGTTTTCAGATATCTATGACGACAATATTAATAAATATTAGGTCCTCACATATGAAATTGGCGTTTTGTCGTACTGGCCAGTACTTTGCTCTCGAATATATCTTTTTTTGGTTAGGAATTCCGACTTCAAATATATACCGCTATTTACTCATGCATTTGTGTTTCTAAAACCGTAATTCATTAGATTTTTCCTCTCTTGGTTTTTTCCTTGCGTCACTCTGTTTACAAAATAGAAAACTTGAAATATCGTATTATTTTCTAGTACGAGTTCCGTGGCACCAGTGCTGCAGAAACGGTTCGAAGGATTAATGATGTGTATGGCAGCGGTGTCTCAAAAGAAAACACAGTGCGTTTTTGGTTCCAACGTTTCCGTTCTGGAAATTTCGACCTATAGAACAATCCCCGTAGACGGCCGGAAACCAAATTGATAATGAAGAATTGAAGGCTATTGTGGAATCGGATCCATCGCAAACCACGTCCGAGTTAGCTGCAGGCTGCGGTGTTAGTGATAAAACTGTTTTAATCCACTTGAAGCAATTTGGGAAGGTGAAAAAGCTTGAAAGCTTGAAAGAAAAACCTCATGAATTGAGTGCAGCAAACCGACAAACGCGCGTTGACTGCTGCGTTACATTACTCAACCGGCACATTAATGAAGGGATTTTAAATCGAATCATTACCTGCGATGAAAAGTGGATCCTATACGATAATCGGAAACGCTCATCACAATGGCTGAACCCTGGCCAACCAGCTAAAACCTGCCCTAAGCGAAAATTGACTCAAAAAACTTACTTGTGAGCGTTTGGTGGACTAATGCCGGTGTCGTTCACTACAGATTTATTAAATCTGGCCAGACGATTACGGCAGATGTCTTTTGCCAGCAACTGCAAATCATGATGGAAAAGCTAGCTGCTAAACAACTGAGGTTGGTTATTCGCTCTAGGCCTGTGCTGCTTCAGGATAACGCTAGACTACACACTGCACAACAGACGGCTACCAAATTAGAGGAGCTTCAATTGGAATGTGTAAGACATCCACCATTCTCCCCAGACCTTGCTCCAATAGATAAAATTTTTTTTTTCAAAATTTGGATAACTTCTTGCAAGGGAAAAAATTCAACTCCGATAGGGCCGTCCAAAGCGCCTTCAAAGATTTTATTGATTCCTGTCCGAATGGTTTTTTTAGTAAAGGAATCAATTAACTACCTATGAGGTGGCAAAATGGCATTGATAGCAATGGATACTTTGATTAAAAAAATATTTTATGTTTATAAAAATAGACTTTATGATCCTCCTTTACAAAACGGCAATTTCATATGTATAAAATATATTATAATACTGTATTAAATAACGTAAAAATCCACTTTTTGCAGGTTTTTTTACTAAAATTAACATAATTTTTGAAAAATAAATAAATATATTCGTATTATTCGAATACTGAATCCAGTCATATTCAACTAATAAAATTGACGAATATTCGAATAATATTCCCTAGTCCGTTCGTCTGTCTGTCTGTCTATCTGCTTTTCTAGCTTCTGTAATTATGATTAAATTTAAATAAAATATAAATTGATTAAATTTAGTATAGTTATAAATTGTGTCTAGGTCTTGGTTTTGGTATCATAAAATATAGATAATATATATATATATATATATATATATTTAGGGGTGATGATATACATCCGAAGTGGGGATAAAAAATATTTTTTCATTCTACCCCATCGTATAGTGTATCGTTGGATATGAATATGTATTTTAAAATAAAGACAAGGTTTTATACATGACTTTTACAAAGTCAACCTTTTTCGACTAATTGGCCTCCAAAGTGGTTCGCCCCCTGGCATTTCTTAACTATGAGAAACTTACAATTTTCCATGCTGGTAGATCATAAATACTCTTTAGAAAAATTATTTTGAACGTAATTGGACAGTAACTTTTTAAGAAATAAAAAAAAAAACGTATACGCGTTAATAGTTACGGAACCCCCCTTAGACATGTCCTGATATGCTCTTGGTTAGGTTATTTTAACATTGCGCGTGAGCGTGGCGCCCTTTCGCTGTTTTCTGTAGTAAGTATAGACTTTAATTTTTTTATTTTATTTAAAAACAGATTAATATTCTTTCACAAACAATGTAGTAAAATCAGTTATCAGACATCTTTGACGACAATATTAATAAATAATAATACTGTATTAAATAACGTAAATTTCCGCTTTTGCATGTTTTTTTACTATTATTAACATATTTTTGAAAAATAAATAAATATATTCGTATTATTCGAATACTTAATCAAGTCACATTCGTATAATAAAATTGACGAATATTCGAATAATATTCTCTAGACCGTCCGTCTGTCTGTCTGTATGTCCGCTCTTCTAGCTTCTGTAACTATGATTATAAATGGATGAATTTTCATATAGTTATAGATTGTGCATAGATCTCAGTTTTGGAATCATAAAATAATGATAATTTTAAGCTATTGCATAGCTTTTATCGCGGGCTTTGAGCACGGCGACCGAATCAAGAAATTCCGTAACGAAAATAAACCTAACACCCCCCACTCCGACCGGCACAGCGGTGCGGCGTTGAAAGACGTGCATCGTCTAACGTCGTTTCAGTTCGGCAGACTTCGGTACGGTGTTTGTTTGCGTGCGACTAGATGCGTGTATACTTACTATGCAATAGCTTTACCGCGGCAGTCCCCGAGTGCCACACGTATTTTTTATATTTTAGGGGTGGCTCTCCATACATGTGAAGTGGGGATGAAAAATATTTTTTTATTCTACCCCATCGTATGGGGTATCGTTAAATAGGTTTTTAAATAAAAGCAACTTTTCATACATGTAATTTTTACAAAGTCAACAACGCGTAATAGATTGGAAAAAAATCTATTACGCGTTTATAGTTACGGAACCCTCCTTACACATGTCTTAACATGTTCTTGGTTAAGTTATTTAGATAACAAAAAACTCCGAATAATTGAGTAAAAGCGAATATTACACCAGTATTTTCACATAATACTTCTTAGAATTGTGAAAATTAATTGGCTAGCGCATAATTAGCAGCGGGACAGGTACGGAAATAGCAGTTCGCAGAGTATATCGTAGCATTCTAAACTTATTTATTCATTTTCTCATCGCACAATAATAGTGTATAGTGTATAATAGACCGTGGAAACAATAGGTATTGTCCGCCGCGCAGACACCACTTTCCTAGTCCCGTTATTTATGTAGGTATTTATAATAGCTGATACAAATATCAGCGATTGTATTCTACAGTCTACTGTAGCCTGTAGATACAAATATATAAAATGGTTTTCTTTTCGGACGATTTTTTGTTATTCAATTTGTTCTTCAGTATGTTGACAATCTCAATGTTAGAATTTAGTTTTTTTTTTAATTTATCTAACTTTTATCTAACTGGCGTTTATGTTCTAACAAATCATCGCATCCATAATATCTAAATTACTATTATAAATATTAAATATGATGTGGTGATTTGGTGTGATACGTTTATTTAATGATTAGTAATGCTTGTGTGATGTGTCATTACATTTTATCATTAGCGTCATTTGTTAGACGCGTGAATCAAAACTTCATTTTATGTATGCATTATATATATATATATATATATATATATATATATATATATATATATATATATATATATATATATATATATATATATGTATGTATTGCATTTTAATCTAACCCGAATTACGCGATTATTACGCGCGCGCGCGTGATACGGTACTGACTAACTGATCATAGGTATCAGATGTAGAGTGTAGACGTGTGTAAATGTGTGTAATATCAGATGTAGTACCTATTGTACTATAACTCTTTGAATACCTTCTTGGGTCTCTACGAAATATTGTATACAAATATTTCGTAGAGACCCAAGAAGGTATTTCAAATATATTCAAGATGAGCAAAATTTTGCGAATTTCGCTCAAATACAGAATACAGGTCCAACTCCTCAGTATGTAAATCGTATGCAAAGGTCGGGTGTAGGATGTTTTTGTATTCAATGCATTTGTAGTATTTAATACCTTTGAAGGTTATTCGCAATGTTCTTTTTGTGAAAATAGTGCGTGCTATTTGTATATACAGTAGCCAACTCGTTTGAATGACTTTGTACATTAGAATTCTGTGCCTAATTATCAGGGACCAAGTCAAAACGAATATTGAAAATCGTAATTGGTTCTCTGTTAGGAGAGTTCCATCCAGAAACCCAAATCTCGTATTTAACTTAGACTTTGATATGATGATGAATTATAAATGAATTGTCTTGATACATCATCGAAACTGTATAATTGTGATTTTTTTCACATTTAATTAGCAGAATCAATTTACAGATAATTGCACTGTAGTGGATTGTAAAGTTGGGATAATCTTTAGCATAATTCGGCTAGAAAATGTAGCGATTTCATTTATTGCTAAGCGTAGCTACAGTCCTCCGTCACCTGATCAAGCGCAAATGCGAAGGCCGTTCACTCATGAATTGCAAACTCTTTTTCCTGTCGAGACATAGTGTTGCTATGTGTGAAATATTTTTCTACAATAAAATTCAATTATTATGAAGATTGCAATATAATGTCTAAAATGTTTCTGCGTAAAATAATACTCAGTTATTAAGTTAATTAGATGTTTATTATTACCAATGTCATTTAATAATGATGACCTCATTTTATCTTCTTACTACCCATAACACTCGAATAATACTTTAGTGAACAAACTATCAAAAGCTTCCTTTCCTCGCAATGTGACGAAAGGTAACAAAGAAATTACCTACTACTCATAATTATACCGATAACTGTCAGTCAAAATAAAATAAATAATTTAGCGCATAGTTTTGAATGTAATGTAATGTGGTACAATAGATTTAACAACGAATTTAACTATTTAATATTTATTAACATAAAAACTTAACCAAAATTTATAAAGAATGATACTTTACACAACACCAATTTTCTCTATGGCTCGCGCATTATTTCCCAAAAATAGTGCAATTTTCCAAAGCTCGTCACCGCGCGAGCTAGTGTTGTCTAGCCGTCGCTTTACGCAATGGACAAATAAATTACTCACAGTTCAAGGCTGGCAGTGATACCGGTCTCTGAAAGCAAAATGTTACTTTGAAACACATTTGGAGTTTCATACCCGCTTTATAAAAAAGTCGAAACCACAAACCAAAATACTATTACTTTGTAGAATAAAATTTGTTCATTCATCAATGTTGAGATGATCAATAAATTGTGAATCATATTTATACAATTTATTGTTAAAATGAGTTAAAATTCACCTCCTGCAGATATGTGACCAATGTACCTACCTAGTTGTAATCCAGAATCCAGATGCAATCATGCTTACATCTAACCTAAAGTTCATCTTTGGTCGCCATGGGTAATCCCACTAATATAATAAATGTGAAAGTTTGTGAGAAAATTCGGTATGGCAGTAGATTCAGCTCTGGATTAACACAAGGGCTACTTTTTATCTGGAAAAAGTACAGTCTTCCTGTGGGATACTGTGTGCCGCGGGCAAAAGCTAGTTATTCCATTTAATAGTAAAATTTCGAAATTTGCACGCTGCATGAAAATATTAAATAACGCTTTGTATTTAATAAAATGGACTAATCTAAATATAGAGAATGGTAATTCTAGATAGACGTTTGGCTTACTGTCTCCATAATGTCTATTGAATCAAGTGTTACTTCGTGGACCTGCGCAAATAACTCCTAATTCGATTTTCTACGTAACTAAATATTAACATAGACTTATTAATTACTTGATTTAATATTGACTTATTGTATTGTCAACTTAGCCCGAGTTGTTCTTGTTACAAATGGTTTGATTTGTTATTTCTTCGACTAAGAATATGCAGGTTTCTATATCCAGAAGTTAAACTTTCAAATGTCTTAAAAATATACCCTTCATACATTTTAAACATCTTTAAGGTTGAATTCTTATTCTTCCTTCTTTAAGGCTGGGACTATATGCCCCGGAATCCGGAAGGCCGTAGAAAATTCAGAGCACTGAAAATAGAACTCTGCTTTAATACAATAGAGTTGAGAATCGAAGTGTCGAGTGTAGAGTCAAATGTCAATGTCATATATAACAGCTCGACACTCGAAACTTCCATTTTCAACTCTATTGTATTGGCATAGAGTTCTATTTTCAGTGATCTGAATTTTCACCGGTGTTCCGGATTCCGGAGCATATACTCCCAGCTTAAGAGCCGTCGCAAATATGTAGTTTAAAATAATACCTTGTCCTTCTAACATCTCTCCATCCGAGGACTGGGACAATTCTTGTGAGTGACAGGAGTGTCGTTGTTTTCCTGTTGAAGAACTAGTAAATTACAAACTAGCAAGTTACATACTTTCCTTGAAATTGTAACTTACTACGTGACTAGTTTTGAGACTATACTCGTACTTTGAACATGAAATTGAAATAGCCAATAACAATCTATAGTCCTATTTTAGGGTTCCGTAATACACCGACTTCAAAAAGTGAATTAAAGGTAAAGAAAACTGTTTTGTATAATATTTGAAATCGAATTATTTTTGAGCTTTTCAATGGGTTGGATTTTTGAAGGCGGTTCCCTTTTTTAAGCGACTTCCAAAAAAAGGAAGCGGTTATACGTTCGGCTGTATGTATTTATTTATTTTTTGTATGTTCAACGATAACTCCGCCGTCTATTGACCGATTTTCAAAATTCTTTTTTTTAATGTAAAGGGTATACTTCGAAGTTGGTAGCTTTTTCACAAAAAAGGTGACCTGATGATGGGATCCATGAGGAATCGAGGGAACTCATCAAAATTTAAATGGACACATATAGTGATTCCGACTTTTTCTAAAGTAACTCAAGCATATGCTACCAAAAAGTAAGATTTTGCACCAAGGTATATCCTGAATCCAAAAGTACTGAACAGAAATCCTGACTCCCTATAGATACATGTTTGAGGATTTCGGCGATGCTTAAACAACTGCAAGCATAAGCCACTATGTCAATTAAAGTAATCATCATCATCACCACCGTCATCACACCATAAATCATGTCATAATGATGATATAATTGGTACTTCTCATAATATTTTACACCGACATGGATATCTTTGAACATTACTCTACCGTTTATGGACCGATTTTCAAAATTATTTCTTTGATGTATTGGGTATAATCCAAAATTGTTCTCGTTGTCACTAAATCGGTGACCTGATGATGGCATCCATGAGGAATGGAGGGAACTCCTCGAAATGTATATGGACATATATAGTGATTTTAACTTTTTCAGAAGTAACCAAAGCATATGCTACCAAAAAGTAAGATTCTACACCAAGGTATACCCTGGGTCCAAAAGCACTCAACAGAACTCCTTAGCCTTTAAAGATACGCGTTTGAAAATTTCGACATTGTTTAAAGAACTGTAAGTATATACCAATGGCATATACTTACATAATGATGTAACTTACAGTAATCATCATCATACAATACCTAATGGAAGCTTGGCGCGTATTCAATTATACATTCGAACGTTTATTTTAAACGTTCTTAAAATGTGTTAATAATAATTTAACAAATATCACTAAAAAGGGAAAAAATATTATTATTTTAAACAAAAAATTAAACCCTTCTTCTTCCAAAGTAAAAATGCACAAAAAAGTATGAAATAAAACTTATTTTCTAAATAATTCCCCATTTAAATTTGGCTAAAATTTGAACTACCTATTTCTCTATTTAAATCTTCAAAATTTTGAAGTCGGTACCACGACTTGTTTTAACGCGAGTTCTTTAAAACATTATTTGTATCTATGTATAAGGACGTAGTTGTAAAATTAATGATTTTTGTATCAAAGAATTTATACAATTGTTTGGGCTGGTACCGACTTCAAAAATAAGAAGATTGAGTAGAAAAATAGTAACATTTTAGAAGAATTTAAAAGGTGAACTGTTTCGTCAATAAGAATTATTTCATACTTTTTTGTGATTTTAAGAATGTTATTGCTTTTACTTTGGATGTCGGTTTCTATATTTTTTAAATATTTTTTCTTTTTTTCTTTTTTGTGACATTATAATATTATTAAATAGTACCTAGGAGATCGAGCTTTGTTCGGAGTTTTAGTAGGACGATAAAATATTTAAAAATATAAGAGAAAGGCAATAAAAAGAATTACAAAAATATCAATCTGACTGGTTGTGAAATAGAAATAGAAAATAAATCATTTATTTTCATAAATATGGTGTTACAGTTTATGTACATTAGATCTTTCTTATTTTGCCTTTTAAGTGGCGTGTAAATTTTCGTTTAATGACTATTCATTCTTACAACCACTGACTGCATCTTAAAAAAACTGTCTAAAACTTAAATCATAAGAACATAATATCGGTCATACATTACATAGCATTTTTTTAATGATTATTATTATTATTATTGTTTTAATTTAATTAATTTTTATTAATATTTAAATTTGTCATTATTATGAAGTTAAAATTAAATCAATGTCAATGTATTAAATTTAATGTCAATTGTTAATAATATTAATCATTATAATAGAGATAAGTCAACATTTACATATTTTGTAATTTTTATAACATACTTAGTTGCCTATTTGTAGTACGAGGGCTGCACTAAAAGTATCGGGAATAGAATATTTCCACTGTGCCTGTCATATTAAAATCTTTTTAATTTAAAACTCCTTGGTTTTAAAAATCGAATACCGTTTATTAATTTAAAAAAAGATTCTCGGTCTTGTCACAAGGTCTTGTCAAACTTGTTTAGTCGTTGAGAAAATGGAATTGACTCGAGAAAAATCTAGAGCGATGATTTATTATGACTTTCGAAGTGGTTTAACACAAAAACAGTGTGTTGACCGGATGATTTCTGCATTTGGTGATGAAGCCCCATCCAAAACCACAATTTATCGCTGGTTTGCTGAATTTCAACGTGGACGTGTCAAGCTCAGTGATGATCCCCGTCAAGGTCGTCCAAAAACTGCAGTCACCCAAGAAAACGTTGATGCTGTGCGTAAGCTGATTGAGGAATATCGACATGTGGCATACCGCGAAATTCAGGCAACTTTAGACATTGGCATGAGTCAAATACAAATAATCTTGCATGAACAATTAGGTGTAAAAAAGTTGTTTTCCCGATGGATACCGCATTTGCTCTGTGAAGAGCAAAAAGCGGCTCGCGTTACTTGGTGCGTTAGAACTCTCGAAAGATTCCACGCAGGATCCTCAAATGCTGTATACAACATCGTATCAGGTGACGAATCCTAGATATACGCGTACGAACCCGTAACAAAAAACCAGTCACGAGTTTGGGTGTTCGAAAATGAGTTAAAGCCAACAAAAATTGTTCGTTCACGGAGTGTTGCAAAAAAAATGGTGGCCACGTTTGTCTCCAAAGCCGGCCATTGCGACTATTCCTCTTGAGGGACAAAGAACGGTTAATGCAGAATGGTATGCTAACATTTGTTTGCCACAGGTCGTTTCTGAACTCCGTAAAGAGAACTGCAACCGCCGCATCATTCTCCATCACGACAATGCGAGTTCTCACACCGCGCACAGAACAAAAGAGTTTTTAGAGCAAGAAATCATAGAATTATTAGACCATCCGCCGTACAGCCCCGACCTAAGCCCTAATGATTTCTATACTTTTCCTAAAATAAAGAATAAATTGCGTGGTCAGAGATTTTCATCACCTGAAGAAGCTGTGGACGCCTACAAAACGGCCATTTTGGAGACCCCAACATCCGAATGGAATGGTTGCTTCAATGATTGGTTCCATCGTATGGAAAAATGTGTCAAATTTCGCAGAGAATACTTCGAAAAGCAATAAATACATTTTTAAATAGTAATGTTGTGTCACTTCCTTGATTCCCGAAATTTTCAGTGCCGCCCTCGTATTTAAATGTTTATCAAAAAACAATTCGATTACTCTAATTTATTTGTTTATCATTAAAATATTCATTAATTATATAGTAACATTTTAGTAATAATTTAAATGTTAAAATCCATTTTAATAAACATTGTATAATTTTTATTTTTGTATTCTTCAGGTAATTTATTTTATAATTATATATTGCCATACAGTATGCACTATTAGAGTAGATATTATTTTTTTATATGGGGACAATTAATTTGTTTTTTCTTATTTGCCTTTGACTTAAAATATTGGTCTCAAATAACTCATTATGCTTTTTAACAAATTTTAACATTTAAAATATGTGGACATGGTAGTGGTAGGATGTTGTATTTCTGAAACAGTGGTTTGCGACTATCTAACCTCCAAGCACCACACATTGCTCGTATACAAGCCTTTTGCTTGATAAAAAATTTATTTGCATTTACAGAATTGCCCCAGACAATTATGCCGTATCTCAGTTCAGATGCCGACATCCATGATAGGCAATTAAAGCTGATTTGTCATTAGCATTATAATATAGTGTTCTCAGCACATATGTAAATCTATCTAGTTTATTACTTATTTGTTCTGTATGATATTGCCTTGAACACGTGTTATCAATGAACCCAAAACCAATTCGTAAACAACACACAAATTACCCTTCTACCGTCCAGCTGAAGCTACATTTTATCGCGGCGAAATGTACGGTTCCCGCCAGATTTCCTTTTGCGCGTGCGAAGTCACGAGCTACTATAGTATAATAATCTGTTTTCAATGTCGATTTTAAGCACTTATGAACAATGAAGTTAGTTGGAGCAAGAGGATCCACACTCACGATTTCTAAATCGCGTAACATACACACAAAAAACATCCACACGAATTGATAACCTCCACCTGTGTTAAGGAAGTCGGTTGAAAAACAATGTCATATAAAATAAACGTCAATAAAATATAAATTCAAAACAGTAAAAAGCAAATTCGTATAAAAACTTATGGCTATCCAGCCAGTCGCCAACAGTAACTATTTCACACAAAAACTACTAAACGGATTTTAATGAAATTTGGTATGGTAGTAGTTTAAGCTCTGCATTGGCACATAGGCTACTTTTTATTCCGAAAAAGTACAGTGTTTTCGTGGGATACTTTATTTTTGCAGGTGGAGCCGCGGGCGAAAGCTAGTGTAATAATAGTATAGAAATTCTTGTTAAAAGTAAGGGTACAAGGAAGATATCTTCGCTCCATGTATTTCGGATTCCTTCCTATGCCTAGATATTGTAAAAGTTGTTGTTAATCTGTCTGTGCTATCATTTCTTTGCCTTTCTTATTCACTACGTAAATGTATGCTGCAATCATTCATCAACTTTAACTTGATTATCTTAATCAATATACTAGGGTGCTGGATATTGCCTCGACTTTTTAAGCTTCATCATACATGGCCTACCTACTTCATCTACGCAATAATCATGGAACGTTGTTAAAATCTTTATGATTATTCAAACACGCTTTAATTGAAACATAATTGTTTTGAAAGCAATCAACGAAATCCGAATTCGCGGCACGTGCCAATTACATATCATATACATTACGCGTGCATTCAATTATTCGAGAGATCGCACCAGACGGCTACCGAAATTTGGGTTAGACGGTTTTTACCCGGCGCGGGCGCCGGTTCAGACCGGCTGCGAGGTCGATGCGCCTCCAGCGAGTCCCCCCCCCTGCCCCGCCCCGCGACCCCCCTTCCCCGCCCGCGCCCGCGCACCCCAGACCAGTTCCACCATAAGGTGCAGCGCCCGCTAACCCTACATACCTACCACCTGCCAGACAATGTAACTATAGCACGAGACCTCTGACTCGCGAACAGGAAACGACTGCAGAAAAACTTATAATCTCCGCGATCTTGGCCGATGTGATCGTTTGATTGTTGTGTCTAGCTAGAGGGTTACGTCACAAAAGATTCCAAATGACTTTTAAATACTTATAATATTTTTAATAAAAATGTCTCCATTACTATTTTTCATTTCTCGCAAGGATTCACTTAAGTAATTTAATATTATCTGAATCCTTCAATCTACACACACCGGCATATTTAGCGGAACATAAAATAAAGGTTTGATATCAGTATCATATAAGGTTGCTGGCTGGTTTATATGTCATTTAATTTAAAAAGAAATATTTTCAAATTAAGAAAACAACTGAACATCACATTTTATGCAATTGTTTTAATTTTATTCAAATACACCTTATCTGGAGCGAACTTCGAGTATTTCTTCCTTCTGAGTTTGATTTAAAATTTCATTGAAATACTGTTTTTTGTTATTATTATTTTAATCGCGTATCTTTTTGGAGTTGAGGACTGAATTATGCCTGACTTAGCCCCAACGGAGATTGCCAGGGCACTCGAAATACGAAGAAATGGTCAAACCTACAGAGTGATATCCAGAGATCTTCGTCGACCAGTTTCAACGATCCATCGCAGTATCCAACGGTTCAAGGAGGCCGGTACTTATGTGAGAAGATCAGGACAAGGCAGAAAAAGACGCACTTCGAGTAGGGATGATCGTTTCATTCGGCTTCGTGTACGTAGGAACCCCGGTTTGACGGCCGTCCAAGCCCGACATGAGTTAGAAGCAGTGCGGGGTGTAACCGTAAGTGAGCGTACGGTACGAAGAAGGTTCGAAGAAGCTGGTTTGGGTTCATTTATGCCCGCCAAGGCTCCAAGGCTCGAGGTAAATCATCGTAGAAACAGGTTAACTTTTGCTCAGGAACATCGACTTTGGAACGCGGACCAATGAAGTATGGTATTATTTAGTGAGGAGTGTAGAATTCTCTTAAATCAAATTGACGGCAGGCAAAGAATATACAGACGCAAAGGAGAACGATACATTCAGACAAATTTTGAAACTACAGTTGCATACGGTGGTGGATCAATAATGGTTTGGGCGGGCATTTGTTTAGGAGCTCGCTTAGACTTGGTAGTGATTGACAGAGGGAGTCTGACTGCAGACCGCTATATCAGAGAAGTTTTAGAAGAAAATGTCGTACCGTTTGCCCCATATATCGGTGATGATTTTGTTTTTATGCAGGATAATGCTCGGCCACATACCGCTCGGGTAACTCAAGCTTATCTTAATGATATGAATATCACTGTTATGGAGTGGCTGCGCCGGCGAGATCACCGGATATGGACCCAATAGAGCACGTTTGGGACTTGCTGAAAAGAAAAGTTAAGTCCAGAATACCAGCTCCTGCCAACGTGGGTGAACTGCGAATCGCCGTAGTTGAGGAATGGCGGAGACTATCCCAGGAAACCATCGATAACATCATTTTCAGTATGCCGAGACGGGTAGAAACTTTAATAAGAGCACGTGGAGGAAATTTTAATTAATTGTTATTTTAATATTAATTTTCACTTTTCCCGGTTACATGAAAAGTTCAAAAATGTACAATTTTTCACAAATAGCCTTTACTCGCAAAATCTGTTCTGAATGTGATCTCATTTTAAGTAAAACAAATGAAACTTTAAATAACAAAAGAAGTATAGTAAGTAGATTTTAAAATAAAACCATATTTTTTTAATTATGGACCTTTTTTTGTGTTCCGCTAAATATGCCGGTGTGTTTACCTAAGTATGAAAAGTAAACAAAAAAATAAAGCTTTTGTAGTGGTGTTCTTTAGGCATTGAAGTTTTATTTCTGTCATGTTGTTTTTTTCTTTAATCGGAATCAGCTGAGCCACAGAAAATATCTCTACATTGTTTCATCTTCAGCAACTGGATATTGTTATGTGGCTCTCAGATATATATCTTTCTTTTGAAAATGGATTTAAGTTATTATGTCTAGCTAAAACTCGAGAACGACTACACCGATTTGGCTAATTTAATCTTGAAATTATTGGTATTGGGAAGGTTTAAAGAAATATTGGACAAGTTGTGAGGAAAATACTAAAATTTCCCATACTTACTGTTCCTACCTCACAATATTATGTTCGTTCCATTGGTAGCATAAATTTGGGTCCTCAGTATCACTTGCCTGTCAAAAATTTATAGGCGCGTTCAGTTTATCTGTTTAATTGGACTGCAAAGCAGTTATATTTCAGATTTTGGTGTAAATGTAGGTGTACGTGTAGCTGTAGGTATATAATATTATGTAATTTTAGATTGTAGGTGTAGGTAGTAGTTGTAGGTGTAGACGTAGGTATATAATATTATGTAAATTTAGGTTGTAGGTGTAGGTAGTAGTTGTACGTGTAGCTGTAGGTATATAATATTATGTAATTTTAGATTGTAGGTGTAGGTAGTAGTTGTAGGTGTAGACGTAGGTATATAATATTATGTAAATTTAGGTTGTAGGTGTAGGTAGTAGTTGTACGTGTAGCTGTAGGTATATAATATTATGTAATTTTAGATTGTAGGTGTAGATGTAGTTGTAGATGTTGGTGTGTAGGTTGTACGTATAATTGTAGTTACTTAATTTTTCCTGTTCGTAGTAAAGACGGAACATCGTTTGTCGGACCAACTAGTAAGAAATAAATTAAAGATTTAATATGCATAAAACAAGTGCAATTGTGTAATTTATGAATGGTTATTAGGTTACTTATGTAGAAGCAGGGGCGTGCGCTCCTTGTAGGCAGAAATGCAGTGCTTTACTTGTCATTCACAGATATTTTTAATAAACGTTCGTACGTTTTAAATGACTTTAATTAATAGTAAATTAATTAATTAAAAAAATATAATAACTTAAAATTATTGTTGCCTATAATCCGATAATCCGAGTAAAAATAATAGACGGAAATCTAATAAATCACGTATGCACATTATACATTTTTGTTTAGTAAGGTTTTATTTGTTTAAATAGAAGAAACGTTTTGTGTATCGCGGGGGCCATATTGCATATTTCATGTGATAAGCATTGTATACAATTTAATCGCTCCAGTTTATTTATAGTTTTCTTAAAAGATTTTACATTTTAACATTTGAAAGTGTGTACATTTAACAGTTTATTACTGAGTTTCTATAATAATTGTAGTGATTTGCTTTTACTAGTGCGTTTGATGATTTTTTTTAAATGTTATTTAATTGTGAGGTTTGTGTTGAAAATGTGTGTTTATTAAAAATTAAGAATAACAAGTTCTCACAATTGTCGTTCAGTGAAAAGATTCAAATTCTGTCTAAAGGTTGGTGTGTACCCGAATTACAACAATTAAACCAGCAAAAAATTATGTAACTCGAAAATTTCATGTTATAAGTTATGAAACGTATAACTGGCCGTGTGGTTGTGTACACACGATTAAATTATATTGTTTTTCTTGCATAGTATTTAGTAATTTACATCGGGATATAGTAATCTCAAGTAACCGGAACCTTGAATATGTGAAAATTGAAGCTGACTGATTGGTGAGTAGTTATAATATTTTAAAATACGCTTATTATTTTACTTATTAGAATTTCTTCCGCCGCGACGATCGATCGCTGTTTTGTCTGCGTTGCCGTAGAAGATGTACATGAATTACTATTCATGTACATCTTCTACGGCACATCTAAGACTTGCTCTGTTGGCATGGTTTCGACTTAGAGATCCGTCGCTTGGCTGTAGCTATGCTAAAAATCTATAAACGTAAAAGTTTTTGTGACCGAGTACTTCGTCGCATACCCAGTGTCATAATCCTATGCACGCCACTATGTAGAAGGTATAGTAAAATTAATATTTTACTGGCGTATATACGATATTACGTAATACTATTTTGTCATACTACTGACGTCACACGGCACACCGCAGATACAGTGATATCAGCTTGGGAAATACGATTGGGAATTACACACAACATAGAGAAAAAATTGTGAAAATACACAAACCACCTGTATATAATTCATGTCTTTATGAAGGATTTGTAGTGCAGTGTGCAAATAATTATAGTGTACATTGAGAAAAGAGCAAAAAAACAGAACAACGCTCGAATGCCTCTTAAAAGAACTATTTATGTATAAATAAATAAGGATCTTTAAACAAATAAAGAAAACGAACTTACAAAGTAAAAATAAAAAAAAAGTATGAAATAAATCTTAATTTCTAATTAATTCCCTTTTAAATTCGGCTAAAATTTTAACTATTCCTGTACTCCATCTTCATTATTTTGAAGTCGGTACCAGCCCAAACATTATACTGATAAAAACAATATTTTATAAAACTCAAGTTCAAGTTGGCTAGTAAACTCGAGCGTTATTTTATGCCAGTTTCCTGAGAGATATTTTCGAGATTATTTCCGTAGTATTTTCCTAAATAAGCATCACCTATCTGTAGACAAACAATCACCAGTAATGATAATGATAAGATACTATATATATATATATATTGATTTCTTAGGTTTACGCGAATATTGTTCATTGTTTTAAACACTTACGGATTGTGTCGCAGTGCACTTTTCTTTTGCCCGACGTTTCGGCTACTTTCCAGCAGCCGTGGTCACGGGAGGACTGAGGTGTCAATTGTCCTATTTGTTGAAGTTGTTCAAACTACCCGAAGATTCTTCAATTATTATTTGTGTTCCGATCCACGCAAAACATACTAACAGTATCTTGAAGCGGCGGTGATTTTAAATTATTTTAAATTACCTTAGGTCACACTGTGTATCGCAAACCTACACATACTAATAGATATTTAAATGGTGAGTCCCACCACCATCCTTCACAGCTACTAGGGAGTTTAAGGGAGTTTACAACTAGGGAGTTTAAGGGCTTGGAGAATAAAAGTTCCAAGTTTTATTTAAAATTTCATATATTTCTAAGTATTACTTAAAATAATATTAGCTTTCTGCACACCTTCCTCCGCATAAACTTTAACTGTGCCAAATTTCATACTCCTCCGTTCGTACAAATCTCATAAATTTGTACTCAAAGTTTTTGCTTCACGTATATTAATATAATTATATTATGATGATGATTACTATAGATATTTGGTACCTACTAACTAGTGAATACCAACCACAGAAAAATAATAAAATAAATAATAAACAGAACTTTTGTTCGCTGTCATTTGCTGAAAGGGCAGGAGTCCAGCATGTGCAGTAATAATAATTTGCACATCTTATATAATAATATGTGCATTGACGTCGCTGCACCCGCTTCGATAGGCGACAGGGCTGCCAATTGCCAAATAGCCTACATATAAAGGCTATATATATAGCCTTTTTTGAAAGTCGTTTAAAAATAGAATGGAACATTGGTATTAAAACGTAGAAACTTGTAATGTGGAACAGGAAAGAATTAGTAAAATGTACGTCATCGCTGCATACGTGTAGTCTTATGTCTACCGTCTAGAGTCTAGAGTCTAGACGGAGGGCAGACGGAATTTCAATGTCATGCCGCAACTAGTTAGTCGTCAACTAAATGTTTCACCTTCTGTAACTCGACACCAAAATAATGCGCAAATTGTTGTAAACATATTATTTACAATATTTTACAGACGGTGTTTTTTTTTTTTTTGTTAACAAGTTTATAGATTTTTACTTATTGTACAAGTCGAGTACTTGCGAGACCGAACATTGCTCGGAACTTCAGTAGAACGATAAAATAATTAAAATAAATAAAATTATAAAAAATAAAAGAATCACATTAATATTCGTCTGACTGAGATTCGAACCCGAGAGATACCAATTGGCCAAAAACGCAAAAAGTTCGATGCTATACCGGATTTGACATTCAGTAATCGAAATCACTCGTATCTAATTATTATGCAACAATAGAAAAATATATATACAATATACATATACAGAATGTTTTTTCAGTCAGTGTCCAAACTTTCAGGAGTGAATATAGTCTTGAATATAAGCAACTTTTACTATAGGATCAACTTTCCTACTTGAAAAAAAATCAGCTGTTTCCTACAAAAGGCCTACGGCATAATAGCATTTTGTAGGAAACAGCAGATTTTTTAAAACTCAAAAATGTGTAGTTTCCCAGGGGACTATATATATATAATATATAGATATCTAGATCGATTTTTCTCCCCCAAGACTCCCTTATACGAATACATTTCATGGTAATACTTACTTTCGAGATTCCGATGATATTTAAACAAGATTTGCTCGTTCAAAGTATAAGTCTAAAGTACTATTTAGGATAACAAAAGTTTACATTGCCCTATAGTTGTTTAGTATTGCTGATGTAAATACTAATAAAAAAACCAGAGAGACGCAAATACAGTAGTCGCAATTATGATGTGTAACATTTTATGAAAATATTTAAAAAAAAACACATTCTCTTAGTACGATTTTCTAATATGATAAAAAAAGTGTGTGTGTCAGTTCCGACGCACGATTGGAGTTTACTCTAAAAAGAAAAATTCGGTGCGCATTGCAAAGAATGTAAGTGCACTTTGATTTGATTACTTTTTTAAGGTTATCAATTTTTTTAATATTTTCTGATATTGAACCTCAGAGCATAGAGACTCGGCTATTAGCAAGAGGAAAATCATATATCGTTCTCTATCCCCCTATACGACATATGCCAATGAGGAAGAAAGATATATCTAATTGTTCGTTACATACAATTTTTGTATTGACTTTTTGAATTTTTCCCTGGAGTTGGGGTACGTGAAAAGATAAATGAAAAAAATTATTATCAATTTGTTTATTATTTATTAACAATTGGACAACATTTGTTAGCTTACAAGTTACGAAAACTCCAAAAAGCTTGCAGATTGTCGTATGCGAAGGAATAAAAGCACAGCAGTCCGTTTACGTGGGAGGGCCATGATTTGGCACGAATTGTCATTCATCATCATTGGATACTCAAGGGGTGGTTGGGAATTTTAAAGACCAGGATCGTACTTGTAACTCCTCTTATTGCGAGTATCTACAGGTGGCGGTAATCGCTCTCCATCAGGCGATCAGTCTGCTCGTTATCTAGTCCATTAAAAAGTATATAGAAGTATCCTTGCTTAAGGATATAACTAGCGTTATATTTTATATAACTCCTTATATTCCCTGAAAAACCAAAAGCAAGGTTAAATTTGAAAATTTGTGACATGCTTTTGTGATAATGTTTAACCGTTACTCCATTGCTGGAATAAAAAAAAATACGCCACACGATTATTACTTAGTTTAATTAGATTTGTATAATTATTTAGTAGGCAAAGCATTTTTCTTTAAGCATCTCTTTCTTTAAGCTTTATATTTCGAAGGGTTATCGATATCCTAAACATCACTATGTAAATACACACAACCTCTGCGATTTATACAAAATTTCTATTATATATTGCCAAAACCGGCATACCTATTATTAGACAATTAAGGCGCTCTAATACTAAAAATAGGCTTCTTTAAAAAAATTGAGACGAATGGATACATTTTAGTGCAGCAAAAAATATATGTTAATCCTCATCATATTATTTGTAAGGGGACCTAAGTTTAAAAATTCTCAAGCTAAGTGATTTCCACACCGTATTTCTAAATCGTCAAGTCTAAAGCCTAGTCAAAGTCCAAATAAATAGTCAGTGCAGTCAATGACTCAAGTCAGTCGATTAAATAAAGTGGTAGAAGCTTTACTGCTTTACTGTTTATCAAGGAATGTCCTATGTTTGGGCATTTATTTTAAAATCTTGTGATTCAAACTTAAGCTTTTTTCATCCGTTATTGGATGATATAGTATACAGTATTCTCCGAGCGAAGTAACCACTCTTGAAAAACTGTAGTGCCTGGGACAATCGGATTTAAATGTCGTATGGTTGCCCAAGCACATAATCTTATCCCACAAATACATTACTTAAATCAAAAAAGCCAAGTAGGTAACGTCAGGAGTAGTGAGCCCCGCACCAGTAGTCAGCCTTTTCTGCCTCTTAAGTCAAATAAATAACGGTCTTCTACATCTTGACCTATTAAATGAAGTTAATTCGGTTCCTCGATCTATTATTGGCCAAAAACACTTTTGCTTGTGTGTGTGTTAAACTTAAATTAAGAGCAATTCGCGTCTAGTACGAAACGCTCGACCAGAAAGTGTAAAAAAGTGATGGCGGCCATTTTTTTTCTTAACTTACAGTGCTTGAAAAAAGGTAAATATTTTGCAGTTATTTTAGTTGTCGTATAGAAATCTTTGCTTTAATATCTAGACAATTATTACTTTCTGATTTAGTATAGCTTTATACTAAATTTAAGTGCAATTTTAAATGGCTGACTACTGGAGTTACTTTTTCGTCAATTTGCCAGTGGTCAGCCAGCCTGGCCGAGTACTGGATTATATTCATATTTTTAGTTTTAATAAATCAATATATAAATTTACTTATAACATAAAACATCGCTATAACATATTGTGTAGCGATTGCAGCACTATTGTGAGTCAGTGTTATCTTGAGACTTTGTTACATTCGTGGAAGTCGTGCGCTCCGCGTGAGGTGCCGAGTGCCGACCGCCGCGCCATTGTCAGATGCATTTCAATTCAAGTGCCACATACTCGTATTATGATAAGGGAGCACGCGGATCGGGAGTGATAGGAAATGGCACTTAGTAACCAATTATAATTATAGACCCGCTATTTTGGTAACCATGATTTTAGGTTTAAATTTTAACCTTTTTAAAGTCAAATTAAAATAATATATTAATTCTATTTTTATTCTAGTTCAATTAAATCCAATATGTGTATTTTAGTTTTTCAACCCAGACTGAAATATGAGGAGTAAACAAATAAAGACACTACCATCAAACTGCATTATTGCGACATGTGTAATATTGCTGTTTAATGTATATGTTACGGTATTTTTCTTTTAATTAATACGTCTTACCCTTTTCATAGAGTCCAATGATTGGTTTTAAGAATTTATCATTCGTTAGACCCTAACAGTGTAATAATATTGTGTGGTAATAGTACATGAGGTTAAAGGAATGAAGGTTATCGTTTATGTATATTGATAAATGCTGGATTCTAACTGCAGCCATAATATCGCAATTCGAACACAAGTTCTATACTGTAGACCTACGGAAAACTGAACCGTATGGACTTTGTGCCACTTCAAATCTGCTACTGTTGGAAGTCATTTAGTAGATTTTCCATTAGATGAGTATTGCACGGGTAAATTTACTTTGTCGAAAACTCCATTAGTAACATTGTCACTGTGTAAGCTGAATTTAATTCGGCATTCTACATACGTACTCGTGCCCTATGCGGTATTGCCGCTTTAGAGTAGACGAAATTCTCATGTCAGTATGAGAAATATTTCCATCAAATATTGTGCATGTTCTTTCGAACGAATTCTTTCAATTATTGGCTCGCCGATACGTTTTACGTCCAGAGCTACCTTCATGCAACCTTCCAAGGTGAGACGAGCGACCGTACCTCGATTATCGAGCCTGAGTTACGTCAGATTTTAAATGAACTATGTCATAATATAAATAATCAGTAATGATAAGGCTATTAATTAGTGATTACAATTTAGCTCAGTCAAAATTAATGTAAGGATAAGGAATACAAAAGATGATGAAACGTGGCCGAATGTAACTCATAGGAAATATCATATATTGCGTTACACGAAAGGGATCTAAGAACACTGCAAATCTTCAAAAGCGTGTCGACACTCGAGTAAGCTGTTTAAGGCTACCATGGTTAATAATAGCCCAACCTTCTTCTTCATCGGAGAGACGCGTCCCCAGGAGGTACGTTATTTAATGATGATTACTACATTTTGGCGCGCAATATCGTTATTACTTCACTATAGAACAATGTTGTCCCCATTCTAAGCTGGTGCCGAAACACCGCGCCGGCGCGCGTCAGCGGCGCGCGGCGCGGAGGGAAATCCCGCTTATTTACTAACCGCGTTTCGATACTATGACTATGTGTCTAGACGTCTGTTTGTGGAGGTCATGAGCCAGTCGATTTCACATATCATTTCGGATATAACGAAGAGCGGTGACGTCACTTTTCAATCTAGCTTTGCTCGATTTATTTTTTATAATTTTGCTAAGACATTCGAGTGTACGTACGATATTTAGTATTTCTTATTGATAAGTAGATAGTAGATACGGTTGCCGACAACCCGGTATATTGTACTATTCACCTATTGTCGACCTTACTACTATGGCGATAAGATTCACAAGCGGTAGGTACACCGGCTTGTCGTCTGCCGTACCTAAAAGTGTAAAATGTCAAATATTGAGTCATCAGTAAATTATTGTTAATCATTAGATTGTTGTTTACATTCGGATCTTTTTGTGTTCATCATATTATGACCTTAAATTAATCATTGTTATGTCTGCAATTCAAATTTTTGATACTTATCGTGTTTTTATAGTGCTCATTGCCAAGTCTCTATAATAATTATTTATAAAATAAAATTATCCGCACACAGTCACAAAATTTGAATGAATAACTAATAATAATTAGGGACTAACTTATATTAGACTTGGTTTCTACGATATTTCAAAACTTTTTACGTGAAAAAGACTTGGCCCTTTTTAGTTTAATGGTTTTTGTGGGATATATATCATTCCAACAGCCTCCCGAGATACGGAGGCACTTCGAAATATTCCAGTGCCTCGCGTATTACGCTGTGGGGAAGGCGCTTGAAGGCGTTGGCGATCCATGATCCAAGGACACCGCCACCACCACCTCCCCTCCCGCGATCCACTTCACCACTTCACCCGTCACCGACTTCAGGCGCCTCACTGCTTCGACGGTCGACCGACCGGCCCGAAACCGTAAATTCGTATTAATCGTTCGTTCGTTTCGTATATTCGTATTCGTAGATTCTAGTAACATTAAATTTTAGTTTTTATTAAGTGGAAACAAAAATTAATTAGTGTAAAGCTTATAATTGTACTACTTGTTAGGGGTGCTGATAATTTTATGCAGTGCTAGCAATTGGGTGTGTCACCCTATATATAGTATACATATATAAGTAATTTGATTTCGCCGTAGTCTGGTAAAAAAAAGTTACGACTGAGTATTAAATTAATGATTTAGTTTTATTTATTTGACTATTATTTAAACTTTATCCTAATTTAATAAACACAAATAATGACTGCCATTTTTAGTTGTTACAATAAAATATGACGGTCTAAATTCTACATTAATTAAAAGCACATTTTGACGTAAGTTGTCACCGGTAACCATAATATTATAGATATATATATATATATATTAACAATAACTAATAATAATTAGGGAATAACCTAAATTAAACTTGGTTTCTACGATATCTCAAAACTTTTTACGTGAAAAACGCTTGGCCCTTTTTCATTTAATGGTTTTGTGGGATATCATTTCTTTTTTTAGATAGGTTAGGTCTATTTTGGTTAATCACTACATATTGTAAAACAAAGTCCTCCGTCGTTTTTGTCTGTTTACGATAAACTCAAAAATTACTAAAAATTAATAAAAATTACCGAAAAGGTAGTTTGTTGTATTCAGCATATTTTAGTATTCATATGAATATTATAGTTGTAAGTCTATAATGCGCTTGTATTTGTATCTCTTCCATAAATAAAACGATTACCGGCCGCTCGTGGACATCCGCAACACTAGAGGAGCTACAAGTGCGCTCCCGGTATTTAACACCAACTGCCTCTTGGGCCACCGATACTCTTCTCATGCGGCGAAACACAACGCATGGAGGGTTTGGGGTTTGAAAAACCCTGAACGCACTTAAGAATCCTCTGGTTACGTAGATGTCCTTGAGCGGTGGTAATCATTTTATTTTAATATTATAATGGAATATATCTGGAAACGAACAAACCGGTCGCCTGATGGTAAGACATTGTAGTAATTTCTTACCATCAGGGGTTGGTGGTTTTAAGGATCGGTAACGTACTTGTAACTCCTTTGGTGTTTCAGATGTCTAAGTGTGCAAACAGATCGCCTTATGCTTACCATAAGGCGATCCGTTTGCTCGTTTCCAGATCTATTCCATAATTGAAGCACTTACCGCCGCTCATGCACATTTGCAACACCAGAGGAGTTATAAGTGCGTTCGCAACCACCAACCTCTGATGGTAAGAAGTTATAACAATTTCTTAACATCCGGCGATCGTTTTGCTCGTTTCCAAATGAATTAGTAAAAACTTTCATACTTAAGGGCGATCTGTTTGTTTGCTCGTTTCCAGATCTATTCCATAATTAAAACGATTACCGCCGCTCATGGATATCCGCAACACCAGAAGAGTTACTAGTGCGTTTCCGAGCTTTAAAACCCACTTTAGGCCACCGGTATATGTACCTTACTGACGCAGCGAAACACAACGCAAGTGCTATTTCCCATTTGTCCGGAAGCATCTACTCGAATCTAAAATAACCTACCACTTTTCAATTCTTGAGGTTTGTTATATAAATAAGGATTACAAAGTTTTCAGTGAACTTGTGTTCATACATTTTGTTCCTGTGAATTCGTAAAATTAAAAATTCTAAAATCATTATTCTTTTAAGAACTTTTACTTTTTTATATTTTTCCTTTATATGTAGCTAATAACCTAGTTACAGCAAATTTGAAATTTCTAAGTCTGCTTGAAGTATGCTTTTAATTTTGCTTATCTATCCATATCTTTCAAAATCACGTTTTTTGCCGCTTAATTCTGATCGCTAGCTTTATTACAAACGAAAATATGGGGGCACGAAAAAGCCACGAAATGCTTCGAGAAAACATAGTTACGGCTGCTTAAAGACTAAGACTTGGCAATAGCGCTGCCGCGCTATCAAATCAATAATTTCGATATCTATGATGTCAGTTCGATTGGCAGTTTGGTTAATTTTTGCGTTGTTCGGAAATTCGGAATGTGTTAGGTTCGAACCCCGGTGAAATATTTTTGGCATTCTATTTTTTTAAATTTACTAGAGCTCCGAGCAAAGCTCGGTTACCCAGGTACTTACTAATTATATTTGCAATATGGATGTTTACTAGCACATAAAAATACTTGATATCGCAAAATAAATATGTAAATGATGTTTAAGTGCTACAAGCGTAAATGCAACCAATAAAATTGCATCTTAAAATTTATTATTTTCCATTTTAATAACATTACGATAGCTAACTCTAGCGAGCCTTACACGTAAGGGTATACCTGACAGGTTTGTCTGCACAGATACATCTGTCAGGTAAGCTTAAGGCGACACTGAATGGAAACCTGCACAGTTTAATATATTATAACCGAAACAAAAACCGGAGGAGGTTCTCAAGTCAACGCGTATATTTTTTTGGAAAAAAAACACGAGTTACGACTTCGAGGACCTTGTCTTTTTACCCGATTACTTATTTGGCAAAGCCAAAAGGTAGGGTAATGATTTTGTCAGACTGACACGTATGTATCTATGTTCCATCATAGCGTCTAAACTACTGGTCCAATTTTAATAACCTCGTTTATTATAGATATTTAGTCAAGAGATTCTTAATGATGCCGCGCCGGTAACATAGTCTATACAATTTTTGTTGAATAATATGCTAAAATAGCTAGTTTCGTTTGACAAATTGAGTAAAATTTTCAAGATTCATAATAATATATCAAAATTCAATTTAAAAAAAAACATTTTAAAAGCTTTCGTAAAAGTATCGTATTGTTCACAAATGTGAGCTCGCCGCTCGACAGGATATGCAAGATATATTCCCGAAGACGTCCAGGTGATTCGACCTCCGTAACGAAGTGGATTTACGATTTCTTTTTACGGGCTGCTGGCACATAGATCTTTATAAAGTTTATACGTCTAGTAAAATTATTGCGCAGTTTCGTGCATTAAAGTGAAGCCTGCTCAGAGCTCACACACACGTAGCTGGCCGCAGTGTGCGACTTGCCCGGCTTAACTAAACCCACAACTTACAATTCTATCTTTTTGTTCGTCTGCTGCACTCTAAAGGTTTTAGCCGCCTGCAAAGAGGATACTTTGTTGCTGTTAGTAACAGCGTTATTTAGTTAGATGTAATGAGATAAGTTGTTGTATGTGAAGGTGTATTCAATTTAAAAACTCCTTTTTATGTGGTTTAATTTTACAAATTTTATTTTTAACAAGATTTGTTTTTGTAGTCCATTCTAGAGTATGACACAAGCCTTTTCTTTAGTTAATTTTATAGACTCGTACCCATACCTGTTTCTACCAAATAATTATTGGAATAGCTAATAATAATTACTCATGTTTAATTTCTTGTCATTACGCCGAACTACATAACGCTACGTCGCACTTAAAGACCCCGGCAACGTTCTACGCCACTCTACTACGTGCTACGTCGCTCTACGCTGAAATTCTGCTATGTCAAAGCCTCAAAAATTAATTCAAAATTGGGTATTTTTTAATTGTAATGGCATCAAATTGCTTTCATTTATAATTTTTAATGGGTAGGTATGTTAAAATTTAAAATTATAGGCGTGATTACTACTACTTGTAAAATATTTAGTTTAATTTATATTATATTCAGAATTAGTGAGGTATTTACTTAATAATTACTAGTAAACTAGTTACAGCAGCATGACTTAATGAGATACATCTAATAATACAAAAAAAGTTCAAAAATAGTTTGCTATAATATAATATTATGATCTAGTTAAAAAAACCCCTCATCACATACAAAAACATTAATTATGCTAAGTATATACTTAAACGCATATATTTCGGAGATATCAGAAATTATGTTCGTGCGACCATTATTACATTTCATACAATTTTAAGACCAAGTGACGTCATACGTTCTGCTAACTAGCAGTTTGTGAAAACTTTTTTGTAAACAGATTTTTAACCGACTTCCAAAATAGGAAGCGGTTATGCATTCGGCTGTATATATATATTTTTTTTTGTATGTTCAACGATAACTTCGCTGTCTGTTGACCGATTATCAAAATTATTTTTTGGATGTAAACGATATAATCCGAAGTTGGTCCCGTTGTCATCAAAGTGGTGACCTGATGATGGCATCCATGAGGAATCGAGGGAACTCCTCAATATTATATATTATATGCAATATAGTGATTTCGACTTTTTCTGAAGTAACCTAGTAAGTAAGTAAGTATATGCTACCAAAAAGTAAGATTTTGCACCAAGGTATACCCTGAATTCAAAAGTACTAAACAGAACTCCTGACTCCTTATAGATACATGATTGGGGATTTCGGCGTCGTTTAAGAACTGCTAACATAAGGCACTATGTCAATTAAAGACATCATCATCACCACCATCATTACACCATACATTATCAGAATTTAAAAGGGGAATAATTTATAAAATAAGATTTATTTCATACTTTTTTGTGTATTTTTACTTTGGAAGTCGGTTTAATTTTTTGTTTATTTATTATTATACTGTTTCTTCTGAGAACTTACTCATATTTAAGAGTACTATAATTCATTTACGCAATAAAAAAACAGTCAACAAATATTATGATAGTACGCACTACGATCACATATTCGCCAGAGTTGCGGCGCGTTTGTAAAAGCGCTTAGACTTTTATTTAAGCTTATTCAAAATCTAAGAGACAGTGTTGTCAGTGACAGCGGATTGTACTTGACGGAAAATACTTTTGCTAATGGTTTTAAATCAAAATTATGTATCTGGAAAAGCACTTAACCTAGAAAACGGTTAAACGTTTTAACATATCTGGGCTTGCAGCATTTTAGCGTGTCTCGGAATTCTTAATGTCCTGGTTTTTATCTATAAAGGATCTAATCATTAATGTTCAAAGTATCTGCTCTCTCATTTTAAGCTAACTGTTACATTAAAAATAGATTTAATAAGACATGTTGTTTAAATATTTTGCTTTTTAATATAATATAAAGTTTCTAAGATTTTACTAAACAAATTTATTAAATTATCGAATTTTTTCATGTTACTACGTTTACTACTTAAAATTAATGCTATGACTTTATCTATCGCTTCAGAGAATGAGGTCAAACCAAAAATCAAAAAAAAATTGAATTTGAAAAAAATCAAAAGAAACAAAAAGCAAACTTAGACGATAGCAATATTTTATGCCAAAATAAACAAAAAGAAAATATCTTATCTACGAAAACCATCAAAGATAAAATGTATTATGCAATCGAGATTATATTTTCATAAACTTAATCTTAGTAACCAAATAATAAAATTACCCGAGGTGTGGAACACAATATAATTTTGGTTACACTCAATAGTTATCGGCAATAATTGGCGACGGCGCGGGAACAGCAGGTGGGCCGGTGCAGACGGTGCAGTGAAGGGAGCCGAGTGCAACGGACACGGAGCCGGGGCCGGCACGGCGGGCGGGGGTTCCACGCGGGGCGAGGGGTCTACAGGAGGCCGGGGGGTTGTCTAGACAGGCCGCAGACGCACGGAGGCTGCGCCGGCCGCACACACGCGCCCGCTGCATCCGCGCGCGGCACACAGACGCGCCGTGACCTCTGTGTTTGCAGACACCCGACAGAAACAATGTTAAATAAAAATGCTGATTATAATTCTGTTTACCGTCTCGATATTATGTTAAATTTGCGAAATAGCATTCTCATATATGGCAAACTAACTGTTATCGAGCTTTGATTGGTCCAAACTCCAAAAATATGTTTATGATATCAAGACGATTCATTTAAAGTCTAATATAAATACAAGTATTGGGGTTTTGCATAAACAGTCTAAGCTAATAATATAAATAGCAGATAATTTTAATTATTATTCAGTATTAGAGGGTATAATATGCGGCTCTTGTCGACTTTAACATAAGAACACTTTAGAGAAGTTATATCGAATACAACAACAAAATTACTTCCCCGGTAAGGCATGGGTCTCACCTCAAAGTAAGGAGAAACTCGTTTTATGCTACCTTTATAAATTATATAAAAAAAGTCTACCAATATCTATCAAGAGACATTGGATCGCGATTTGCTACATAGTTCTTGATTTCGTAGTAAATTCCTTATGCCATACATTAAGTTAAGTGTTTAAACAACATCATAATATCATGGTTATTCTGTAATTTATATTTCATAAATAATAACCCAGATTTTGCCGCTTAGGTGCTACAAAAAATAGCGCGAGCAAATAATTTTCTGCCTCTACTTTATTCATGGTTATTATTGATTCTCGTACTCGGCCTACTGTTTAACAGCAATCTAATCTATGTCTTTTATAGCAGCGAGTAAAAGTGATATCAAGTGGTACGCTACATTTTAGCCTGAATGCATATTACCTTACACATATGCTTAATATGTATCAATGACAGATTCCTTCCATTAAGGTCCCAATCAAAGCATGTCCCATTAATGTTATAGGAAGAACTTTAATATCTAATAGAACTTTACTAAAGTTCTATTAGATACGGGAATTTAGCATGGCATGACATGACAAGCATGATTTGCTTGTTCTAGTCTAGACCATTGATTCCCAAAGTGGTTCAGGCGTTTGATTGGTTTTGGCTTGACAAAAAAATGGAGGTACACAATTCGTAACCCCGCATACGAATTGTGAACCCCCGTTTTTTGTCCACGACAATTTCTCTGATTTCGATAGTGAAGAACTAAAATGTTGGCTGGACTTCGCTTATCAGTAAAGTTGCCCGTACTTTATTATGAAGTGCCTATCTTATGTTATTTTGGTTTATTTGTACTCTATACTTAATGTGGAAAATAAAGTACGCCAATATAGTTTATTTCGCAAAATTTGAAGCCATGGCCCAGAGCGGCAGACTGCAAATAGCGGCGAAGCTGATCCTCGCGCCTAGACTTGTAATTGAATTGACATTTGAAAAAAGAACGCCATTACATAAATAGCGTTTACCTAAATAGGCGGTGGTTTCTCAAAACTTATTTACAATAATAAGCAAAAAGTTCGCGCTCGCTCCATTCGTCCGCTTGTAAAACTTAATGTTTTTTCTCATGTGCACTATACACTTTTGAGCAGATTTTTTTACAAAATAGGGAACAATTTTTGCTCGCCGGCTCGCTTTTGCCAAGAAGACAATGTTGTACTTTTTGAACCAACGTTGTGTTAATTGATTTTATTATATATTTCGAAGTGTAAATATTTACAGGTAGGTTTTTAATAATTTTAAATCAGTAAAATAGGCAATAAAAAGTTGTTCGCTCCCTCCACTCGCTCGCTTATTTACTAGTTTACCAACGTTATGTTATAAAAGTGAAAAATTAAGGGTTAAGTGAGGTACTAATAAAATTTTGAAAGTGGTCTATGAGAACAAAAAGTTTGGGAACATCTGGTCTAGACGTTAAAAAAATCTGTAAGCATAATATATCAAACAACTTTGGCCAAATGTAGAACTTTTTCACGTTAAATCGAATAGTTTAAATGTTGATGACTCGTTAGTTAATTTGTAAAGGTGTTCGGCTGACCCCACATTAGGCGTGCGAGTTCCTCGGCCGTGTAAGTGGCGCGAGCAGCGCCCGAGGAACGCGCACGCCTAAAGTGGGGAGGCCTTATAGGTATATAACTATAATACGCATACTTAATATAATATTATCAGCTAGGACTTTTTGGGACCTATTGGGGACTATCTACAATATCCATCAGATATTTTAGAATATTATTGTGTAAACTGTAGTGATATTATCATCACGCAAATTGTGTTTTGTCTGAATGATGGTGTTGTAACGAAATCACGATCCATCATCTAACGCACCGTGAACTCGATAACACATGAACGATGGGAGTAAATTAACAATCGGTATCGAGAACAAAACGCTGTTTTGTCCGATAACAGCACAGTTGCACAAGCGAGTACGGACACAGGCGGGCACGTACACAGGCGGGCACGGGTCGACGCACCATAAATAAATAGATAACGCATTGATTGCGCCTTACCGACTCCGCCGCTGTTATCGGAGCCGTGGTTTACGACAACACTGCATCAGTTTAATGCACTGCCGCCCGACTCTACAGATCGGATTGAGCTGTCTGCCATGTGGTATCGATAAAGTTCTTCTGTATCCACATGGTCCACCATAATATTCTTAACTACTTGCTAATTTATTTTAAATACTCTTATTACATGTTAAGCTTACATCCGCTGTAGTGTCTGTAGATAATTCTCTTCAATTTGTATATGGATGCAGACATGACATGCCTTCCAGTCTTTGTAGAGATAGTTGAGATTTTTTTTTGTAACATATCCTTGTAGCTGATTTGGGTGATTTTTTATTCCGTTTCGAGAGAAACAAGGCATAATAGGTACATGTAATAGAGTACGTTTCGAATTTGTATGTTTCGAAACATGCCGCGTTTCTCTCGAAACGGAATAAAAATCACCCAGTATAAGTAGGTATAAACAATGGTATGTTTGATGACTTTTTGTAAATAAAAAAGTACACATATTATATCGTTATTTAAAGCACAGTTTCTGCCAGTTAGTTACTGTTGCGCCCTGCAGCTGTCACTTCCGATCTGCTTTTTATGATATGTTCGCAGCCAGCAAACTTACATGTTACAGCTTACCAGGTGTTAAAAACCACATAGCACCAGGTGTAGAGTATACTATATAGGAATATACTGTGACAAAAGTATCGTGTGTATGTGAAGCTAGCCATACACACAACGGTATAGTATGCACGGTATACCTGCACAGTTTTGCAACATACACGCTCCGTTTTTGCAACATGCAAAGGTATGAAAGTGCAGGCAAACCTGTCAGGTATACCGTTACGTGTGTGGCTAGCTTTACTTAAGTACTTGTATGTAATAGTACGTCAGTGGTGTAGCTACTATTTTATTGGACAGTAAATATTTTATTCGAAGGACATAATTATAATCTTCATATATTTATAAGTCCTTTTAATCTTAAGAACATTATAATTATTTGATTTTACACACTTTTGGCAGAAGTGAATTGGTTTATGCGCTGATCGTTCTCAGTGACTCTAGTGCTTTTCTTAATAGAACCTTTTACTATATGGTATATACTTACCTAATTTGGTGTAAATTTGTGCGTAATAATACAAAGTACATAGCCCTATATATAATATAGGGCTATCTCTATAAAGACGAGGCGTGTCGAGGCAAAAAGTGTCGTGGACACTAAACTTTTGAGGTTGTTTGGGACAGTCGAGGTTTGAGATTTGTCATCTTGACATTTTGACATGTGCTTATTTATTCAGTCGCAGTTTATTCAGTCCGCATTTAATTGACAAAATCTTCTGAAATCAAGATGGCGTAACTTTTTCTTGTATGAAGTTTTTTTCTGTCAAATGTACTTCATAGCCCATCCTTAGTTTCAAAATTATTGATAAAATATATTACCAAAAATAAATTATAATACACTCATATAATCAAGCGACGATAATGAACGTAAAAGAACATGTTGCTAATTCGACCCGCAAGACCTAAACAAATAAAAGAACATAACGAGGAGTTTTTGCTCACGATAAAATCGCCATTAACAACAGTATGATATTAATTTACATACAAATTCCATATAGTTAACGAAGTAACGCACTATTATGTCTGCGATCGGCCCGAGCTGATAGCCGAGAACAAAAGCAGAGGTTATTGGCTCGCACCGACTTATCATATGTTTATTTATAGTTTAAACAACACAGTCGTGGCTGGTCTTCCTTTAAAGGAATTTTTTAACATTTGTAAATGTGTAGCGCATAAACATTTTTATGAGCCACGTTTGGCCTATTTTTTGATTTGCAGAAAAAGATTTACAACACCATCAATACAGCAATCTCCAGAATTTGGTTCAAAATGACATGAACATTAAAAAACAGACGTGTGTTGCCATTAGCTGAGACTCATTAGGGTTTAGGAGTGTCCAATGTCTTTTGTGGTACCTCCTCTACACGTAAAGAGGGGATGATTTTTGTCGCGCAAACTGAGATCAGACTAATGCAATAAAAAATTAAATTAATATCACTGTTTTGCTTAATGCAGCCACGCTCAATAGCAGGTGTAAATTTCAAGGAAATTGATGGGTTATACACTATTGTGTTATATGTTTACTGTGCTAATGTGGTGTCTTCATAATATTAGAGTACCAGCTTTGATTTTAAATGTCTATCACTGTTTTTATAGTGCTAATTTTTTAAGTTTGACTACAAAAACACTAATTTATAACCTTAATAAATGTTTATTCGGTTAACAGATTATTTTACGTGTAAATCCGCGTGGGCTAGTAATAAATTATTCATAATGTCACTTGGCTCTTGTGTGGTGAACGGTCCATATTGTGTCTAGCATAATATCGCTTACATCTATATTATGATGAGGCCAAACAAAGAGGGAATTATGAACAACATTACTGAGAATTGTTGAGACACTGATATGAATTTTCAATGCGGTCATTTAAGACCGAGTACCCACTACCCATGTTGCCGTAAGCTACTTTTGTTACTGTAATGCATAACCTCTCGGAAATAATGAAGTATAATGTCAGATAAAGCGAGTCGTAACATCTTTTGTGTAAGTATATGTCGTGGTCATATTGTAGATTTGCTCACTTCATGAATTCCTTGAAACGGTCGCATTTCTTGAAATGTTTCACTGTCTATTGGCCATATCATGATGTGGTTTGGGCAGATCAATGATAAGAAATCGTTTACCGATATGGCCAACTAAACGCTCGGCTACTTCATGAAATGGTCGAGATTATTTAACATAATAATAAATCGTAAAATAATTACATTAATTACCGGGAGAGGCGCTGCAAGCGCTTTGTTTGTGTAAGATAGCGGCCGCTGACGAGAATATTTTTTCTCGCAGTGAAAAAGTAAATAACTTGTTATTAAATGAGTAAGACGCAAAAGAGTTCTAAAAAAGCGGTAGCTAATCCGGTCCCTACTTGCATAGCAAGTCACGCAAAAACTGAGCAAAATGTAAAAAAAACCGTGTGGGGTTTGAATCGCATTTCACAGGTTAGTACTTTTTGTCAGTTTACTCTTAAATAACATCATTATTGCCTTATTTTATAAAAATACTCTATGCTAGCTAACAATACGTTATTGTGTGTTTCTATATATTTAATTTATTAAATTTTACGTTTGTGAATTATAACATAATGAAGATGACGTTATTTTGTTTTTTTAGGTTATAAAACAATTAATGAGAGTAGGGTGACTACGCAAAAGAAGTCCATATACTATACTATACAAGTAGCAATGGAACTGTTAAAAATATTCTTGTAATTTGGCGCTCCGTTCATATTACAAAGTGATAATGGAAGAGAGTTCACCGCGCATGTTATAGAAGAATTGGTGACGATGTGGCCAGAATGCAAAATATCATGGTAGTCCTCGACATCCTCAAACACAAGGCAGTGTGGATAGATCTAACCAAGACGTAGAAAATATGTTGCACTGTTGAATGCAAGATAATAAGTCAACTGCATGGTCCATAGCTTGTTTTTTGTTCAATTCTATTAAAACTCTTCTTACCACCGCATAATTGGCAGATCCCCTTACCGTGCTTTGTTTGGTTCTGAGCCGAAAACTATATTGAAAGGTTGTAATATTCCTGAAAGTATTTTGACATCAATCAGGACAGAGGAAGACTTTAACCAAATAAATCGAAATGAGAAGAAAATCGAAGAATTGAACCAAATCAATCGGAAAGAGAAATAGGTGGAAGAATTGGACCAAATAAAGAATGATTCTACAGTAGAGAAGAAAGAGATAGTTATTGTTAAACCGTCAGATGACATATAGCAAATGGTTCAGTTGCTGATAAGGGTTTGCCTAACAATGAATAATGGAGATAGATAATATGGAATTAAAGTCGGCTAATGATGCTGTGTGTTTTGTATGTGGCAAGGACACATCAGGAGCACGTTTCTGTTGTTTGTGTTTTAAACCTGCTCATGCTATATGTGGCGTTGCTTTTTATGGATCCCAAGTTCAATGTTTTCTTTGCCAAAAGGAACAGTCGGGCTCTTGTCACCGCCGGAGTGCCAGCTGTGCTGGAACCCTCTGGTTTGGCGCGCGACGATGGCAAGAGACCAGACGGTATGACCCTGGTGCCTTGGAGAGTAGGACGGGCTCTTGTATGGGACGCTACTTGCGTCGATACACTTGCTCCGTCCCATGTCCAGGGCACCTCGAGTTCTGCAGGTGCGGCCGCCAATCAGGCGGAAAACCTCAAGCGGCGCAAATATGAGAACCTTAGTGGGGATCTCATATTTGAACCGTTTGGGGTTGAAACCTTAGGTACATGGGGTCTGGGTGCGCACAAACTTTTCGGAGAAATCTCCAAAAAACTCATTGAGGCCACCCGAGACCTCAGAGCCGGCACCTACCTGGCCCAGAGAATAAGTATCGCAATCCAGCGAGGAAACTCTTTGAGCCTTCTAGGTACTCTGCCTGGTGGGGATGACCTGGGAGATTTCTTTTTTTTGTAGCATTTTAAGTTTTGGAGTAGTTATTATTTTTTTAGTACTTACCTACTTTTATGGTACAATTGATTTTGTTATCATAACTGATAAAATGTATATCATATTATTTAAAGGAACAGTTGATTGTTAATGAAACAAAATATAAAATGTTACCGATTTAATGATCTGATCAAATTAAGTTGCCCACATCATGAAATGCGACCATTTCATAAAATTATCGAGTATTACATGAAGTGCGCAAATCAAGGAAATAGCTACGGCATATAGACTACGGTACTGTATGTGTTTGGTAAAGGCATAGATTAAATAAAATATGTTTTTACTCTGTATTAAAGGTACAGCAACATTCTATGAATAGTGTTAATACGGTACTTGCCTGTATTTTTTTATTACATAAATTTATAGTGCTCTGATAAAAAAGACAGTTTACAAAAGGAATAGTATACTAAAAATCAATATGTTCAAAGATATTGCGGATTGTTTGAAGCACTTTTGTGAGTCTCGTGAAAACGCCCCATATAAAAGTCGTACAAACAGGTGACGTCACACGCTAGTAATGTTGCTACGAAATGTATGGCCATATGCACAAAATTTCTGATATCTCGTAATTTTGCTAGTTTATGTTGATACTCGTACATACCATAGTAAATCTTTTTGTATTTGATGTAAGTAAACTAATTGTGTAGGTTTTATACACTAATGTTTTAAAAATATATTTCAACTTTTTTGTGACTTCGAAACGCATATAATTACAAAACTACACATAAAATCCAAATTTTTTACTTTTATCAAGTTGTAATACCTAATTATTTCTTAATTTATTCAAAAAAACGAAATTTTGACATGCAGGAAAATACCCAATTGACATCAAATCTCACTTAAATGAAATGGCGTGAATTTAAAGATCGAGATGCTAAGTAGCGCTAAAGATCGCCAATTAATATTCCTGACTAGCCTCGAATACTCAGACATAATATAATATAAATAAATAATTCATATTTTATTTAATGTTCTTGTTACGAATAAAATTTACCGTCGGCCCTGAACTCGCATATAATTATATAACGCAGTCTAGGATTCAGACTGTGATTCAAATTTATATGAAACATTTTAAAAATATATTATTAGAGTGTGCACAAATTTGGCTGTCATCTTCAAACTTGTTTTATAATGCAACGTCAGCACTTTTAGCAGCCAACAACCTTGAATGTTAATTATATTAACCGGCGATCCCCTTAGCACTAGGAATTCAACCATTATGATGAAAATACGTATTTTATAAAATCTGTAATGAAATAGTGTTTTTCATAATTGTTTTTTTTTTAATTCATAATTTGAACGAGAAAAGAATATATGAATACGAAGTAAACAATTATTTATATGTATAAACAAACCATAAATAAACTTATTCTTGATTGTTCGAACTGTGCGCGCGCACTCACCGGAAAAAAAACGATTATTTATTTTCGTCTGTAAAAAACAAAAAACAATTACTTATTCTGCAATTAGATCAAAGGCATATTATCATAAAAAATTTGAATAGTTTCTTTTCACACTGAAAAGTAAATCCCCAAAATCTCTTATCTAAAAGAGTTCAACGGGATATAAAAAAAAACAAATATAATAAAAAGGAAGTATATAATACATTTTTTTATGTAATCGTATTTCATTTTATTTATTAATTTAAATTTTAGAGTTATATTTGTTAATTTCTAATGAACTATCAGATTACTTAGCATTTATATTATAACATTATAGTGTAACAACTGAAAAAAAAACTAAATTTTCTACATAATTTAGAGGCATCGTATATTATAATATGTATTTATATATTATACATATTCTTCTTATGTATAAAAATGGATTATAATTTCATTGTCTCGGTAATACTCGAGGACGGATGGACTGATTTGACTAATTTTGGTCTTAAAATAATTGTGAAAGTTCAGAGAAGGTTGAGAACTATTGTAAAAATTGCGTTGAAATTACTGAAACGACCATTGAATTTTCCCATACTAACATGCTGCGCTCAAAAACGGGTGTTCCAGATGCTAGTATGAAGGCTGCTAAGCTAAAGTGGGGTTGGGCGGGACATACACGCCGCATGCATCCCGACCGCTGGACAAAAATTACCACAGATTGGGTACCAGAAGACGGACGACGCCGCCGTGGCCGACCTAGAAAAAGATGGCGCTTTCGGCTGGATGCATACCAGCCAGGCTGGCCAACAGTGGAATGGAACGGCAGGAACGAGAGGAATTTAAGAGCTTGGGAAAGGCCTTTGCCCGGTAGTAGGACAACATAGGTTATTAAAAAAACTCTTCGCTGTGTTTAATAATTTGTCACCTGACTGCCAAATATATTTATAGGTGCGTTCAGGTTACCTTTACGACAGGCTAAAGTAGGTTGGTAGGTGTAGTTGTTGGTGTAAGTGTAGATGTAGGTGTAGGTGTAAATGTAGGTGTAGAATGTAGGTGTAGGTAATAGTTGTAGGTGTATGTAAGTAGTTAATTATTTATTCCAGTTTATAGTTAAGACAGAAGAACGTGTGTCGGGACAGCTAGTTGTAAATAAATATCTCAAATTTAATATTGATTACATATTACATTACATAATATTGAAAATAGAATAAAAATTGAATAGAATAAATAAAATAGAATAAATTAATTACTTTCCGCTCGCATTGATTAAACGTATGTTGTTGTAAGCATGGGAGAATAATCCCATAATAATATCGATTGGTTATTCGATTTTCAGTATCTCATTGTAATTTGTAAAGTCGCCGATTCAGCTTTCAGCGGAAAAACGCGAAAATTCGTGATGGTTTACGAGTATGGATTTCAGGATCATGTCATTGTTACTCAAGTCACTCAGTATCTAATATGAAATTTTAAATCACTCAAACTATGAGAAACTTTTTAAAAAATCCTTTGATCCGCGATTGCTCGTAATATATTGTAAATCAGCGATATTTGTCAGAAACCCAATTCTCTTAACTATTTTCTATATTATAATCTCGGCTCAGTCAATGCGCTGACTCGTTCGCATAGCTTCATATCGTGAGAGCACGAGCGAGACAGCCTGATAATCCAAACGAGATTTAACCGATAATAATTACGAGAATTGCCCCCAGATGGCCGACACAAGGCCGCAACCCGCAGACTTCCGAGTCAATACTCATTTTATTACATACCAAATGTTGCTGCAAAGCTGCTTTCATTATTCCCCTTATTATTATACAAAGTTGTCTGTCTATGAGTAATTTTATTCAAAGTGTATTAATTACGAAGTATTCTTTAGTAGAACTGTTGCTACTGGCTCGCGATGTTGTGTATTACTTCGTGTATTCTTCTTCTTTCGTGTATTATGAGTACTTTTTCTGTAACATATTTTCACATAATATGCTCACAAGTTTTTTTTCATGTGTTAGGGTCAGTTCACACCGCAACGATACGCGACGCTACGGCGGCGCTGCATTTTTAAGATAGCTATTGAAAATTGAACTTTATTCGCTACACAAAAAGATACACGTTTCATATATATAATACTAGGTTTTCCCCGCGACTTCACCCGCTAATATACACCATTTCATTTCCCACGGGAAGATTGTGCTTTTTAGGGATAAAACGTAGCCTATGTTTTAATCCAGAGCCTAAACTACTACCATACTAAAATTCATAGAAATCCGTTCATTCATTTTTGCGTGAAAGACTAACAAACATACATCCATCCATCTATCCTCACAAACTTTCACATTTATAATAATAGTAGGATGACATTGACATTCGAACTCTTATAATGAAACGTTTATCTTCTTGTGTAATTTATAAAGTTAAATTTTGAATAGCAACCTAAAATAATAACCTAACCAAGACATATGTCAGGACATGTCTAAGGAGGGTTCCGTAACTATTAACGCGCAAAATGTTGTTAGTTAGTACCTACTTCAAAAGTGTGTGCCCCATTTCACTCAAAATAATTTTCTTAAAGAGTTTTTAGCATGATCCATTAGCATGAAAACTTACAAGTTTCTATCTCCTATAGCTTAGAAATACCAGGAGGAGTACCAACTTATAAACCACTTTGGAGGCCGATTACTCACTCGAAAATGATTGACTTTTTAAAAATTTCATGTATGAAACCTTGCCCTTTTTTTTTTTTTAATATATTTGCCCTATTCAACGATACCCAACACGAGGGGGTAGAATGAAAAAATATTGTTCATCCCCACTTCACATGTATTATTTTATGATGCCCAAACCGAAATCTACACACATTATAATATGACTATACCAAGTTTCATCCATTTGTGATATCCACATATCCATTTCATCCTTGCGACCTTAGTTCTTCGGGGGGGAATGATGTGGCGGAGTGATGTGGCGGACCAATTAGCGCCACAATCCTGAATCGCGCTATCGAAATTTTCTAAGATCGGCACTCAATATACACGATATCTCAAATTCATATAAGTCTATCATCGGCTTCATCGGGCACACTCACTACAACGACCGGTCAGCAAGCAGAGCACATCTCTCCTGGTCAGCACGTAGCATAGGCACGACCTTAGTTCTTCGGGGGGGAATGATGTGGCGGAGTGATGTGGCGGACCAATTAGCGCCACAATCCTGAATCGCGCTATCGAAATTTTCTAAGATCGGCACTCAATATACACGATATCTCAAATTCATATAAGTCTATCATCGGCTTCATCGGGCACACTCACTACAACGACCGGTCAGCAAGCAGAGCACATCTCTTCTGGTCAGCACGTAGCATAGGCACGGCAGCACTCCGACTCACTGGAGCCCGTGCAGCAGCTGCACAGTTCCGACTCACTGAGTCTCTCTGGCACTGGGCGACTCAAGCAAGACGACTCAAGATTCGACCTCAGGTCTTCGGGGGGAGTGATGTGGCGGATCAATTAGCGCCACAATCCTGAATCGCGATATCGAAAATTTCTAAGATTGGCACTATATATACCGACATCTGAAATTCATACAAGTGGGCTTTGGCCTGACCGAGCATACCACCTCGCTCGGTCGGAGATCTCCCTTTGGGGCATCCACTCATCCCACAATATTCATAATAACAGAAGCTAGAAGGGTGGACAGACGGAAGGAACCAGCGAAACTATAAGGGTTCCTTGAGTATTACGGTACCCTAAAATGACGCTCCATATGTCACATTTCGTTTCGTTTCGGTGTGAATTGGTAAATAGTAGTAGTATTGTTATCAAAATCAGATGAGTCGTCCCTGATTCGGTCGTATAATCTATTATATATGTATAGGTCGTAAAATAATCTATTAACTAGTAACTAGAGACTAAACTCTAGGCTCTTTTACGAATATCCTTATTAAGTAATAGCATATACTATATATGCTACGCCTATTATCCGGTGATCGATCGTTCATCGCAGCTTCCAGCCTGCTCAGTGTTCAGTTAGCTAAGCCTAGGATTCCGTTATCAATTTGGTAGTGAGCTACATTACCTGGGATATACAACACACGTTGAATGTCTCTCTACGATGACAACGAGATCGATACTGCATACAATTTTTTACGATAGAATTGGCCTTCAGTTTTAAAATATGTCGACATGTTGCTTTACTGGATATAATACGATCACTGCTTAGTGTCCAGTTTCCATGAGACAGCACATTTTGCTTCATTAGCAGGATGTCGTCTGTCGACAGTCTACACCGCTCGATCAATTTAATTTTCATTTGTACCTAATGTGTATCTTTTGAACCGACTTCCAAAAAAAGAAGGCGGTTATACGTTCGGCTGTATATATATTTATATATATAATTTTACTGTACGTGTGTATGTCACTGAACTCCTCCTAAACGGCTGGACCGATTTGAATGAATTTTATTGTATGCATTTGGGTGGCGCCCTGGATGGTTAAGATTCACAAATCAGCCCGGCAGGACAACCTCTGTCGGGTCCGCTCGTATATATATAATTTTTTTGGTATGTTCAACGATAACTCCGCCGTTTGTTGACCGATTTTCAAAATTCTTTTTTGATGTAAAGGGTATATTTAGAAGTCGGTCCCGTTTTTACAAAAGTGGTGACCTGATGATGGTATCTATGAGGAATCGAGGGAACTCGAATTTGTATGGACACATATAGTGATTTCGACTTTTTCTGAAGTAACCCAAGCATATGCTACTTAAAAATAAGATTCTGCACCAAGGTATACCATGGATCCAAAAGCACTGAACAAATCCTCAGTCTTTAAAGATACGCGTTTGGAAATTTCGACATTGTTTAAAGAACTGCAAGCATATGCCACTATGTAACTTACAGTCATCACCATCATCTTATATACAATACCTTATGTAAGCTTGGTCCAGCTAACCAGCTAACTTGAACGTGAGTTTTATTTTAAATATTGTTTTATCAGGATGTTGTTCGGGCTGATACCGACTTCAAAATTATGAAGATTGAGTATAGAAATAGTTAAAATTTTAGCCAAATTTAAAAGGGGAATTATTTAGAAAATAAGTTTTATTTCATAGTTTTTGTGCATTTTTACTTTGGAAGTCGGTTTAATTTTTTATTTTAAAATATTTTTGCTAAGAACTCACAGGTCGCAGCGTTTGTAGCATAGCGCACTTCTTCGAAAGGTCACGACTGATTTTTATTATTATTTTAATATCTGGGTCACCGAGCTTATCTCGGAGTGTTAATAAATTTAAAAAAAATTAAAAGATTCACAAAAATATTTATCTGACAGGGATTCACCACATTCTGAATTTTCGAACAAAGCAAAAAATATACATACGCATACCAATTACCAAACTACCAGTCTGACTGACATAATAGATTTTGTTTAATTGATATAATATTGTTTCACGACGAAGGAAAAAACAAACATAGCCAAAAAAAATCCGCAGTTTCGCAGAGATAAGACCTAGCTAGATAGATTTTTCTTCCCCAAAACCTGTACACTCAATATTATGGTAACGCAGCCGTTTTCCAATACATATATCCACTAGATTGTCCTATTTAAAGTATAAGATTAAAATTAATAAGAAAAATTTTATTTTCAAAATGGCACGGCTAGTATGGCGTGTGCACTTCATTCAAAAGTATAATTTTGTTTAATTTTAAAATTTAAATTTGTTTTATATTTTATAATAAAATATTTAGTCACATCCAGTATATTAGTTCTAAACTCTGTTCAGATACAATTTATTCTAAACGTAAACAAAAATATTTAATTCGACCAAAATAATGTGTCTATGTATCTCTTTATGCCGCGTGTATGCGACATTTAAATTGGTAGTTCTATTGTACTTTTGGTTTTCGTTTGGACAAAATTGAATCTGAACGGAGATAATATGATTCCCTACGTAATGTCGGTGCTGGCTGCCAACAGGATGCGCCGCGGAGCCCGGGTGACATTCTGCGGCCTGCGGGAGCTAGGTGTACTGACCTCCTCCGACCACTAGTGGATTATGTACTGATATACTTTATATGAAATTAACACTCTGCACGCGCCTTTCGTTATAGGATATGTAGTCGTTTAAATGCCCGTGGATCGTATTTTAGTCTATCATCTCGAATACACCAAAATGGAGTCCCAAAAACCACGTTGGACAAAATTGAGTACAGTGCTATCGAGAGAGACTTTAAAAACATAAATAGCACTGTTCATTATACGAACTAATTTTAAATATGCATATAATATGTTTGTATTGTGTCTAGTTCAACACAAACCCTATTATAATTTGAACAAAGAGGTTTATTCACTTTACAGTTTATACACAGCACGGATAAAGCCCGCATTTTGTCTTAAAGCAATTAACAAAATTTTTCTTCGCTTTAATAGACATTTGTTTCAGACCTTTGTCGCAATGTAATAGTAGTCATGTTGCCTAATAATATTTTTTTCATCTATTTGATGTTAGACAACATGTTAATAAACAATCAAGACATTTTCGTACCTATGTCTAAAAAATAACGAAGATACAAACAATTTAAATAGGGATGATGACTACATCTAAAATATTAAATTTCATTAATATACCTACTCAGAATTATTGAGGTATTACAAAAATAATATTATAATATTTTAAGCGACTAATTGTGGTAAATATAAATTAATTAAATTCTAGGCTGATGAAATAAAGTTATTGCCTTCTAAAATTAAAAGGATTAAAAATCAATACCTTTGACTACTCCAAAACTTAAAATGCTACAAAAAAAAGAAATCTCCCAGGTCATCCCCACCAGGCAGAGTACCTAGAAGGCTCAAAGAGTTTCCTCGCTGGATTGCGATACTTATTCTCTGGGCCAGGTAGGTGCCGGCTCTGGGGTCTCGGGTGGCCTCAATGAGTTTTTTGGAGATTTCTCCGAAAAGTTTGTGCGCACCCAGACCCCATGTACCTAAGGTTTCAACCCCAAACGGTTCAAATATGAGATCCCCACTAAGGTTCTCATATTTGCGCCGCTTGAGGTTTTCCGCCTGATTGGCGGCCGCACCTGCAGAACTCGAGGTGCCCTGGACATGGGACGGAGCAAGTGTATCGACGCAAGTAGCGTCCCATACAAGAGCCCGTCCCACTCTCCAAGGGACCAGGGTCATACCGTCTGGTCTCTTGCCATCGTCGCGCGCCAAACCAGAGGGTTCCAGCACAGCTGGCACTCCGGCGGTGACAAGAGCCCGACGGATGAGATCGTTCAGACAGTGATGTCGGGAGATGCGGCCGGCACTTCGTTGACAGGACAGCCCGTGGTGTCCGAGGCTGTCCACATTTGCACCACAAACACAGCGATGGGGGACGACGTGGGGGGTGCCAAGACGCAGGGAAGTAGCTAACCGGAAAGCTGTTCGATCCAGCAATGTGCCCGTATTGGGAGACGGTAATGCTTGTAGCCAAAGGCCCGACTCCCACTTCTCCGCAGCTAAGAGGCGAGCCTGCTCCACAGGACTGGAGGACGTATTAAGAAGATTATTCCGTACCAGTCTGCAGAGTGGCTCGTCCCAGAGCCTTTGGGAAAAAGTATTGTCAGGCAATTCGCTACAAGCACTAGTTATTCTCCAGGCGTCCTTGGCCTCGTCCAGAAAGGTAACTGTATTGGAGTAGGATGGGTGATGTAGTATTTTGGAGATAAGACTATGGTTCGCGTGGACTGAGGACAAGAAGGCCGGAAGCGATATGTCAGAGGGCTTTCGAACACCCAAGCCACCGAACCTAACTGGAAGCGTTGCCTGAGTCCATGCGCGGTCATCGAAATTTGTATTCAAAATAGTGGAGAGCGTTTGTCTTATGGTATCATCCAACTGTTTGAGAAGTTGAGGGAACTTCCACAGTTGACAACACCGTAAGACATATGTCAATTTAGGTACGAAAATGCAAAAACGGATTAGGGTAAAGGCCATGTGACAGTTAATTTGGAGGAGGCGGTCTAAAGTTTCATTAAAATTTTGTAATTTGTTATCTAAGAAGTCCGGGAGAGATTCGTCTAAAATAGGTGAGCCCAAAAGGAAGAGCTAATCCTTGTCAATGACAGACAGTTGTGGAGCTATTTCTTTAAAGCTGGATATAATGGCGTTTCTATCCCCACAACTGTCTGGCACAAAAAGTTCGCACTTACCTAGGTTCAGCTGCAGACCTATTTTTTGGAACTCGCGGATCAGAGTGCGGAAGTCTGATAGTACAGTGAGTGCATCGCTTCCAAGGGTCCCATCATCCAAATACCAAACATTAAATTTTGAATCTAGAAGCTCGATGACCGGGTGTATAGCAAGGCTGAAGATTGCTGGACCTAGAGGGTCGCCCTGTTGGCAGCCCACTTCGGATGAGATGAGGTGGTCTTTGTAAATGAGTTTGGTGGGGTCGTTGTAACACTGGAGCATAAATGGTAAAATGGCAGGTGCTTTAGATTTAATTTGGGCCAACAAGGCGCCTCGGTCAACTGAGTTGAAAGCGTTTTTGATATCGACCTTCAGAAACACATCATCGCCTTGATTGTGGATAGCTGTCCTGAAAGAGTGAACGGCGGCCTCACAACCTCCTTTGCAGGCATAACCGAGCTGTTTTGGCTGGAAGTATGACGCGAGGGAAGTTACCGATTTGCAAGCTAGTTTGGCTGTAAGGCGCCGGTATGTGGAGCCGACAGCAATCGGACGAATGCCACCATCTCTCTTCCTCAAGGCGCAGAGGTTAGCTCCATACAGAATGTCTACGATATCTGATGCGACCCCTCCACGTAGCATCAGGTTGCACAGATTCGTAAGTTCATGCAGGAGCTTCTCGCCGGCCTCCCCGCAGCAACCGCTTGTGAGGTCCTTCAGATGCTGAGGGGTGAGACCGTCGAGGCCGCCAGCTGAACCCGGAAGAAAGGACATGATGGCTCCGCGTACTTTGTCTGTCGACGTTTGTAGTGGTGGTAATGCGTCATCGGAAACTGTGAAAGGATTGGATTGTGATGGATGTTTGTTTTGCAGGGCGATGAGTGTTTCTGGGCAGTCGGGGGCGACCGTGTCATTGGAAAACAGGAGCCGCGCTGCACCCTTAATGTCTCCCTCACTCATTTTATTTTCCACAGTTTTCACGATGTTATGTTTGACCGTGGAATGTGAAGAAAAATTTGGGTTGAGGTTAATGTCCGAAACACAATTCTTTTTAATTCTTGAAGTGAGGGAGGCATTGTTGAGCGGATCTCTAGTGATATGCAGAAAACGGTAGGGAAAGGTGAGTAGATTTTCCCAGGCTTGCCTCGAGTTCTCCAGCACTGTGTGGCGTATCGTCTCAGCAAGCTTCTGGGCTACAGTCACTCTGGCACCCCTAGGGATCCGTCTTAGAACTGGTATAAAACGTTTAAATTTGGATATTTCTTGCCAGAAATTTGTTTCATAAATTGGGTTCGGAAGTGAATTGGTTATTGGGGGAATGAGTGTTAGAAGCTGTTTGTGGCATTTGCCTACGTGGATGTTCAAACCCCGCTGGCTTTTAAAATATCGGGAACAGTGGGAGCATTGCAACAGATTTCCAAAGGACACGGTCGAAATATTAGTGGTCCCTGCATCCTGGCTGCTTGACATAGGTTGGTAAAGATAAACTATAAAAGATAACTTATATAATAGAATAAACTATAGACAAAAAATTAAAAAAACTGCTTAACTAATATTAAAAAAAACCTTGAACTATATTATGGTCATTTTCTGGGGGAATGTAGGCTTGAGCGTGGGACAGTTGGCTCACTTTTCGCAATAAAATAATTAAATAAATAATAATTGAGGTATTACTACTTGGTAAATGTAAAAAAATATAATATATACAATATTATATTTTGCTTAGTTTAGTAATTCGAGACATCTAAAAAGTACAAAAAAGTAAAAATTTTTTTGCTAAATTACTAAACAAAACTTTTACATTAGTTTACTTACATCATATAAAAAACATTCATCATGGTAAGTATGAACTTAAACGCACAAATATCGGAGGTTACAAATATGTTCCTGCGGCCGTATACTTCATACACTAAAGCCTAGGTGACGTCATTGCTAGGTACGACTTTAGTATGGAGCGTTTCCACGAGACTTGCGAAATTTTGTATACAAATCGCTGTACCTTTGGAAATATTGACTTTCATATACTGTTTCTTCTGAGAAGTTACGTATTTTAAGAGAACTATTATATTACAGCAAGAAAGCGATATATCGCCCTGTGACGTTACGAGTTGCACCCGCCATATATTTGTTATTACAAAACATATGGCGGTAGCATCTTGTGACGTAACAAATCGTTTTGCGAGAAAGAGATGGGTAATCATTTTTATTAGCTTACAATTTTTAATCGCGTCAATTTATGCGATTTATGTAGTTTAAATCAACAATTTTAAAATGTATTTTATAAAAATGTGTTATTCCACACTAGGCAACAAAAAAAAACATTGTCGTGTAACAAACATAAGGGTAATACTGGAAAATATATCCTAAGTATTAATTTTTATTAGATACTAGCTGTCGTCGTGCAGGCAGGTCAGACATTTACCTGAATTACTAGGTACTCTACGAGAATGTATTTGCTTAAAAGAATCGCAGTTTTCGCTTGCAAAGCATTCTTGTTTTATCACGTAATTAATTATTACAACAATGTAGCTTATATTATGTGCGATTGCAATCTGGCATCATTTTCAGTCCGGCCGGATCCGGTCCGATCCGGCCGGACTGAAAATTGATCAAATCAGAATGATTTTCGCTTCAAAATGTATTGTTAGTAAGTTAATCAAGTGTATGTACAAGTAATCATTGTACATACTTAATATAGGTAGTATATAAAAAATAGACCATATATTTCACAGACAGATCAATTATTTTAGTAAGTAACTTTATTAAATCTAATATAATGAACCTTACGTAATTTACTGAGATGAGGATAATTATTATTAAAGTATTTGAAAATGCTAACAAACAAGTCTTATATTTATGTCAGACACCATCATGATTTGATGAATCTGTCTAATGAATAGCACAATTATTATCACAATAAAGAGTTTGTATTATAATTACAACTCTTTAGTTGAACAAATTATTTTAAGTAGAATTTTATGTAATAACTGTCTTGGTGTTCATTATATATTATAAGAAAATCAATTTTGATTTTGAAAAAAGGATCGTAGAAAACAAATAGTGTTAAATCTGCTAATCGTCTACTAATATAGCTGCAAATATAGCCTGCGGCCGAAAAGGCCCTTTCAGCTTCTACACTTGCCGGTTTTATTGTCAGCAAATAATCGTGAATAGCAGACAAGGCACTCGTACGCATGAACACCACGCGCAACGCATTCAAAGTACCTACTCATGCAACAGATCTATTATTTTGCCATAAAAGTACACTAAAAAGTATGAAATAAATCTTATTTTCTAGATAATTCCCCTTTTAAATTCGGCTAAAATTTGAACTATTTCTCTACTCAATCTTCTCAATTTTGAAATCGATACCAGCCCGAACAACATCCTATATATTAGTGTATGTTTACTTTGGAAGTCAGTTTAGTTTTAAGTTTAAAAATAATTATTTTTCCCCTTTTAATGATATTTGTTAAATTATGATTAATACATTTTAAGAACGTGTAAAATAAACTCTCGACTGTATAATTGAATACGCGCCAAGCTTCCTTTAGGTATAGTAAATATGATGATGATGATGATTAAGTTACATAGTGGCATATGCTTGCAGTTCTTTAAACAATGCCGAAATATCCAAACGCGTAAATACTGAGGAGTTCCCTCGATTCCTCATGTATCCCATCATCCGGTTTCCACTTTAGTGACTAAAGGACCAATTTCGAACTATACCCTTTACAACAACAAAATAATTTTGCAAATAGTTCCATAAACGGCAGAGTAATGTTCAAAGATATCCGTCTCGGTGTAAAATATTGTAGATATCAGAAGTACCTTTTTTATCATCATAATGTGATGATGTATGGAGTGATAATTGTGGTGATTATGATGATTACTCTAATTGACATAGTGACATATACTTGTTTTATTAGTTCTTTAAACAACGCTGAAATCCCCAAACATGTATATATAAGGAGTCAGGAGCTCCGTTCAGTACTTTTGGATCCAGGGTATACCCTCGAGCAAAATCTTTTTGGTAGCATATGCTTGGACTACTTCAGAAAAAGTCTAAATCACTAACATATAATATATATATATCAGTGATTTAGACTTTTTCTGTAGTCCAAATTTGATGTTCTTTACTTAGTGTTGTTCGATTGTAGGCAGAATTGTTTTTTCCAAGAGACGGTATAAAACTGCTTTTGTCTCTGTCGCCAATGGTAAGCTCTGCTGTAACATTAAAATAAAACTCATATACATCATCAAGTATTTCAATATGATTAATATTTTGACCAGGGGGTTTTATAACCTAGCATTTTGACACAACAATAGCGTAGCAATCCATTACTAAGTTGTTTTGATAATATTTCATACAGGTGGAAGATCCTAGCGTATAAGAGTTCAACGTAATGTCAAACACCTATCTACTTCAGAAATAATTTTAATCCTAAATATAAACCGTACATAACAATTCACAACACAGTGCGCGAGACAGTGAGATAGTGCGCGTCTCTGTTTCCTTGCCAATTCCTGCGACATTGTATCTATTGACGCGGCGCAGCGCGCGAGCCGCCGCCTATTTCGAGTGGAGCAGCGCACGCCGGGGACGAGACCTGGCCCATGGACACCCTCGGCCAAGCATCGCCCTCCTCAATGGGTAAAGAATCTCCGACGTCCGCGCCGGGGCCGCCGCGGCGGACGCGCGCGGTACATATCGCATCACCGCCCGCCCGCAATTTCGCGTAAAATTGGCAGCGCTCGACGGGCGGGCGGCGGCGGCGAGGAGCGTCGCTCCCGAAATAGGGTTCGGGCACGGTCGTGAACCGTCGGCGACGCCGCCGCAGTCGCCGTGTGGCCGCGCGCGCGCACCCGCGTCGCGCCCAGCGTGCTCGCCGTCCGCCCGCCACGACACGGGAGCGAGAGTGTTGCGCGAGTTACGGTGCGCGTATTTCGGTCGCGAGGAGGCCCCGGGCCGCTTCGGGCGCGTTGCCCGCGCGCTGGCCGCCGTGTTCTGGTGGTGCGTGGCGCTGCTGCGGCTGGTCGCGCTGTGTGCGCCCCCCGGCCTCGCGCCGCCGCCCCCCGCCCGCGCCGCGGAGGATGCGCCCGCGGCGCCCGCCTGCGCGGCCTGCGCGAGCCCGCCGCCATACTCCACCGATCCGCCGACGACGCCACCGCCCGCGACCGAGCCCCCGCACGCCGGTCAGTACCGCAGCAGCTACGAGTTTTCTCACGATGGTGTTTTGTAAGGACTAATCACGTGTACATTTGATGCACTGTTTTTACAAACAATAAATAATGATTCGGAGAGGAGATCCGCGGCGATCCGGTGCAGTGGTATGTGGTAGCAGTGTAGGTCGTTTAGTGTATGTCTCAATAAACTGTAAATATGTCACCGGTCGGAGCTGTAACTGAGACTAGGCCGCACGTTGACTGTAGTTATTCTACGCAACTATCTAATCGCAAAAACACTATATTATTTTACATTATTAAGAGAGGACCTTAATACACTTTTTGATCTCTCTTTTCTAAAGCTCTTAGTTTTATTATGATTTCAGTAGGCATAATGGCATGGCACATTCTCTCTAGATTTTGTTACATATCAAAATGTGTAATATACATTTTATAGTTACCAAAGAGATCGGTGAGTCATATCGATATGTCATTATTTTTGTGTGACCGCAATTTAATATATCACTGCAGTTTGGTTAAAAACTACTCGACTAAATTTAACAATCGCAACACGTCTGCGGTGATCTAGCACACTTCAGCGAGCTCGACTCCACAACAAACCCATCTCTATTATAATACACTGAGCTGAGACTAGCTAAGACTGAGCTTAAAATTTACTAGGTAATAAAATTTTGTAAGTTGGAGACTTTATAAGTTACAAAGTTACTAAAAGTTACTCGTTATAACGTACCTTTTAACGATACTCCAGAAGTAGGAGTGTTTCTTGAGTAAAACTTACTTACTACATAATTTTCCATTACTTCGAAAACCGCAGACTGCTCAGACCCGCTTAACAAGACCGAATACACTCCACAGATTATTATACTCGTAATCACAAATTGATGTTATGACAGGGATGACAATACGGCGGCGACATGTGGGTCAGAAGCTCTACACGCAGACACGCGTCAGCCTTCCCGTCCCATAGCAAGGGAAAGGAATAATTTCGAGCCGTACTTTTATAACCTAGACTTGGCATCTTGGCAATATTTGCCTCGTTATGTGTCTCGGAATCCCTCCGGCCTATCGCAGACGGGTCAGAACGACAATTAACTTGATAACCATTCAACCGCACAGATAATGTACATAAAATAAATAAGCTATCATTCCCGTTTCGTCGACTTATCACAAAGGGTTTCTTTGCAATTTGCTGACGAACAGCAATAATTTCTTTGCTCTTGGTAGGTAGGTTTTACACATTTCCTGTTGGTCGATTCTACTAATTAAATCTTACAATAATTCAGTTTCGATGCACTCTCGATATTATGTAAAACAGCAAAATGGTATTCTCTTAAACGTCAAACCGACGTCAAACGTTTCGATTGGTTCAATCTCCAAAATTGGTTTATGATATTTCAAGAAGATTCATTTATAATTCATTGAAAGCAAAATGAAAATAAATGAATCGTTTATTTTCAAAATATTTTACAATCTAAATCAAATCTAAGTAAAATACAAGAATTGGAGCTCTGGTTCTTACTAATAGAAATATTTTGCAACAGAATCTTTATGTAGCTTTTTTGTGTGGTATGCTGCTCATTGTCGTTGACCACATTCTTCAAAGGTCAAATATTCAAAAATATTCGTCAACACGTGCACAACTCTATGATGTTTTATTCAACGTAGAGTTATGATTCGTGCACGACTCTGTAATGTTTTATTCAACGTAGAGTTATGATTGGCCTACAATATATAAATTAATTTTATAACCATTAACATGAAAATCCCATTAGGTCCTCAATCTATAATATCTCTAAATTCTAAAGCTAAATCTAATGCTAAAAAGGTAATAAAAGTATAATATTAGGTCATTACATATGAAATTGGCGTTTTGTAAAGGAGGAACATAAAGTCGTTTTTTTTAAACATAATATATTTATTTAATCAAAGTATATACCATGGCTATGCACTTCTGCCATCTCATATGTACTTCATTGATTCCTTTACTAAAAAGCCAAAACCATTCGGACAGGAATCAATAAATTATTTGAAGGCGCTTTGGACTGCCCTATCGGAGTTGAATTTTTTCCCTTGCAAGAAGTTATCAAAATTTCGAAAAAAAATGGTAATCTGTTGGAGCAAGGTTTGGGGAGTACGGTGGATGTCTTAGACATTCCAATTGAAGCTCCTCTAATTTGGTAGCCGTCTGTTGTGCAATGTGTGGTCTAGCGTTGTCCTGAAGCAGCCGTGCCCTAGAGCGAATGACCAACCTCGGTTGTTTAGCAGCTAGCTTTTTGATGATTTGCAGTTGCTGGCAATAGACATCTGCCGTAATCGTCTGACCAGATTAAGGAAACCTGTAGTGAACGACACCGGTACTAGTCCACCAAACGCTCACAAGTAACTTTTTTTTTTTAGTCAATTTTTGCTTGGGGCAGGCTTTGACTGGTTCGCCAGGGTTCAGCCATTGCGATGAGCGTTTCCGATTATCGTACAGGATCTACTTTTCATCACACGTAATGATTTGATTTAAAATCCCTTCATGATTGTGCCGGTTGAGTAATGTAACACAGCAGTCGACGCGCGTTTGTCGGTTTGCTGCACTCAATTCATGAGAACTCGGACGTGGTTTGCGATGGATCCGCTTCCACAATAGCCTTCAATTCTTCATCAACTTTGGTCTCCGGCCGTCCACGGGGCATGTTCTGCAGTTTGAAATTTCCAGAACGAAAACGTTGGAACCAAAAACGCACTGTATTTTCTTTTGCGACACCGCCGCCATACACATCATTAATCTTTCGAGCCGTTTCTGCAGCACTGGTGCCACGGTGGAACTCATACTCGAAAATAATACGATATTTCAAGTTTTCCATTTTGTGAACAGAGTGACGCAAAGAAAAAACCAAAACAGGAAAAAACAAATAAAATACGGTTTTCGAAACACATGTATGAGTTAATAGCGGTATAAATTTGAGATTGGAATTCCTAACCAAAGAAGATATATTTAAGATCAAAGTGGCCAGTACGATAAAACGCCAATTTCATATGTAAGGACCTAATACACAGGACATCAATACAATAGCAAAAATCAGTCCCAAGAACAAACAAATCCCACTACGAAGAGAAGACTATAAAATGTACGAAGCAAGAAAATAAAGTCTCAAATCAATTCGAATATCAGAGCACAACAGAGATAAAAAACTTCCTTACAGTAAAACCACGTTATTAATGTCAATCGGAAATCGTTGTTTTTCATACATCGACTGTCGCATCCATAGAATAACGAAGATTGCCGAGGGACATTAGAAATTTAGTAGTACAGTACATTGCTACCATTAATAAAAGGCAGCTGCCTCGAATTTCGCGGTGAGCGGCGCGGCGGCCTAAGCACCTAAAGGTCAGACAATCTTTTTTATGGATATTACTTCAGTTAGGTATTACTATGTAGAAAATTAATGTTGAGATAATTTGGCCCAAAAATGAGGGAGTAAAAATTTTTTTATGGAGTCAAAAATTCAATTATCTCAAAAACGGCAAGTTACGTATTAAGTAACCGTAATATCCTGACAGATGGTTATAATACTAATTATTCATGATTTTTTGGCATACATCATAATATAAAAGTTTTAGTTGCTCATATTTTTTTTTAAATCGTCGAAATTTTTGAAAAAAAAGCACGATTCGTTACTATTAAGAAACAATTTCTGGAAAGTAATAGTATACGCTAAACTTGAGGAAAGTGTTGAATTTTAATAAACTCCTTCATAATTTGAATAAATGTATGAAAAATTATATAAAATGCTAAAATTAAGCTCTTTTCTCAACTTTCTCACATATAATTACTTCTCAGCAATTGTTCTTTACTAGCAAGACTATCGAATAGGTCATTCGATAGGCTCCGCCGAAACATAAGTCTGTCGAATATGGGGTAGTAGGCAGTTTATTATGGCGGCAAGAAGCCCGTGGCACGTGTAGCGCGGCCTTGATACATCGACAGGTCGTTGAACGCGCCCGACACGACGCCCAGGGGAGTCGGGGACGCCTTTGTTCCTCCATCCAGACTGCCGAATGCCGATAATAATCATCTAATCACGTATGCTGTATTACATAATACGCGAACTCCAATAATCCACTTCCAGATACATAGTAACGAGTAATCTAAAATCTGGGGGCGTCGTCAAAAAAGCACATTCCCAAGGGCGTCACAGTTAGAAAAAGTTCAAGAAGCCCAGACCTGATACATAATTTCGTTTTTTTTAAGACTCCTATAATTTCTGAATGGAATTAATACAAATGGGCACAAAATATATAATTCGTTTTTTAGCTTTAAGTTATCGTGAGCATAGTCGGATGATAGCTTCTCAATTTTTTTTGAGACTAAAATGACTTGATACAAATACCAAATCCATTAAATAATAATTATCACTATGATTGCCTGATTGATTACCGAGCGAACTAGTAAGTTGAATAGTTCAATAACCGCTCGATCTGTAAAGGCTGTGCTACTCACACGGACCCAAGAAGCCGCGGCGCGTATCCTTACCTTATAGAGAAATACATTTTATAAATAAACTCTGTTTAAAGAAGGTTGAAACCTTTTTTAGAGTTTATTTAAAAAAAAGTCGCTTCATAAAACACAAATTATGTTATACCTACCTAGAACAAGATGTGTCATGGCGTGTGTTTATATTAAAGACACATCACATTTTTTTGGAAAATACTTAACAGTCGTTTCCTGGCGAAACTGATCTCGACTACGTCATAATGCATTGTTAAAAAAGTAAAGTCCTAGTATCCAAGTGCATAACTTAGTGTAGGGAGTTTTGCCGGGGAATTCAATGGGTGACGTTGTGGTTTTTGTATATCTTCCATATATTTGTGTTATTTCGGTTATTAATGTGTAATATTGGTAGAATATTAACCATTAAATATTCGTTAACGTGCACAAGTGTGGGCAAGTGGTACAACTTCGAAAAAAACGTGCTATTTTGTGTTCCCTCCAAAACTCCCTAGGAACTGACTGACTTGACTCATCGACTGATTATTTATTTGGACTTTGACTAGAGTTTGGACTTGACGATTTAGAAATAAGGTGTTGAAAATTGAAACGAAAATTCTATTTCCCGCCTATAATGGTTACAAGCCGACGCCATAATATATTTTAATAACAAAAAACTTTGTGTAGTATAGAGTAGACACATGTTCACAGCCGGAAAGTATTGAGCGTCTGTCTAGGTACGAGGACTTATTATCAGGCTGATAAGGATAGGGGAGGGCAGGCCTACGGGGCGCGGGCGGGGCGCGGCGGATACGAGGAGGGGGGGAGAGAAATTAGGTCTCAGGGCCATCGGCCTGGTCCGGCCTCGAGCGAGCGCTGGCACCACTAGCAGCATGTATGGTCGGCGACAGATTGGTGGTAAGTGGCGACACAAACTGCCATTTGTTGAGTCCCCCCTCCCTCCCCACACATAGCTGCCAAGTGCCTAGTCCACCAGTAGTCTAAACAGCGGTAGATATATTGATGTCCCAGTGGGCGATAGCGGATGCCTATACTGACTTGAAGACTTTCATCAAGTAATCCTACTACTATTATAAATGTGAAAGTTTGTGAGGATGGAATTATGTTTCTTACTCTTTCACGCAAAAACTACTTAACAGATTTCGTTGAAATTCGGTATGGTACTTATTTACGGGAGCGGGCGGCAGGAAAAAAGCTAGTAATACATATTTAGTAAAAGTAATACCATAATATGCTAAATAAACCTACGTCGTATACCTACTCGAACGTTTCGTTTCACGTAACCTCGAAGGAAACGTGTAATTTGTGCTAAGTAGATACTCAAACAGTGTTTCCCTGTAAAATATAGTATTCGCCGAGACCATTATAGTAGGTTCTAAATGTGTACAATTAATATTAATGATTCCGCGAACCGACAGTAATTACCGTCGGATATATATATATATATATATATATATATATATATATATATATATATATATATATATATATATATATATATATATACCTACTATATCCATGTAAGTCGACTTTTACTATGGGGAATATACATTCGAATGTTACGAGTTAATTAATAGATTTATTCATTTAATTTATTATTGCATGCAACAAGGATTATAACTCAAAAGTTTTAAAATTAACTGAATCCCATCTGAATGTGTTAGTAACTTACTATTGAAGACATTTTACATTCTGCTAGTCTCGTTATAGTTCAGTCATTTTGGCGAGAAGAATATATGATAAGAATATATGATATATGACATGGAATGTTTTCATGAAATGTTTACAGGAGTTTTGAAAATTGATAATTTAATAGATTAGTGATGTAAATAAGTCTAATCTGAATTCCGAATTAATTGTATGCATTCAAAGTACCTACAATCGGGTATGTTGTGCCTTGGCCACTTTTAGAACTTATTTTTAAACGTCTTAAATCTATGTAGGTACGTGTACCCGAGTAATCGAACTTTCAAAATATGCAAACATGACTTATGTACAGCAACTCAAATTGGAATAAATAACAAATATGAAATAACTGAAAAACCAGCTAAGGTTTAACAGGCATCCCCTACATAAAAACAACGATATATCTACGCCATATGGTCTACGTTTTAATTCGAAGTTTGCTGGAGTATGGCAGCGTCGCTGTGAGAATTAGCCGCATGATATCTCGTTACACCTGATTATGCGGTAATTGTGAGCTCAGTCAAAATAAATCACTCGAATTAGCACTCGTCACCTTAGAGAGGACAAATTAATTTGCCATTGCCTTTCGTGTTATCTTGTAACGAATATGACTCGCGGCGGCAGCGGTCACCTATTGGCTGCTTGTATGAGTGTCGCTCATTCGATCGCTTTTGATGCGATGTTCAATAGGATCGTTGTGATTTATACACGTATCTTAACACTTCAGAATAGTTTTATTCATACAAAAGTTGCAGAGTATTTTAAGCCAACTAGGGCGAAATCAAAAGGAAGAGTAATGTTTTTGGAAGTCGATGTATTTATTTATTTATTTTATTTAACAATTTATTGTACACACAGAAAATTATGACAATACAATTAACAAAGAAAGATGACACAAAGGACTGCTTATTTCTAATTAGAAATTTCTTCCAGCAGCCCTACGGGGAGAAATGGGATGAAGTATAGCAGTTAGGACGTGCACAATATTATTTCTACAATTATTGTAGAAATAATAATTCAAATATTTATATCTATAATAAAATAAAATATAGTAAATAAGCTAAATAAATAAATTAAAAATGATAGCTTATATATATAAATACTAATATAATATTATTATAACTATAATATATAAATACTATATGTATACAAAATAACGGTATCTATATGGATTCAGATTTGAGGTAATGCTCTTTCAAGCGTCTTTTAAATACATCGATGTTGGGACTGTCGCGAATGGTGTAAGGAAGAGAGTTCCACAATCTGACTGCATGAACAGTGAATGTTGGAGCGATGGGAGGGGAGAGAAAGATTTGTCCTGACAGTGGACCTGCAAGGAATATCGAGGGGTCGAGAAAAATTGAATCGATCAAGAAGATAACGAGGAGAGCGAGGATTATGCAAAATGTTGTAGAGTAAACAGAGGATATGGGAGTTGCGCCGAAGGCGGATAGGGAGCCACTTGAGTTTCGATCGAAAGGCTGAAACATGGTCGAACTTTCTTAGACCAAACACAAAACGAATACAGATATTCTGTAAACGTTCCAGTTTAGTTAACAGCTCCTCGGTAACGTCTAAGTAGCAGGAATCGGCATAGTCAAGGATAGGGAAGATGAGTGTCTGGACAAGGAAAATTTTGGTGTTTATAGGCAAAAAGTTTTGGAGGCACTTCAACATGTGCAGCGAGTAGTGAACCTTTCTGCTCACTTCACTCACCTGACATACCCAGGAGAGATTACTGTCTAGAATTATACCTAAGTTTTTAGCAGAGTCTGTATAATTAATAATGGTACCATCATATATAACTCTAGGCACATTATCTAACCGTTGAGTCATGTATCTGCTGCCTATGATCATAGCTTGCGATTTGCTAGGATTGACCAACAGACCGAAAGATTTTGCCCAGTTTGCTATTCGTTGCAGATCAGAGTTGATATCGGTAACTGCAGAATTTAATTCATGAATATATGAATGGCGATAGATCTGCAGGTCGTCTGCGTAAAGATGGAAGTTAGATTTGATTATTAAGGTGATAGTGTTTATAAAAATTGAGAAGAGAAGTGGAGAAAGAACACCACCCTGTGTTACCCCCGCATCAAGATCACACCAGTCTGAGGTAGCCTCATCAGAGCGAACTCGCTGCGAACGTCCCCGAAGATATGAATCGAACCAGTTTATGGCCGAGGAGGATATGTTAAGGGAGCGAAGGACAGAAAGGAAGATGTCAAAGTCTACAGAATTGAAAGCACTGCTAAAGTCAAGTAACACTAGGATGGAGACACACTTATTTTCCAAGGCTAGGCGTAGGTCATCTGTGACTTTTAGCAGCGCCGTAACAGTACTGTGACCAGAACGGAAGCCGGATTGAAAAGGTGAAAGCAAATTATTAGAGGTTAAAAAGTGAGAAAGTTGCATGTGGACAATGTGTTCAAGTACTTTGGAAAGGTATGATAATATGGAGATTGGTCTGTAATGGGATAAAGAAGAGGGATCAGAGGTTTTGGGTAGTGGAATAACATCAGCACGTTTCCATGCTGAAGGAAAGCAACTCGTTGCCAAAGAATAATTGAAGACATGTGTGAGAACTGGCAAGAGTTCAGGAAGGGCGAGGGATATCATACGCGGACTGAGGTTATCATTGCCCACAGCAGTAGATGTTATATCCTTAATATGCTTGTTAACATCGTCCTCAGTAACAGGATTGAATGAGAACGAGGTACAAGAAGGGAGGGAAGAGGAAGAGAGATGGGAAATGGTGCGCGCTTTTGTTACCTGGTCCACGATTACAGGTGGACAAGAAAAGTGAGCGTTGAGCGCATTTAGGTCCACAGTGCTGTCAGAACTGACGGAAGATTTTCCAATGCCAAGTGTCGAAAGAAATTTCCAGATCTGGGAGGGGTAAGATTGGTCTATAGAATAGTGTATGTGGTGTCTTTTAGCATCTCTACACAGACGACTGCAGCGATTCCGGAGATACTTATACTTCGCTAAATTTTCATCCGTTGGTCGTTTCCTATATCGACCCATGGCTCGGTTGCGCTTGGCCATTATAGTTTTAATGTCTTCCGACAGCCAGGGTGCCGGTACGTGCTTAACTTTGATTTTTCTAAGAGGGGCATGTCTATCAAAAATGTTGGTTAGGATATTAGTTAGCAATGTCACCTTAAGGTCAATATCCGTGACTGAGTAGACAGGATACCAGTTAGTAATAGACAGATCACGTTTAAGAGCCTCCAAATCTATGTTCTTAAAACTACGCAGGAATTGATACTTGGGTTTTCGACGGAGAGGCTTAATTTTAAATGAAAGGAAAACTAAATCGTGATATGAAAGGTTAGAGGGGAATTGGCCATGAGAAGCTATGAGATCGGGAGACGAGGTGACGAGAAGATCTAAGAGAGAAGGAGTGTAATTAGGAACGTGGTGGGTTGCTGAAAGCGGAAGGATGCTGAGGTTGACGGACGAAAGTAAAGAGCGGAGTTTAAAGGCACGGTAATCAGATTTTATGAGACAAGTATTAAAGTCACCCGCAAGCAAAGTGTACTCGTAGTTCGAGCTGTGTGTGGCTAGCAGAGATTCCAAGGTGTTAAAATAATCTATACGCATTGACGGGCTATAGACCACACAGAGCAAGACTCTTTTGTGATGTAGGGTGACCTCAACACACAAGTATTCGACTGAGCCAGAGTATCGATTTGGTGAGGCTGTAATAATTTTACACACGATGTCACAGCTCAGATAAATGGAAACTCCACCACCACTTTTACCCAAGCGATCATTTCGAATCAACTTAAACCCCGGCAAAGCATAAGCAGCAGACGAAAGTGAGGGCTTAAGCCAAGATTCGGACACTAAAATAGCATCTACAGGAGAATCGCTAAACATTTCCAAAATATCAGGTTAATGGCGCGGTATACTCTGAGCATTAACATGTACAATATTGAAGTTATTAGGATAACAGGAAAAGGAACTTACTAATTGTTCATGAGCAGAAAAAGTACCCAATGTCCCATCACCACTATCCAGGCTGAGATAACTTTCAGATGAAGAAGAGCATGAGAAAAAATCCTCATTGTTAATATTGTGATCGATTGAATCCATAAAACTACCAATATAACATAAAATAATAATAGGTACCTAATAATATAAAAATAATAAATTCTAATATAAATAAATAATATTACGTGAATACTATAATAAATATTATTATTATTTACTATATTAATCATTATAATAAAACCCATCTTAGCTCACCATAGCAATGAAAGAAGAAATTGCACACTTATTTACTTACTTGACATAAGTTCAGAACTAAATAATAATTAATAATTACAGTTAATTAGCCAGGCCAAGAACTTAGAAGGGAAACGATAAAACAAAGAGAAAATCTATTTGAGCCCTGGCAACTCAGCATTACATCAATACCAATTAGTTTTGTGATAAAAAAAAAAAACATGCATGACATTGACGACTGACGTATGTCAAAGTCACACGAAATGTCCTAAATGTAAAACACAAAAATTTCAAAACTATAGATAAAAACAGAAAAAAAAACAGTACAACCTTAAAATAAACAACAACAGAGTAAATTGAGACATGCAGAAAAATGGGTAGAACTAGACACACTATGAATGGGTATTAATTCATCGCCGAGCGCACTGTGGAATGTGGATGCATGCAAACCTAAGTCCTTCTTGTACGGCGGGAAGATGCAGCGGTGCTTGAGGGCTTATTGCCGGAAGTACTGGGCTTTGATACCTCACCATGACCCCTTTTGACAACCGGCAGGGGAGGATTAGCTTTGGTGTCTTTAACAGCGGGGAATGTAGCCATTAGCGGTTTAAGCTCCTGCATGCATTCGATCTTTCGCCGAGACTTATCTGGCAAAATGATTACAATCCTTCCCACCGTTAACCAGCAGCTACGTACTCCAAAATGCTGCCGTGCAGTCATAAAGACTTGATGCCTAGACTTGGTCAAGAACTCAGAGATTACAATGCTGCTACTTTTCAGTGTAGTCTTAGCATCCCAGACCGAGCGCCTCTGATCAATATCTCTAAATCGTACTAGGACTGTACGTGCTTTCCCTTTTGGGGAACCAAGGCGGTGGCATGACTGAAGATCATTACTGGTAAACTCAGTTATTTCCATTTTGTCTTTGATAGTGTTAGGAATGACATCAAATAACTTTTCATCATTGGTTTCAGGGATACCATGGAACATGTATGTATGTTTGTTCCACCGTAGCGCCTTAACTACTGGTCTGAATTTAATAAATGAGATATCAATAGAATCTAAATAATAGCCCGAGTAACAAAGAATATATAATTTATGTAGTCGGGTTATAGTTTGGTATAAAAATTGTAGTTATTACCTATTATAACTTACGGATTTTATTACGGTTTCATTACAATAAAATCCGTAAGTATTTTAATTTACAATGAATAATATTCGAGTTAACATTAAATATCAAATCAATGTGTAAACCTTTACCTTGGATGTGTATTGTTCAACTTACATTATGTAATATGACTCTATAGACAGCTACATACTCATACTGGACCATTTGAACTGCATGGCGGCAGATCATTATTTTCTGTCTATTTGTACCTAATGCAAGATTCTTATTAACAAGAATGTGCTAATATAATACTATAGGTATATCTAACGAATGAGGATTGTGGACCGACGACAATAGCGACCGACGATTCTGACCGCGAGAAATAGTACGCGCCGTTCCAACCCGTACTCCGAACCAAACGTGTAAATGTGTGAGGCTGGCAGTCCGATCTGACATCATGACATGTCAATGACATTGAAATATTATGTAAGACGCCGGCAGTCTAAACCGTGACGTATTTTTAGTCGCAATTAGCGCGACAGTTTGATCCGCATTTCAAACCGCACAGATCTCTCCGCGGTCCGAACTCTACGTATGCAGGGTTCTAATGATAGAGACTTTTCCATTCCAAAAACTAAATAAAACACGTAGGTCCGGTACATTCCGGTAATTTTCTTGTAGATTTACAAAATAATATCAATGAATATTATACTAAGTAAGAAAATATTAAAAAATATTCGAATTGTATGTTCTTATCAGAGCGTATTACTGTCTACCAATTATATTAGAATTCATATAATTCAGAAAAAATAAACATAATTTACGAAACTTGGAGATCTTTAGCAAAAGGCAATTTTCTCGGGTACATTTGGTTTCAGAGTCGCAAATAAAAGCCGCAAGTTCGAATAAAAATGGGAATTTTTAGTCACGATAATTTGCTTCAGCCGACCTTTCATCGCATTCGTTATTCAAATTTCTCCGGCGCTGTCAAAGTAATCCAATAGAAGAATGGATTTTAATTCTTTTGTACAACTTTGCGTAATTTCATTGAAACAGTTGAAATATTAGGTCTTTACCTATGAAATTGCCGTTTTGTATGAAAAAATTTAAACGAATTTTTTTCATGTATTTTTTATTTGTATTAATCGAAGTAATCACCCATGCAATCAATGCATCTTTGCCAACGCAGTGGCAGTTTATTGATTCTTAAAGAAATCAGCTAGACGGGAGGCAACAAATTCTTCAAAGGCATTTTGTACTGCTGCTCGGGTATTGACTTTTTTTCCCGCCAAGAAGTTATCCAAATTCTGTAAAAAGTAGTAGTCTGTAGGCGCAAGGTCTGGTGAGTAGGGCGGATGACGGAGAGCTTCCAACCCCAGTTCTTGCAACTTGGAGACCGTCTGCTATGCGGTATGAGGTCGCGCGTTGTCGTGCAGGAGCAGCGGAGACGAGCGATTGACCAATGCTGGTTGGAGATGTGCCAGCTTCTCCATCATTGTGTTCAGTTCTTTACAGTACACATCTGCAGTAATGCTCATCCCGTTTAATATGAAGCTATGATGAGTCACACCGGCGCTAGACCACCAAACAGTGACCATCACTTTTCTAGGGGTAAGTTTTCGTTTAGGGCATTGTTTAGGTGCTGAACCAGAATCCAACTAACTTGCTGAGCGCTTGCGGTTATCAAACAGAATCCATTTTTCATTGCAGGTAACAATGCGGTTCAAAATTCCTTCATTTGTGTGTCTGTTGAGCAGTGCAAGGCACGTCTCGACGCGTATTTCGCGCTGGCGATCATTGAGTTCGTGGGGCACCCATTTGTCAAGCATTTTTACCTTGCCAATTTGACGCAAATGGACCAATATTGTTTTGACGCTAACGTCGAAAGCTGCTGCTAATTCAGCCATAGATTGTGTATCATCAGCTTCCACAATTGCCTTTAATTCGTCAATGTCGACCAAAGTCTTCGGCCGACCGCGAGGTTCATTTTTCAGGTCGAAATTTCCAGAACGGAAGCGAGCAAACCAATAACAGGTGGTGCGTTGGTTTGTTAGCTCCGTAAATGTCGTTGATGTTGCGTGCCGCTTGTGCCGCGTTGCTGTCACGACGGTACTCATATTCCATAATTACTCGAATTTTTAACGTATCCATGATGACGAAAAAGATTGAAATGCGATGAAAATGTAACACTAATCAATAAATAAATGACTACTTTTGGAAAAAGAATTTCATGTTTTTAAAATAAAATTAATTTGAAATTAGAATTCTTAACCAAACAAAAATTATTTTGATTTGAAATGGCCAGTACTGCAGAACGGAAATTTCATTGATAAAGACCTATTATTAAGTACCTACCTATGTCGACATTTTACAGGCTTACTGAAAAGCTTGTTGGAAATTCGAAGCAAATTTGGATCATTATAATTTCACCGGAAGCTGAGTCTTCGCGTAAGGCTCATGTGCTCTATGTAACTTTCCCTTTCAAACGTGATTGTATATTTCAGTAACTACTTAAATATATAAGTAGGGTAATCCCAGGATCGGTGCACCACTTTTTGAAATAGCTCTGTAACTTAATAAATAAATATTTTTTGTTAGTTATTCCCTTGTATTTAAATTTTAAACACTTTGATCTCAAATTTATCATGGTACCCTATATGTTTGAGTGTATTGTATACGTGTTTTGAGTAATTAGTTTTTCTACTTCGTCTTCTCACACACCGGGCCCTTGAAAAGGCCTTGGGTGGGGAACCATGATCAGCAGCTAGAGCCCCTCTACATGGGAAATTCTTTTTTTGGGGGAGACGCGTCCAGTACGAATACTGGACGCCAAGATGTCAGGTTTTATGGAAAGACCCCCCGCGTTCTGCCGCGTTCTGCCTGTTTCTGCCGAAGCCCTAAGCGAGGCGATAGGAAAGAAAACCGCCATCCCGGTGCGACTTTGACCGGCAGTCGACTCCAAACGACGCGAGTGGGTCCCGACCCGAGGGCCGGGAAGCGTGTACCACTCCCGCTCGCGCCGCGTTTGCCGGACTGCGGACTCGACCGACCTGGGAAAGGGGGGGAAAAGCCTTCCGAACTCCAGACTTTTTATGTCGGGGGGAAAGCAGCGCCACGGAGTCGACGGCTGGGGCATTAGGGTTGCACCACGTCAGGCTCCGGGCTAATTAGTGTTTTTGACGTGACAACATCTTATAAATCGATGAAGCAGTGCAGTGCAGCTGGCTGCACTAAAATATTGTCACGTTCCGCCTGAGCTAAGCGTGCAAGCAAGAGCGCAGAACAAGCCATAGAGAGGCACGATGGGCCTAAGCGTTCGGCTTGTGTCTTAAAAAGAGCATAGATGTCTACTGCGGGCCTAAGACTCCATTTAAAAATAAATTAAAAATAACGCCATACGAGGGCGGCACTGAAAATTTCGGGAATCAAGGAAGTGACACAACATTACTATTTAGAAATGTATTTATTGCTTTTCGAAGTATTCTCCGCGAAATTTGACACATTTTTCCATACGATGGAACCAATCATTGAAGCAACCATTCCATTCGGAAGTTGGGGTCTCCAAAATGGCCGTTTTGTAGGCGTCCACAGCTTCTTCAGGTGATGAAAATCTCTGACCACGCAATTTATTCTTTATTTTAGGGAAAGTATAGAAATCATTAGGGCTTAGGTCGGGGCTGTACGGCGGATGGTCTAATAATTCTATGATTTCTTGCTCTAAAAACTCTTTTGTTTTGTGCGCGGTGTGAGAACTCGCATTGTCGTGATGGAGGATGATGCGGCGGTTGCAGTTCTCTTTACGGAGTTCAGAAACAACCTGTGGCAAACAAATGTTAGCATACCATTCTGCATTAACCGTTCTTTGTCCCTCAAGAGGAATAGTCGCAACATGGCCGGTTTTGAAGACAAACGTGGCCACCATTTTTTTTGCAACACTCTGTGAACGAACAATTTTTGTTGGCTTTAACTGATTTTCGAACACCCAATCTCGTGACTGGTTTTTTGTTTCGGGTTCGTACGCATATATCCAGGATTCGTCACCTGATACGATGTTGTATACAGCATTTTAGGATCCTGCGTGGAATCTTTCGAGAGTTCTGACGCACCAAGTAACGCGAGCCGCTTTTTGCTCTTCACAGAGCAAATGCGGTATCCATCGGGAAAACAACTTTTTTACACCTAAATGTTCATGCAAGATTATTTGTATTTGACTCATGCCAATGTCTAAAGTTGCCTGAATTTCGCGGTATGTCACATGTCGATCTTCCTCAATCAGCGTACGCACAGCATCAACGTTTTCTTGGGTGACTGCAGTTTTTGGACGACCTTGACGGGGATCATCACTGAGCTTGACACGTCCACGTTGAAATTCAGCAAACCAGCGATAAATTGTGGCTTTGGATGGGGCTTCATCACCAAATGCAGAAATCATCCGGTCAACACACTGTTTTTGTGTTAAACCACTTCGAAAGTCATAATAAATCATCGCTCTAGAATTTTCTCGAGTCAATTCCATTTTCTCAACGACTAAACAAGTTTGACAAGACCTTGTGACAAGACCGAGAATCTTTTTTTAAATAAATAAAAGGTATTCGATTTTTAAAACCAAGGAGTTTTAAATTAAAAAGATTTTAATATGACAGGAACAGTGGAAATATTCCATTCCCGATACTTTTAGTGCAGCCCTCGTATCAGCCTTTATTAATTTGTTGCCTATATTATTTCTGAAACATTCTGCGCGATAGTTATCATATTGATTTCTTCCTTCCTTTTTTGATAAATTTTCCTTTGGTAGCTTTTATCGTAACCCTTGTTTTCCGTTTCGCTGTTATAACTGTATTTTTAAAGGTATCCTTCTCCAATACCTTCAATATCTTAAAACGCGTAAAAATGTACAAGACTAATTAAAATAAAGCTCATTAAAATTACCACTCGCACTATATACATATTTATATGAAACAATGGAACAAAGATTTTTCATGCTATTCTGTTTTCTTAAGAAATCATTTACCTTATCATCAAGGATAGTATTTAATTTCTAAACATTACATCACACCACAACTTTTTTAACTTAGTTATTTATAAGAGTCATTAAAACTCAGCTCATACTAATTATTGTATTCCATTTAGATATAGGTGGATACGGTGTGGATAAATGATGAAGAGCCGTATAGAATTGTAATAATAGAATATGCTAGTGTTGTGGTATCGCTTGTGGACAGCGGGACGCACCGTCACGCGCACGTAAATAGCCCGCGAAACACGACGAAAACAATTGGCGCCGCGTTTTCGCCCTCACGCACGAGCAAAAATTATACGGAAATATGCGCACCCGCTCCGGCTGGCTGAGATGCGGAGCGTTTTTGTCCAGAATCATAGAAGCACTTAGCCCACGGTCACTAATATATGCCTCACTCGTAATGTGTCATACACTCGCATGTATATTCGTAGATCTATGAGCGTGAAGCATCGTATGGCAGATGCTTCATAATAGGAGAAAACCCTGTAGTGTGTGTTATAATTCTCGGAAATTGCATAATGTAAAGTCAGCTATATTCGTGGCGTGGCGAATTAACTCCTGCGAGAGTTAGTCGTCTGCCCACCGCCTACCTAACTAGTTGTGCAAATAAAGTGATTCAGCACATCCAGTATTTAATTTGAAGACCCCAGCCTTTGTACACTAAACTGGTGACCCCGACGAAGAACTCTCGAAGAAAGTTTGTAGTGAAGGGAATCGGCGTAAATAGTGACATCGGCTGTGGGCTAAATTTTTTGTTCGAGATCGAATTCCACGCGTCGACAGGAAGTTAGCGTGACGTAATAGAAGAACACGCCGTGGCACGTGGCGAGTACAGCGGCAGGCGGCTCATCAGCTCATTGACTCGTCGACTCATCGGCTCAATTTCGTTCGAGAAAAATGAACAAGGCATCAGACACGGGTTGCAAGGAAGAGGCGTCAGGCGCGGCGTTGGCATCCATAAGCGTGTCCACCAAGCTACTGGAATTGTGGACAGACTTACCAAGGTTATGGTTCGCGCAGTTCGAGGCTGTGATGGCTCCACAGAAGCAGGGTGAAGAGTCCAAATTTAACCTGGTCATATCGAAACTCGGAAAAGAGGCCATTCAGCAGGTCAGCGACCTCGTGATGTCACCGCCCGCCCAGGACAAGTATACGGCGCTTAAGGAGAGACTGCTGCAGGTTTATGAAGAGAGTGCCGAAAGACAAATGCAGAAGTTGGTGTCGGAGCTGGAGTTGGGTTCGCAAAGACCCTCCCAGTTTTTAAGGCGCATGAAAGATCTGGGGCGCAGCGCACAAATTGCGGACAACACACTGAAGAGCCTGTGGTTGTCGAAGATGCCGTCATCAGTTCGAGCAGTCATGGCGGTTTGTGAAGATCAGTCTCTGGACAAGCTAGCGGCCATGGCAGACAAGATTACTGAATACACCAACTATGGAGATGTGGCAGCCGTGTCATGCAAGAAGGCAGTAGAGGGACAGTCGAACGAGCAGATGAGCAGATTGGAGCTGGAGGTTGCAGCGCTCCGCGCCGAACTAAGGGGTCGCGGGCGCTCGAGGAGCAACTACAGACCGACCGACTTCAGGAGAAGATCGACATCGCGGCCGCGGAGAGTACCTGGGGACCCGGACTGGCTGTGCCGTTTTCACTTTCGGTACAGATCGAGGGCTAACCGCTGCGAGCAACCCTGCGCGTGGCGAGCCAAGCAGCCGGAAAACTAGATGGGGTACATGCGGGCTCGGTGGACGGATGTACTCAAGGTCAGGTAACCAAAAGCCATCGTTTATTGATTAGAGATAATGTAACGAAATATAGTTTTTTGATCGACACAGGCGCTAACATTTCCGTAATTCCAAAGTGGTGTGTTAGAAAGCCTATAAAAAAATCGATCTAAAGTTGTACGCTGCTAATGACAGCGAAATTAAATATTATGGAATATGTAATTTAGAGTTATCGTTAGGCTTAAGACGGTCATTTAAATGGCCTTTTGTCGTATGTGATGTAAAACAGCCGATAATAGGTGCCGATTTTTTGAGGAATTTTAAATTAAATGTAGATCTGTATAATAATAAGTTAATTGATACGGTGACCACCCTAAGGGTCTGTGGAATTAAAAGTACAAATTTTGTCGACACTATTAAAAGCATAAATAGCAACCATCCTTACGCGGATTTACTGGAACAATTTCAGGACATCACGCGACCGCCAACCTTCAAGGCCGTCCCAGAGCATTCCGTTTATCATCACATAGAGACTACTGGACCACCTGTCCACGCGCGTGCCAGGAGGTTACCGGCCGACAGGTACGATAGGGTTAAAAAAGAATTTCAGTTGATGCAAGAACTAGGAATATGTAGACCTTCAAATAGTGAGTGGGCCAGTCCTTTACATATTGTACCTAAGAAGGATGGTGGTATGCGACCCTATGGGGACTATAGGATGTTAAACGCAATTACAAAGCCAGATCGTTATCCGATACCTAGAGTACAAGATTTTACGTATGGGTTACATAATAAGAATTTTTTTTCAAAATTAGATATTTGTAGAGCTTATCATTTTATAGGTATTAATCCAGATGACATTAAAAAAACAGCTATTATTACGCCATTTGGCCTTTTTGAATTTCCAAGAATGACGTTTGGCCTGCGTAACGCGGCACAAACATTTCAAAGATTTATCAATAATACAGTCTTATCAGGCATAGAACAATTGAATTATGGCGGCGACTGTACAGGGGGCAAAGATCAGTCAGTCGTGTTCGGGTACATAGATGACGTCATCGTTGGATCGGATAACCCCGATATACATAGAGAACATTTGCGATTAGTATTTGAAAGATTGAGTAAATATAAAATGTCTATTAATTTAAGTAAATGTGTTTTTGGACAGTCGTCTATAGAATTTTTAGGCTATTTAGTTTCAGAAAAAGGTATAAGTCCGATGCCGGAAAAAGTTAAAGCTATCGAGTCATATCCGAAACCGGAGACAATAGAACAGTTACGTAGATTTTTGGGCATGTTAAATTTTTACAGAAATCATATTCCTAACGCTGCTCGAGTTCAGGGAGTTTTAGACAGGTATTTACACGGGGCTAAAAAACGAGATAAGACGCGTATAGATTGGACAGACGAGGCGAATAGTGCATTTGAAGTGTGTAAAGAAAATTTGAAAAATGCCGTCACTATTTCGCATCCGATATCTAATGCTAAATTAGGGTTAATGACTGACGCGTCAGATTTTAGTATAGGGGCAGTGTTAAATCAGTGGGAAGGCAATTCTTGGAAACCTTTAGGATATTTTTCAAAAAGGTTATCAGAACCGCAAAAGAAGTACTCCACGTATGACAAGGAGCTTTTAGCGATTTATTCGGGAATAGTTTATTTGAGAGATTTAATCGAAGGTAGAAATTTAACAGTTTACACGGACCATAAGCCGCTCACTTTTGCTTTAAGTAAAATAAGTTCTAATAAAGAGTTACCTAGGCGAGCGCGTCAATTGTTGTATATTAGCGAATTTACAAGCGACATACAACATATACAAGGCACTGAAAATCAGGTGGCCGACGCTTTATCGAGAATAAAGAGTATCATATGCCCTAGTTCAAGCGAATACGTGGAGGTTGCGAGAGCACAGGCGACAGACGCTGAGCTCGCGGATTTAATGAGAACGAATGATAAATTGCAATGGAAACAGTTAGCGCTCGATAATAATGATGATATTAAAATATATTGTGAAACATCAGCTCAGAATATTAGGCCGTATATACCATCGCAGTTTAGGAAAAGTATTTTTCATAAATTTCATGACGTTTCTCATCCTGGAGTTAGAGCATCGCGTGCATTAATTAGTAAAAAAGTTTTTTGGCCAGGTATGAATAAGGACGTAGGGACCTGGGCCAAGACGTGCGTGAGGTGTCAGAGAAGTAAGATTATTCGGCACACAGTTTCGAAACTTAGCGATTTTAACCATAGCGAACGTTACGAACATTTGCACGTTGATTTGATAGGACCTTTACCGGAAACTGAGCACGGTTTCCGTTACTGCGTCACTATGATCGATAGATTAACACGATGGCCTGAGATTTGCCCTGTGAAGGACATGACCGCAGAGTCGGTAGCTAGAGCAGTTTATGAAGGATGGATTTGTCGTTTCGGTTGTCCTAAAATTATTACCACCGATCAAGGTAGACAGTTCGAAAGCGAATTATTCACAGATTTAATGAAATTATTAGGTATCCAAAAAACGAGAACTACCCCATACCACCCACAGTGTAACGGTAAGATAGAAAGGTGGCATAGGTCTTTGAAGTCGGCTCTGGTGGCTAGATTGAATAATAATCTATCATGGTTAGTAGAACTACCTACGGTCATGTTAGGATTGAGAGCTGCTTGTCAAGCGGACAACGATAATATTAGCGCGGCGGAATTTGCTCTGGGACATTGTTTAAGGTTGCCGGGAGAATTTTGTTCAGATAAAAGTATGAAAATTGATAATCCACATTCATTTATAAGTAATTTAAGAGACACTTTGAACAAAATTAAGCCCATAAAAAGGGCATGTAAAAATAGTAATAGTACTTTTGTGCATGCTGACGTAATTCCTGTTCACATGTTTTTCTAAGAGTGGACGCGGTGCGGAGACCGCTAACGCCTCCGTACAGCGGACCATATAAAGTTTTAGAAAGAAATAGTAAAGTTTTTAAAATATTAATTGATAATACAGAACGTAATGTGTCGATTGATAGACTTAAGCTCGCGTATATTTTAGAAGAAAATGAAGTTAGACATGACAGTAGATTAGATCAGCATAGTGAGGCTAATGTGTATACGCCTTTACAGAAATCACGTAGTGGCAGAAAAATTAAAAGACCTGTAAGATTCTTGGTTGATAACTAGGTTAATGGTGCATTGGCATTTTTGTTAGCAAGTAGGTACGCGAAGGTTGTGTAATGTCATCTCAGCACATATTAATTGTTATAAGACGTTAAGTTAGAAATATTTGCATTCACTTTATTTCAAATTTTGTGCTATTCTAATATACAAAGTTTGTGTTTCACGTGCAAGAAAGATGTTAAGGAAGGAATTAAATTGTAATCAGGGTACAGATTTAAGTGTTTTGTCACAACATAAGCTCCCAAATGTTAACGTTTGCTAAGTTAATTTTTTTTTTTTTTTGTTATTTGTCAATTATGTAAATCATTTTTTTTAGAAGGGGGTGTATGTAGTGTGTGTTATAATTCTCGGAAATTGCATAATGTAAAGTCAGCTATATTCGTGGCGTGGCGAATTAACTCCTGCGAGAGTTAGTCGTCTGCCCACCGCCTACCTAACTAGTTGTGCAAATAAAGTGATTCAGCACATCCAGTATTTAATTTGAAGACCCCAGCCTTTGTACACTAAAACCCCATCCTTCTTCCTCTTGAAATTAATTCTAGATATCAAATTTAGATTAAGAAATAACTAAGCGCGTCGTTCTGCGCGTGCCTCATGACAAATCGTTTCTAATTTGTTAGAAAGAACAAAAGTTCTGAAAGCTTAGCCTCATTTGATAATATAACTCTGTTCGCACTTGGCCGAAGTGCGAGACAGACTCGTGCACTGAGGGTTCCGTACCATTATCTATAAAAACGGCAAAAAAAATCACATTAGTTTGTATAGAAGCCCCCTTAAATATTATATTTTCAACCGATTTCCAAAACACAGGAAGAAGTTCTCAATTCGTGTATATGTTTTTTTGTATGTATATTACGCGATTTCTCCGCGTTTGTGAACCAATTTTCGAAATTATTTTTTTATTTAAGGGGTTAATAAAATGATGTCATTTTAGGAGGTTAAAGAAAAACGTCTACTTTCTTCCAATCCATATTTAATAATCATAAAGTCTGAAATACATCAACTAAGAAACTTACGCTACTGGGTGGTCCGCCTTATTTGGGGGACCCCCGAGATTATTACACGTAAAGTTAATAACATGCTAAATGCTATGATGTGCTAGAACTATAGAACTATGCTTTAATTTATAACTATATTATTAACACACTTCATTGACTCTCAAGTTGGTCCCATTGTCACAAAATGGTAGACCTGTGATGGGATCCATGAGTAATCGAGAGAAGTCCTCAAAATTTATAGGGACCTATTGACGGGTGGTGATTTTGACTTTTTTTTGAAGTAACTCGAACATATGCTACTTACTGTGGGAATGTATCGGCAAGCCCCAAAGGGAGATCTCCGACCAAGCGAGGTGGTATGCTCGGTCAGTCCGAAGCCCACTTGTATGAATTTCAGATGTTGTATATATACCGCCGATCGTAGAAAACTTCGATAGCGCGATTCAGGATTGTGGCGCTAATTGATCCGCCACATCACTCCCCCCTGAAGACCTGAGATCGAATCTTGAGTCGTCTTGCTTGAGTCGCCAGTGCCAGAGAGTCCCAGTGAGTCGGAACTGTGCTGCTGCTGCACGGGCTCCAGTGAGTCGGAGTGCTGCCGTGCGGGCCGATGCTACGTGCTGACCAGGAGAGATGTGCTCTGCTTGCTGACCTATCGTTGTAGTGAAAGTGCCCGTTGAAGCCAATGAGGGTTCGATCAGGCAGCGGTGCGTTGAGGCTGGTGGTCGAGGTACCCGATGAGGCTGAAGCTGGCGGGCGTGGTGCGGACGGGTGGGGAGTGATGATGATGATGTCCAGAAGGAGGCGTGTTCTTTCGAGGGTCACCAATGTGGGAATGTATCGGCAAGCCCCGAAGGGAGATCTCCGACCGAGCGAGGTGGTATGCTCGGTCAGGCCGAAGCCCACTTGTATGAATTTCAGATGTTGTATATATACCGCCGATCGTAGAAAACTTCGATAGCGCGATTCAGGATTGTGGCGCTAATTGATCCGCCACACTACCAAAAAGTGAAATGTTGTGCCAAATATCCTGTATGTAATAGGACTGAACAAAACTCCTCAGTCTTTAAGATATACGTTTAAAAATTTCAGCATTGTTTATAGAACTGCAAGCACATGTCATTATCAAAAAATCATCATCACCATCACACCATACATCATGATATTATGTTGATATAGGTATTTCTCATAGTCTTTTACACCGATATCGATTTCTTTGAACATTTACAGCTACCAAAAAGTAAATGATAAAAGAGTAAAATTTTGTAGTATTAAAACACAACAGTCAGCCGAATATAGTAGTAATAGCCTTAGAGCCAAGAATTGCCCTTATCTGTCACTTATTATATGTATATAGTAAACCAACAAAGAAAAAAGGCTAAGATAGGAAGTGGGCAGTATAAAAGAAATGTGCACTCTGTTTTTGCAATAAATATGTACAAGGCAGGGCAGGGCAACAGCCTCCGTGGTGCAGTGGTTTAGAGCTTCGCTCTCGACTCGGAGGTCGTGGGTTCGATTTCCGCATTGGAACAACGAAAAATGTGTCGTTTATAAGTTTGGTTGGGACAATGTTGGCTGATCACTTGATTGTCTGACAAGAAAGTCTGGGTTACGAGAGTAAAGGAAGAAAGAGTGCTCTTGTGACTGCACACACACTTGAGCACTTTAAATAACTCCTGCGTAGCTGGCCTGGTTTCAATGGGGGGGGGGGGGCTCTTCGTGGAGAGCTACGAGGGCGGCACTGAAAATTTCGGGAATCAAGGAAGTGACACAACATTACTATTTATAAATGTATTTATTGCTTTTCGAAGTATTCTCCGCGAAATTTGACACATTTTTCCATACGATGGAACCAATAATTGAAGCAACCATTCCATTCGGAAGTTGGGGTCTCCAAAATGGCCGTTTTGTAGGCGTCCACAGCTTCTTCAGGTGATGAAAATCTCTGACCACGCAATTTATTCTTTATTTTAGGGAAAGTATAGAAATCATTAGGGCTTAGGTCGGGGCTGTACGGCGGATGGTCTAATAATTCTATGATTTCTTGCTCTAAAAACTCTTTTGTTCTGTGCGCGGTGTGAGAACTCGCATTGTCGTAATGGAGGATGATGCGGCGGTTGCAGTTCTCTTTACGGAGTTCAGAAACAACCTGTGGCAAACAAATGTTAGCATACCATTCTGCATTAACCGTTCTTTGTCCCTCAAGAGGAATAGTCGCAACATGGCCGGTTTTGGAGACAAACGTGGCCACCATTTTTTTTGCAACACTCCGTGAACGAACAATTTTTGTTGGCTTTAACTCATTTTCGAACACCCAAACTCGTGACTGGTTTTTTGTTTCGGGTTCGTACGCGTATATCCAGGATTCGTCACCTGATACGATGTTGTATACAGCATTTGAGGATCCTGCGTGGAATCTTTCGAGAGTTCTGACGCACCAAGTAACGCGAGCCGCTTTTTGCTCTTCACAGAGCAAATGCGGTATCCATCGGGAAAACAACTTTTTTACACCTAATTGTTCATGCATGATTATTTGTATTTGACTCATGCCAATGTCTAAAGTTGCCTGAATTTCGCGGTATGTCACATGTCGATCTTCCTCAATCAGCTTACGCACAGCATCAACGTTTTCTTGGGTGACTGTATTTTTGGACGACCTTGACGGGGATCATCACTGAGCTTGACACGTCCACGTTGAAATTCAGCAAACCAGCGATAAATTGTGGTTTTGGATGGGGCTTCATCACCAAATGCAGAAATCATCCGGTCAACACACTGTTTTTGTGTTAAACCGCTTCGAAAGTCATAATAAATCATCGCTCTAGAATTTTCTCGAGTCAATTCCATTTTCTCAACGACTAAACAAGTTTGACAAGACCTTGTGACAAGACCGAGAATCTTTTTTTAAATAAATAAACGGTATTCGATTTTTAAAACCAAGGAGTTTTAAATTAAAAAGATTTTAATATGACAGGAACAGTGGAAATATTCCATTCCCGATACTTTTAGTGCAGCCCTCGTATTATTAATATACCCTAAATAAAAAAGAAAAAGAAAATAATAATAAAATATTATTATAACAACTTACATAAATTGAAATCCCACTAAAAACATTTTCATGTAAAGTGATGACGATACACACTCGCACATGGCTCGCACTGTCAAAAAGTTATCAGACCTCATGTAAAACCAAGCTTCTGACTCTACCAAGCTTCTGACTCTACACGCCTTAACTCTACGAGCCTAACTTCACAAACTACACCTTAGTCAAGTTATGATATATTATCATCTGTGAAAATTTCAACTGCCTAACCTTCACGGTGCGTGAGATACAGGTGACAGACGGACGGACAGCGGAGTATTAGTAATACCCTTTGGGTACGGAACCCTTAAAATGAAAACATTTTTCTATTAAACTGGCGAAGGTGAATAGGGCCCCAAATATTCGTAGCACAAGTTCGTAGCTGCTACGGTGTAGCACCTCTACATAATTGGCTAGTTGACTGATTTTTTTTTATAGCAAACTGTAGAGGGCTACGACCTCTTGGTTTTTACATGTCCTACTTACGCTTGAGTGGTGATTATAATAATACAGCAACAATTCTTATATTCTCCTTTATTGGTGCTTATGAGAAATGCTTAACACAGATACGTAATTACATATGAGATATGCCTAACACAAATACGTCTACACTATGTATAGCCTTTTGGCTAACTGAAATAAATAGGCTAAACTGAATAGGCTGTACCTGTGACATCTATCAATATGACATTGACAATTATATTTCTTAAAATACTGTTGACATTATGCAACACAAACATAAAAAGTACCTACTCTTAAATATGAGTAATATAATCAAATAATATTTAAAATCTATATTTACAAAGGTACATCGAATTGCAATACAGAATTTCGCAATTCTCGCTGAAACGCTCCATACAAAAGTCTGACCTCGCGCGTTCCTGCAGTTGTATGAAACATATAGGTCGCAAGAACATAGTTTCTAATATCTCCGAAATTATAGCGCTTAAATTTATAATTGCTTTAATTAATGTTTTTTATTTTATGTAAGTAATTAGTAAACTAATTATGTAGGTTTTTTACCCGACTGGGTTATGTTTTTCGCGCGTATCTTGTAATCCCACGTATCTTCAAAACGGCTGGATGGATTTCGACAGTTAAGTTTGGAATTTAGAATGGTCTTAATGCTCTAAGTATCCTTAGATAGCTAGTTTAAACAAAAAATACAAAATGGCGGATTTTGGAGCCAATTCTAAGTAGTTCTAATTTTTTAATCAAACCCAGTAACCGTAACGGTAACCGAGTAGGGTATCAAAATAAAGGAAATTGTAAGGAAATTTCAAAAATATACATATGTATTTATATTTAATCTGGACTAATTACAACTATTTTAATGGGGATGATGACTACATGTAAAATATTGAGTTGAATTTGATATATTCAGAAATATTGAGGTATTACAACTTGATAAATGTAAAAAAGTTTTTTTTTTGCTAAATTAGCAAACAAAACCTACATCATTAGTTTACTTCCATCATATTATACAAAAACATTCATTATGGTAAGTATGAACTTAAACGCACAAATATCGGAGATATTTACAAATATGTGCCTGCAGCCATATACTTCGTACACTTTAACCTAGGCGTGACGTCACAGCTAGGTACGACTTTGGTATGGATCGTTTTCACGAGACTTGCGAAGTTTTGTAAACAAATCGCTGTACCTTTGAAAATATTGACTTTTGATATACTATTTCTTCTGAGAAGTTACGCGGAAATATGAATCCATCAGCGATGGTTACATTTTTCTTTTGGAGTCGGAACCCATATCCTTGGGACCCCAGTGCCAAGCATCTTTTTAGGGATTTCGCCAAAAGACTGGTCGACAAAACTAGTGACCCTAATACTGGCGCTTACCTCGGCCAACGATTCAGTTTTTTACCTATAGCCCTTTTTTATTTTTCATTTATATATATATATATATATATATATATATATATATATATATATATATATATATATATATATATATATATATATATAATGAAAAATAAAATATTATTACTATATATAATCGTTACTAATAACTATATATAATGAACGATTATATATAGTTAATAACTATATATAATCGTTCATCTAGCCTATTAAATGATTCGAATTAATTTGTAATCAATGCATTCACATGTTAGCTTTAAATCGACAAAATTTGTGTTGGATAAACTATAAATATAAAATAAAATAATTAATTAAAAATAAAAAAAACCCGACTGCAAAAAAACAAATACGCATTAAAAAGACCGAAACAAGACGGGGAAAACAAAATACTAAAACCTAATTTAACCTTATTTTAGTTTAACAGACTAAACTATGAGCTGAAAGCCTAAGTGAAATAATTGACATTATGTATGATAGCAGGCGTTACCCATTTGCAAATTATAAATCGTACGAAAATAATTTTATTTTTAATTATTAAACAAATATTCAAACTTTTTTTTAACTTTTAAATGCACCTAGTTAGAAAACTACATACCTGAACCTTTGAAAATATTGATTTTTTAGATACTGGTTATTCTGAGACCTTACTAATATTTAAGAGTACTATTCGTTAATGCAATTGTGTAATTAATGTAAAAATTCTTACATAAGATTACAAAGAATTAAACACTTTAAAAATATTCTAAAAAATGTGGAATCTTATGAATGCAATCTGTGGAAATTAAAAAGGTGGCCTGATGACAAATCTTTTAAACTAAGTATCCTGACTTTATTCCAAATAACTTCTCCAAAGAGTTTTAGAAAGGAGTCAAAAAGGCCTCCAACTTTTGTGGCAAGGAAATATTGAACATCGACCAGTACTCTAGTGAGACAGATGTGTCTATGTATTTAAAACGAGTAACAAATAATAAAGTATTCAAAATTATAAATAAGCTCAATGTTAGTAAAATTCCAGGAAATAATGAAATTAGAGCGTCTGACTTAAGAAGTATATCGGCCACCATTACACCTGCTATCAGCCACTTAATTAACACATTCATAAAATATTAGGTCCTTACATATGAAACTGACGTTTTGTCGTACTGGCCACTTTGATCTCAAATATATCTTCTTTGGTTAGGAATTCCAATTTCAAATTTATACCGCTATTTACTCATGCATTTGTGTGTTTGCGTCCCTCTGTGGAATGGAATTCCGTCACAAATGGAAAAGTTGAAATATCGTATTATTTTCGAGTACGAGTTCCACCGTGGCACCAGTGCTGCAGAAACGGCTCGAAGGATTGATGATGTGTATGGCGGCGGTGTCGCAAAAGAAAACCTGGGCGTTTTTAGTTCCAATATTTTCTTTCTGGAAATTTTGACCTGCAGAACAAGCCCTGTGGACGGCCGGAGACCAAAGTTGATAATGAAGAATTGAAAGCTATTGTGGAAGCGGATCCATCGTAACATCCGAGTTAGCTGCAGACTGCGGTGTTAGTGATAAAACTGTTCTAATCTACTTGAAGCAAATTGGGAAAGTGAAAAAGCTTGAAAGGTGTGCCTCATGAATTGAGTGCAGCAACCCGACAAACGCGCGTTGACTGCTGCCTTACATTACTCAACCGGCACAATAATGAAGGGATTTTAAATCGAATCATTACCGGTGATGAAAAGTGGATCCTGTACGATAATCGGAAACGGTCATCGCAATGGCTGAGCCCTGGCGAACCAGCCATAGCCTGCCCCAAAACGAAAATTGACTCAAAAAAAGTTACTTGTGAGCGTTTGGTGGACTAGTGCCGGTGTCATTCACTACAGCTTTCTTAAATCTGGCCAGACGATAACGGCAGATGTCTATTGCCAGCAACTGCAAATCATGATGGAAAAGCTAGTTGCTAAACGACTAAAGTTGGTCGTTCGCTCTAGGCCACTGCTGCTTCAGGACGATGCTAGACCACACACTGCACAACATACGGCTACCAAATTAGAGGAGCTTCAATTGGAATGTCTAAGAAATCCACCGTACTCCCCGAACCGTGCTCCAACAGATTGCCATTTTTTTTCGAAATTTGGAGAACTTCTTGCAAGGGAAAAACTTCAACTCCCATGGGGCAGTCCAAAGAGCCTTCAAAGATTTTGTTGATTTCTGTCTGAAAGGTTTTTTTAGTAAAGGAATCAATGAACTACCTATGAGGTGGCAAATGTGCATAGATAGCAATAGTATATACTTTGATTAAATAAATATATTATGTTTAAAAAAAATAGACTATGTTCCTCTTTAACAAAACGCCAATTTCATATGTAATACGGGTGTATACCCAGATAACGCTGTGTGACAAAATGTATATTTTTTTAGTAACATCGATTTAAGTAACTGAATATTATCAGTTTGGAACTGCTGAACATGAATACATACATTATTTTTTTTGTATTATGCATTTGCATATATTATTCCCGTGTACATAATTATTGTGATTGTACTGTGAAAAAAAGGACATATTTAAGTATTTTTTAGAAAAAATGAGCTACTTATTATGGAAAAATATAACGATAAATTAACGTTTTCTTTAGTGTAAAATTTTCTTGCTTAACAAACCAACAGCTAGCAACATAAAAAAATGTTAGCAACATCTGCTAACATTTTGGCGTTCTATCTCCCATGCCTATTGTATCTTACTCCTGAACTTTTTTCTCAGTGTGCTAATATTTTCATTAACATATAAGCCCCTGTAGGGCTTCTGATGATGGCTACAAACCAAAAGAAGATATTTTATTTTTCTATTGGATAGTAATAAATAAAAATAAAAAAATTACAAGAATATAATCGATTTTCGCCGTGCGTCGGAAATTATGCGGCTTTAGTACCCGTGTAAATTCCGCAATATACGTATCGTAGGTTATGCCTCATCAGTTATCACCTAACTACAAATATTACTAATGCTAATCAGTATACTATAAATTGGAAGGTAACGCAATCACCGTTTAAACCACCGAACCGATTTTATCGGCACAGAGCTAAATTGGAGGTTTAGAAATGATAGAGGCTACTTTTTATATCGGAAAAATCTAATGTTTCAGCGCGATATACGGATTTATATTATGTAAAAATTGAATGCCAACACTGCTTAGACGTCAGTGGGCAATTTTGTCATTTGCAACTGCAAACTTAACTCGAATGAAATATAGTATTTTTGTAACATAACAGCAATTTAGTATGTTATATGTGTGTCTCGCGCGCCGGTCTCGTGAACAGCTAGTAAACATGTACTCATTCAGCCAATGTCTGGTATGCGTCGTGCACGCCGCACGCCCGCGCCGCACGCCGGCACTTACACTAAGCAACCACACTTCAAAATAGATCACTGACGGTAGTAAACCATATTAATGTCACACTAAAAATTAAATCATAACAAGCTCCGTTTGTCGTTACTCTCACGTGGAACTAATCGGTTAAATCTTTAATGCTATGCTATTTTTAATCTTGACAAAATTAAATATAGTGAGGAAATTAATTAGAGCTTCAAAGTTTTGAAATTCAAATCCTGATATACCGAGAAATAAAATTTTACTTTTATTGTCTTGTATAGTGTAGTGTCTTGTTATAAATCTTGTTTAAGAAAAGACGATCAAAAATGAATAATAATGGTTTATTGTTAATATTATGATCATTTTGTTAGCAGCACATAACTATGACAGTTAAATTCTAATTTAAAAAAATAATTTAATAATTATTCATGGTAAAAAAAATTGGTAATTCAGATAGCTTAATATTTTGGTTCACAAGTTCAAAATTATTTATATGATAAAAATGGTTACGCAACAAGAATAATCATTGTTTTGTTTTGTCCAATTTAATAATAAATAGGACTTAATATAAATCTTAAAAATATAACTAAGATATATTTGCAAGGTTTAAAATTGCTGATCTATTTTTAATATGAATAAAAAAATAGAATATTTATTTCCATAATTGTTTATATTTCCAATAAAGGAAACAGCAGAAATATTTTTTTTTAATGAAGGAAAGAAAACTCTTTTCTGAAAATTATTTTTCAGTTTCATACTATAGTATGAAACTGAAAACCTGAGAAAAAAATAAGTTTATATTCTATAGAATATAAACTTATTAATCGAATTTAAGTGCTTTTGCAATCAACGGTTGTTACTATATAAGTGCGTAATTATCTGATAATATCATAAACATAATATTTTAAATGTGTATCCAAAAGAAATTAAACTACGTACGTCGTACTAAATACGTGAAAACTAATTTTAAAGGTAAATATATAAATACCTTAAATGTACTGAATAATATACCATTTTGTAAAATGTGAATCGATCCAAAGACATAAAGAAAATGTCTAATGTTGTCTGTAACCATTAAATGAAACCAGATAAGACTTATAATTTGATGAATTTAGCATCAAAAGTTAATCTGGTAGGTTACTAATTAATTTAATGTGAGACGTGTAGCCATTAAATGAAACCAGTAAAGACTAATTTGATGCATTAACATCAAAAATTAATCTGGTAGGTTACTAATTTATCAAATGTGATCTGTAACCAATAAATGAAACCAGCAAAGGCTAACTTGATTTATTGAAGAACATCAAAGGCTAATCTGGTAGGTTACTGAATAATTATGTGAGAGTAAAATATGTACTTACCAGTAAAATAATTTGATAATATGGAATATCAAAGTGAAACTGGTGGTCTATTAGAAATTGTGAATGTGCACATAAACCAGTAAAATGATTGAAACTGGTATATGAATCAATTTTTTTTTCAGCGTATAACATATACACTTACCTACCTATTTGATATGAACAGCCAAATACCAGTCATAACTTTAAAACTGCTATGTTGTAATATGGGTTCGGTTTTGTATTTAAAAACCGTAGAAACAAATTGGAAGTCAAACAAAATGGAAGATAAATGATGTGGATAAGTAGGTATTAATAAATACCAAATGTAACTAGTACAATGTATTTGATTAAAATTTTATTGTCAAGTCGAGATTACTTAAAACAATTGAAAAGGGTAATGTTAACACAGGCAACTTTAGTTCAGTTTGTACTATGATGTATTCTGTGATTCAGTAAACAACTCTTACTGTCAACTTAACAATAGCAAGATAATTTAAAAAATATAATCAATAGTTTAATATTTAAAATACAGCTCTATAATTATGTAGTATTTTTTTGTCTTGATTATTTTATTTTTATCTTAAGTCAAAGTAAAGGACATGTGAAAGATAGTCATAATTATAATTAAAACAAAATTTATTTATGTTAAAAGTTACTGATGTTGCAAAGACATAAATGGTATCGTTATACCATTTATGACTTTAGGAATATTTAGGAATATTAGTAAATTAGGAATAAGGCAAACTCGTTAGTTTGCCTTGTTCCTAATTTACACTGGGAATTATAATGAAATCATCGTTGAATGAGGTTGACAAAAGGCACGATGAATTTAATTGATAATTCACGAGTAATGATAGTGAGTCAATTACATGCATTAAGAATATTAATATTTGTCTAGTGCCAATAATTAAATAAATGGAATATGAATCCAAATTACCTACCTATTAGAAGAACAAATAAATATACTTTGATTATATAATTGTAGTCAGAGGTTATAGTAAAAAGTAACTTCAAAATTTTAAAACAAGTTACCTAAAATTATTTTAAACCAGTATGGTTTGTTATTTTGTGCATGTGGTCATAGAACAAAATTAATTTTTTAGAAAATTCAATAGGGAAAGATTTATATTTATAGCATTCTATTGATGCCACTGTAACCTAATATAGGATTATAATATTGTAATTATCTATGTAACAACAAATAAAACTAGTGGTTTCTTAATCAAATTAAAATAAAAAGGGAAGCCCTCATAAAATCATTAGTAAAAAAAAACATCGAAGTAAGTAAGAATAACCGTGGTTATTTCGGTGGCGCGCAGCAAACACCCTACGCGTACGAAAACAACATTATGAGTACACATTCGCGTTTAAATACCTCCGGCTCCATTCTTTAACCTAAAAACAACATATTTGAAATATGAATTTCTTTATTTCTTTTATTAACCGACTTCCAAAAAAAGAGGTTATACGTTCGGCTGTATGTATTTTTGTTTTGTATGTTCAACGATAACTTCGTCGTCTGTTAACCGATTTTCAAAATTATTTTTTTGATGTAATGAGAATTTTGTGGGAATTTCACAAAATTAGTGATCTGATGACGGGATCCATGAGGAATCGAGGGAACTCCTCAAAATTTATATGGACACATATAGTGATTTCTACTTTTTCTAAAGTGACCTAAGCATATGCTGCCAAAAAGTAAGATTTTGCACCAAGATATACCCTGGATCCAAAAGTACTGACCAGAAGTCCTGACTCCTTATAGATACATGTTTGGATATTTTGGCGTTTCTTAAAGAACTGCAAGCATAAGCCACTATGTCTATTAAAGTAATCATCTTCATCACCACCATTATCACACCTTAACTCATGACATAATGATGATATAATAGGTACTTCTCATAGTATTTAACACCGACACGGGTATCTTTGAACGTGAGTTCTATAAAATATTGTCTTATCAGGAATCAGGATATTGTTCAGGCTGGTGCCGACTTCAAAATTATGAAGATTGAGTACAGAAATTAAAATTTAGCCTAATTTAAAAGGGGAATTATTTAGGAAACAAGTTTTATTTCATACTTTTGGAACGAAGTTCCTTATGGCGCGTTGCGAAAGGGGGCTAGACGGGAAAAATAGGCACGACACTTTTTGCCACTCGAAATCATAATGTAATAACGACTATTAAGAATGATACAAAAATGACCTTATCGTCTTGATAATAATGTAGAATTTAGCAATTACACATTGTGACTGTTATCGCCATTCCTTCGACGTGCTTTCGGCCATCTTTGACTACTTAGTTCCACTATTTGTTTTGTATAATATAATATATTATATCTATACAGATAAACAAAATTGAAGTGTTTGTTTGTAATTTCAAATTAACAGCTTTTGTTTTCACTTAATGCATTTAAAAGTATGATCGGTACTTACAATAAAATATAAATTGTTAACATTTTTCTGTTCCGGCTAATCTCTGAAACGACTAGACCGATTTTCATGGGACTTTCACTAGCATATATAGCTGATATTATAAGGTCTAGCATATATATATCTTCCAAAATAGGCTTCAATTCTTCATTATCAACTATATATTTATATTATAATATAAATATATATTAAAACTTCGTTCCTTCCTTCCTTGACACCTCTCAAGTTTTTTTTGTGCATTTTTAGTTTGGAAGTTGGTTTTATATTCATCAGTAAATTAGTACATATACATGAGTTATAATAGCATACACAATCATTAGATGAAAATATAATGAGATGGCTGTGTCCGAACTAGATAAAATACTAGTGCATAAAAATGTGTGGTTTCCGAGAGAATTCCTTTTGCGCGCACTAAAGATGCGGGCCACATCTAGTTACCAATAATAACTAGAAAAAATATAAATAACTATAACCCAGCTACGTAAATTATATAGCCTATGTTACCCCAGCTATTATTACGAATCTATTGACACGTCATTTATTGAAATCGGACTAGTAGTTTCGGCGCTATAGTAGAACAAACCTACATGCATACATAGACTGTTAAAATCATTACCATTACTTTTGGCTTCGTCGTAGTCGGCTAAAAATGTAGCCTAAAGGAATTGAGTAAACACGTGAATGATGTATGAGTACTGCGAAGTAACTCTACCTTTCTCTACGTAAGTACCTCCTACATACGTAGTACGGATATTCAGATTCAATGTTTATTACCACAATGAGACACATAAATCCTAATAGAATCTCAAACTTTGCCTTAACACCCGCCTATTTTCGGAAACTTAACTGACGGAATTTCACCGTGACCTGATTTCACATGCCCACTGTTAGTGGCTACAAGATATTAAACTGCTTTAAATATTAACACAAGTTACGATAGATAATAATAGATGTATGTCTGGAGTTTTATATCTCATTATGTACTACAAAAATATAAAAACACAAAATAAAATTGTAATGGTAAAGTAGGTACATTTTGTTTACGACTGTGCTGAGTTTGGAATCTAGCACAGTCATAAAGGAAATGTATTTTTTATTAGTCTTTGAATGTCTAGTAGAGGTAGTAAATAAATTTCAATTTATATATTTTATTTTTGTTCTTTACATACGTAGATTAAGAGAAATCTTATCTGGGGATGTTTATCTGGGTTCTGAAAGAATTTTAGATTTAAAATTTATGCGTATTTTACGAGAAATGGGCGTGAAAAGTAGAAAATACGTCTAAGTTTCGTCACGTTTTATAAGTAATTGATTAATTTCATGCGGTAACCCAAATATAATAATAATATATATAATAATATCTATGGACGATTCACACCACGTCAATCTGGCCCCGTGCTAAGTATCCGAAGAACTTGTGTTACGGGTATCAGAAAACGGGAAGTATATTTAATACTTTTATACTATACATATATTTAAGATTTTTTTTATATTATACACATATTTAATACACATCCATGACCCAAGAACACAGAAAATTTTTTGTTCCTTTGGCGGGATTCGAACCCGCGACCGCCGGCTTGAGCACCAACGCGCTGAACCACTGAGCCACAGAGGTCGTCAAAATATCCTACAAGCAACAGTATTTATTGACTAAAATGAACTTCGAATGGCGTCATAATGCTAACTATAATACATTTTAAATAATAATTATATTATAAAATATGGTTTTAAATAAACATTTGTAATCTATAATCACGATTCGCAACATTCGTAATCATTTTTGCAGACTATATTTCCTGCTGCGAACGAACGCTTAGCAACAGAGTTTGGTGTTACTTGTTACCTACTAGCGTTAAATGCTTAATCGTCAGCGATATTTGATATTGCCGCATCATGATCTTGTAGCCAAGCTCAGTTTTTATTGCATCATGTGTTTGATGAGATAGAGACGGTCACTTATTTAGGTCCAGACTTATTAGGAATTTGGATACCCCGACAAAACCAATACCCAGATTTACACTAGGGGCAGTCGGGGCTAGTGCCTAGGGCGGCAAATTTTGTGGGGCGGCAAAATTTGGAAAGTAAAACAAATATTTTTAGAATCATTTTTTTACAATTATCAAAATTGCACATTATAATAATTAATTAATTCTATCAAATGATATAATAATCATTTTTTATTTCTTGTTTGAAACGAGTTAAAAACTACTTACGTTTTACAATGACTGTAAATAGTCTCAAAAGATTGGCTATTCTATGCATAGAATATGTACGTGTACGTCTACTTTAATGTTTAGATTGTGAAGATTTAATCGACCAATTTACAAAGTCAGGTGTGTTTGCCTGACAAACAAATGTAATACAATCATAATTCATCGTTAGTGCAAAATTCATGATTCTTACAAAGGTATATGATTGGCTTCGCTGGGCGCTCGATCAATGATTTGTCTATGGATTCTTGGAACAAAAACAAATATTTTTTTATATTATGGAAGTATATAATATATAATAAAATTTATGCAATGAGCAAGCAATTAGTTATTCTATTTATTTATTTAACAATTTATTGTATACACAGAAAATTATGACAATACAATTAACAAAGAAAGATGACACAAAGGACTGCTTATTTCTAATTAGAAATTTCTTCCAGCAGCCCTACGGAGAGAAATGGGATGAAGTATAGCAGTTAGGACGTGCACAATATTATTTCTACAATTATTGTATAAATAATAATTCAAATATTTATATCTATAATAAAATAAAATATAGTAAATAAGCTAAATAAATAAATTAAAAATGATAGCTAGTTAATATATATAAATACTAATATAATATTATTATAACTATAATATATAAATACTATATGTATACAAAATAACGGTATCTATATGGATTCAGATTTGAGGTAATGCTCTTTCAAGCGTCTTTTAAATACATCTATGTTGGGACTGTCGCGAATGGTGTAAGGAAGAGAGTTCCACAATCTGACTGCATGAACAGTGAATGAGTAGGAGTAGAAGTTGGAGCGATGGGAGGGGAGAGAAAGATTTGTCCTGACAGTGGACCTGCAAGGAATATTGAGGGGTCGAGAAAAATTGAATCGATCAAGAAGATAACGAGGAGAGCGAGGATTATGCAAAATGTTGTAGAGTAAACAGAGGATATGGGAGTTGCGCCGAAGGCGGATAGGGAGCCACTTGAGTTTCGATCGAAAGGCTGAAACATGGTCGAACTTTCTTAGACCAAACACAAAACGAATACAGATATTCTGTAACGTTCCAGTTTAGTTAACAGCTCCTCGGTAGCGTCTAAGTAGCAGGAATCGGCATAGTCAAGGATAGGGAAGATGAGTGTCTGGACAAGGAAAATTTTGGTGTTTATAGGCAAAAAGTTTTGGAGGCACTTCAACATGTGCAGCGAGTAGTGAACCTTTCTGCTCACTTCACTCACCTGACATACCCAGGAGAGATTACTGTCTAGAATTATACCTAAGTTTTTAGCAGAGTCTGTGTAATTAATAATGGTACCATCATATATAACTCTAGGCACATTATCTAACCGTTGAGTCATGTATCTGCTACCTATGATCATAGCTTGCGATTTGCTAGGATTGACCAACAGACCGAAAGATTTTGCCCAGTTCGCTATTCGTTGCAGATCAGAGTTGATATCGGTAACTGCAGAATTTAATTCATGAATATATGAATGGCGATAGATCTGCAGGTCGTCTGCGTAAAGATGGAAGTTAGGTTTGATTATTAAGGTGATAGTGTTTATAAAAATTGAGAAGAGAAGTGGAGAAAGAACACCACCCTGGGGTGTTCTTTCTCCACTTAATTTTTCTATTAAAAAAAAAAGATATAAAAACTATAATTTTAACTAAAATGTCTATGATAGGGCGGCATTTTCTTCAGTGTCCAGGGCGGCACTAATTTTAAATCCGGCCCTGCCAATACTGACGTCTTGACTGTTGAGCTAACAAACGAAAAAAGCCCAGTAAAATTGGTCATCTCTACTGTAGAAACGTAGAGACTCTACCTCTGTACCGCCCTGGAAAATTGACATATAAGACGTGAATCTATTTCTTGACCAAACTACACAACATGATTACTGATTAGTGATACGAAATCTAAGGTAACCAAACATATTTGTTATCTAATCAAGGATGCGTGTCGAAGTGTCGCAATAAGTTGCGTTTTCGTAACAACGATCGGCAGACATATCCAGTGATTAGTTGTTAGTATTTATAGCTGTGCTGTGTGCCACAGTACCACTATACGACGATTACAAACAACCCTAATATAAGCCGTAAACAACCTCTCTCGTTAACTATGAGCTACAAAATAAAGAATTTAAGAAAACTTTTCGTTTTCACTTTTTCTTACTCTTATATAAAATCACCTTTGATGACTTTTATTTAAAACCAGTGGTACAATTTACATAGTTTACTAGTAAAAGTAACAAAAAAGATTCTTAAGTATTAATACGGTGTATATGTAATTACGGTTAAGGCGGTAAAAAATGAAAATGTGCGCGACATTTGTGCCATAGCTTGTCGGCAGGTTTGCCCGGCTATATTTAGGTCTTGACAGATGCGTACTAAGTATGTGATTAATCGCCGAACACATCCACTGTTCCCATCTGCTCTAACTTTGTAACGAACATTAAATTAGAATGCCTTTAGTTCTGTCTACGTGACCAGGCTTAACAAAAAGACTTACCTTGTCGCGGCCAACAAAATTACATTTAATATGTTGAATGTAATGTAAAAATGAATAATAATAAAAAATTAAATTACGAGTATAATGAGCAATAATTTTGTCAACATAATTGATTTCTATAATTTACTAGCATTTGCCCGCGGCTTCGCCCGCGGGATTTAAGCGATTTTTTTATAATAATTTAAAACTTTCAACCCCTATTTACTCTCTTATTAGAAAACGCTGAATTTAATAATTGTGTAATTGTTACGAAATTTCATGCAAATTTGTCCAAGGAATACATACATACATACAAATTTCATTGCCTATTTCACCACCTACAAGTTGAATTTTGAAAAATCCTTCCTTAGTGGATGCTTTCATTAAATGAGAAATACGAGTGCCAAATTTAAAATCAAACCTCCTTGGGGGTTGAATTTTGAAAAATCCTTCCTTAGTCGATGCCTTCGTTATATGAGGAATACGTGTGCGAAATTTCAATTTTCTAGCATTAAGAATTTGGCCTGTGCGCTCTCCTAGGGGCTGAATTTTAGAAAACGCTGAAATATGTCTATTATAATTTTTTTGTACTCCAATTCATATGAAATATCATGCAAATATTAGGTCATTACATATGAAATTGGCGTTTTGTAAAGAAGGAACATAAAGTCGATTTTTTTAAACACAAAATATTTATTTAATCAAATTATTATACCATTGCTATCTATGCACTTTTGCCATCTCATAGGTAGTTCATAACCAATGAACTACCTATGAGATGGCTAACACTATGAAACAACCTTTACTAAAAAAACCATTCGGACAGGAAACAATAAAATCTTTGAAGCCGCTTTGGACTGCCCCATCGGAGTTGAATTTTTTCCCTTGCTCTTGCAAGTTATCCAAATTTCGAAAAAAATGGTAATCTGTTGGAGTAAGGTCCGGGGAGTACGGTGGATATCTTAGACATTCCAATTGAAGCTCCTCTAATTTGGTAGCCGTCTGTTGTGGAGTGCGTGGTCTAGCGTTGTCCTGAAGCAGCAGTGGCCTAGAGCGAATGACCAACCTCGGTTGTTTAGCAGCTAGCTTTTCCATCATGATTTGCAGTTGCTGCAACAGACATCTGCCGTAATCGTCTGGCCAGATTTAAAAAAGCTGTAGTGAATGACACCGGCACTAGACTACCAAACGCTCACAAATAACTTTTTTTGAGACAATTTTCACTTGGGGCAGGCTTTGGCTGGTTCGCCAGGGTTCAGCCATTGCGATGAGCGTTTCCGATTATCGTACAGGATCCACTTTTTATCACAGGCAATGATTCTATTTAAAATCCCTTCATTATTATGCCAGTTGAGTAATGTAACGCAGCGGTTTGTCGGTTTGCTGCACTCAATTCATGAGGTAGGTACCCACCTTTCAAGCTTTTTCACCTTCCCAATTTGGTTCAAGTGGAATAAAACAGTTTTATCACTAACTCTGCAGCCTGCAGCTAACACGGACATGGTTTGCGGTTGATCTGCTTCCACAATAGCCTTCAATTCTTCATTACCAACTTTGGTCTCCGGCCGTCCACGGGGCTTGTTCTGCAGGTCGAAATTTCGAGAACGAAAATGTTGGAACCTAAAACGCACTGTGTTTTCTTTTGCGACACCGCTGCCATACACATCATTAATTCTTCGAGCCGTTTCTGCAGCACTGGTGCCACGGTGGAACTCGTACTCGAAAATAATACGATATTTCAAGTTTTCCATTTTGTAAACAGAGTGACCTAATATCATATATCCAAGGAATAAAATATTTATACTAACTTATATCACCGTTTATTTTACCCCCTTAGGGGGTGAATTTTAAAAAATCCTTCCTTAGTGGATGTCTACGTTATATGAGAAATATGTGTGCAATATTCCAAATTTCTGGCCTTAAGGGGTTTGCCTGTGCGTTGATACGAGTACATCAGTGAATCAGCTTTGCCTTTTGTATATATTGAAGATAAAAAGATAGATTTGAAATCTATATTGAAGTGAAAGACATCTATGTCTTTCACTTCAATATATTAATAAATTCGGTATTCTAATACCGAATTTATTAATTACTCATTTATTATTACAGAAAACATAAATAATATAATAAAGTTCTACAAAACTAATCTCCTGCTTGTCGGTAGGAACAATGGTAGATTAGTACAAACTTAAAATAATAACAGAAAATAAAAATAAATTTTTTGATCGAGATACAACATTAAAAAAAAGAACAAAAATTTAATAATATTGTAATAACAAATAAAGCGAAATGAAACAAATGATGATTAAATGAATATTTTTGGTAGTGAGTGACATACAATAAATTTAATCCTTATTAGGTACCTTTGTACATTTTAGTAAGGCTTTTGTTTTGGTCTCCTGTCGAATATTATTGGGAAAGCTATTTTATATATACAGTATCCTTTTAAGTTTTATTAGGAATTCGGTCCCGAAAGTAGTTAAAAACTCTGGGTACCTCATATTTGCCCTCCGATACCGACCGAGTACCATAGTTGTGATTCGATAATTCTAGGTTGTGGATATTATGATTGTGGTTGTTAATTGCCAATAGGTATTTGTGTTTTAAAGTACCTAACTGGGAGACTTTCACAAATTTTAAATAATTTACAGTAGTCGCCTTTATAATTAGATTTATTTTTTTTGCTAACAAATGAATTTAAAAATCTTATTTGTAGAGATTTTCCTATCTACCTATCTACCAATAACTATTAGGTAAAAACGTCGACATTCAATCATTTTATAATATTTCATAATTTGCCGGTTTTTTGCGGTACAAATGTGACGTTTTTAACAAATAGTTATTGGTTATTGAAACGGGCCGTAAGATAACTTCTAAACGTCAAACCATAACTATCAAGGGCATAACCTAGAATTGAGTCCACTAGTACGAAGTACAAATATGCATATTAAAGAATATGCTTCTCGGTAATTTTAGGCTTAGATGATAAAATTTACCTGAGCGAGTTCTTACAATAGATTCTTACTATATTGTACTGCATGGAATTATCCTTCAACTTTAAAGAAAATACTTGTGGAGTAGTGCTTCAAGCGTCTGCAATGTAAAATACTCGGAATTCAATTACTTTGTATGAATTAATGTAGAACTTTCTGAATTATGTGGTACGAATAAAAAGTAAAACAAATGACCCATTTTTTGTTGCTTATTTTTTTAAAGATGGCATAAACTATTTTTTGGTTAAATAATATTTTATCTTTAACTGAACTAACAAAAAAAATACAATAAAAAATTATTAAACTTTTATACCAATAAAACATAATTCAGAAGGATTTACATGATTTCTTTCAAAGTACTTAATTAGATTCCAAGGTTAAACCCTTCAGACACCCCACTGTTGGTGTTGCGTGTCAAAACGCACAAAACAAAACACCTTCGAATTTGTGTGTATGTTGTGTCATAAAATATACTATAATAGGAGTAGGTAAAATACAAGTGGCGAACATTATTGACTTCCGTAATGAAATGCAGAGTCGTGATACGCGACAATTTACCTGTTATTCTATTAATTAGAATATGACGTAAGTGAGGCAGTTTGCCGGCCAGCGCTGCCTACGCTTACCTTCCTAATTACACTCCGTCTAGACAGACGTCGCGGCGTCCCGCCACCCCCTGCCTCCTGCCTCTTGCCCCCGCGCGACCCGTCGTCCACCCCCTATCACTGGATAGAGGGATAGCCACGTGCGGCGATCGGAAACCGAATTAGCCCGCCGCGGCTCCGGCGCTCTGACTTATAAATACCCCCTGCGACAATAATAACTTGTTCCTCCGTAAACATCCTCCCTAGGTTCCGATTCACTGTCGTCGGTGCATTTGTGCGGAACCGTGAACCACCCGCGAGTCGCGACCTACATCCGAATCTTGAAAATGCGGATCAATCATATCACGCTGAGAAGCATCTCGCTTGTGGCAGTTCACCAATTAATTTAGAATGAATGGAACAAAAAAAATCATGTGGTCCAGACTAGTATACCGCATTCACGTCGAACCATGGTAATGCTGCTACGCTGCTGCTATAGATGCTGATTGCTGACTAAGATTGGATTAACTTTAATTTGTGTTTACATCAGGCTTGCATTGGATATGATAATATACATATTGTATGAACAGTCAGTCAAAAGAACTTATATCGAATATCCTAATAGCTTAAGTGTGTAAATTATAAAGTGAAATGATAAGTCAAAGGACATGATTTTTCTTATCATAAATGCGATTCTGTGGTACGTTCTCGATAGCTTTTCCTGCATCCTTCATATGGTTACATCACAGTATTCGGCGGAATACATTGATGCAATATGAACTATTCTTTTATCAATTTTTGGGTTGTTGCTTCGATTTTTGGTATTTTTAAATCAACGCATTTACATTCTGTAGAGGCAAATATCTCATCTTGACGTTATTATATTAATCTGCGAAGCATAATCTTTCAGTACAGTTTTACACGTATTGTCCAACCGGAGTGGTATGAAATTTGGCCGGGAAATTCAAGTTCATGTAAAGGACACTTTCCTCTACATGAACTTGTGCAGGAAGCATATTTTTTTTTAAATAATACATAAAAATACATAAAATTAATAAAAATAACACAAAAATAACTACACAGAAAAAGGTCACAGAAAAATTTTGTTTACGGAAGAGATTTTTTTTACAATTGAACAACATTTTAACAAACAAAATGACCTCATTTATGCTCAAAGCTCTAAGGAATTTCCCAATTAGTCAACAGAGTGCAACGTGGGCACTATCCGACTTCAGTGATGGTTTGGTGGGGTATGCTAGCAATGAAGGAGTGACTGAGCCATACTTTTGTGAAAAATCCTACCATTCTTGAGAAGGTAGTGAAGCCCCTTAACAACACCATGTTCAAAAGCAAAGACAAAAAAGCAAGACTCGGCGCCGGGTCATAAAACTTTGGTCTACGCAGTCTTGGTTGGAAACTAACGTTTCGGACTTCATCAGAGCTGAAGACTGGCCGTCGTCTAGTCCCGATCTTAATCCGCTGGATTATGATTTATGGTCAGTTTGAGAGAGTATAATTTGGAGTCCCTAAAACAATCCGTACTAATTGGCAAATCCGTAATTGGCAGTGAAGAATTTTGCCATGGAAAGAGTGCGTGCTTGCGTGCGTTATCTATTGATAACTGGCCTCAACGTTTGAAGGACTGTATTTCAGCCAGTGGAGACCACTTCGAATAAGCTTTTTATATTTTAAATTGTTTTATATTTGTGTATTAAACTAACACTGTAAAAGTAGTAAATGTTATTTGCAATAGAATTTTTTTTCTTTGTTTCAGTATTTATGACAAGACAAGGAATATACATTCTTTTTTTTTATTATTTATATGTGGCATCGGCTTATCACCATTTGCTGGCAAATGGTTATAAGCCAACTTGACACTGGTGTCAAGTTAAAAAGGCGGGAAAAAGAATTTTCGTTTCAATTTTCAACACCGTATTCCTAAATCGTCAAGTCTTCAATAATAAGCAATATATAAGGTATATTCACAAAGGTCAAACTTAAAATAATAGGAATTATTGTGGACAATTATTCAATAGAATGTGTTTTCTATCTATTTAAGACTTAGTATTATATTCATATTTTAATCTATTTTCTATATTTTGTCGTGAGGTAGTACCGTGTACTTACAGCGAACCTACCGTATTTAACCTTTTCCTTGATGCGGTTGCTAAATATTGTCGCAGATCACATAAGTACCCTGCGCAGAACAGATTTACTCGTATTGTGTGACAAGACAATTACGATAGCTAATATGGTGGAGGATTGATATACCTTTCGAAATCGACATGACTGTTTCCTGTTAAATAATATCTGTTATTATTATTTTGCCGCATAATATGGTGATGGCGGGGTGGTGTGGTGGCGCGAAGGAGTAGCGCGCCACGTGGCCAGGTACCGCAGCTGGAAGTGCTATTTCGGTAGTCGGCAGCAGGGCCCGGTAGACCGACACCAGACGTCGGCGCCGCCCCCGCGCTTCTCGGGCTTCTATAAATAGCTGTACTGTGCATTCTTGGGCGAACGATGTCGAATTTTTGTCGAGTACTCGCGACCACATGCCGTTTGTTTAGGCCCCAGAAACCGGCCCCAAACTTAGACTGCTGAATCGCGGCTCGTATGGTCTTATTTGACGCCGCGTGATCCACATTTAGTCGGCCGCACATAAATATATCTACCGCGCCTGCGACATTCCCGAATACGCTGAGTAGGAGAGATAATTTTAATCCGTATTCGATGCGATTATGTTTTTGTGTAATAATTAATATAACACGTATTGAATTTTAAAACACGTTTAACACGTAGCACAAGTATTAATATTAAAATTTGTGCAGCGCTCATATATAATCGAGGTCAGAACATTATAATATCGACTGCTCGTGAATTATTACATTTTTAAGTAAAAAATTATGACTATCGCGAATTTTATAATGAACAGGGGCTACTCATTAATTAAAACTTTACCTAATAGGCCGAACATATAGCAAAAATCTGACTTCCCTTTGAAGTTCTAGACAAAGAGCCAACAATATTTATATTACGCAAATTCCCAAAGCTTGTGTTTTAACCAAGAGTATTTTACTCAAATTGCACATTTTATTTAACTAAACTTTTTAGCGGTATCTTATTTTATTTATTTATTTAACAATTTATTGCACACAATAAAAATTTATAACATTAAAATTTAACAAAGAAAGACACAGAGGTACTGCTTATTTCTAGAAAGAAATTTCTTACAGCAGCCCTACGGAGAGAGATAAGATAAAAGACAGCAGATAGGACGTGCACTATTACAAATACACTACTTACATATTATTATGTCCTTACTAAAATAAAGAATATAATGTGTAGTGTATAACTATCAAAATATACGTGGGACTGTCACGAACGGTGTGGGATCTTTAATATTTTATCTTAGAACGAGAGGCAAGTTAACCTAGAAAAATTACACTGAGTCCAAAATTTTAAAATTATTATTACATATTCCTATGATTTCCTACTGCTATTATAAATGTGAAAGTTTGTGAGGATGGATGGATGGATGGATGTTTGATACTCTTTCACGCAAAAACTACTTAACTGATTTTGATGAAATTTGATGTGGTAGTAGTTTAAGTTTTGGATTAAAATATAAGCTACTTTTATCCATAAAAAGTGCAGTATTCCCGTGGGATACTCTATTTACGCGGGCGAAGCCGCGGGAAAAAGCTCATTCATTTTATAAACTCAAGAGTACATTTGGTACCAACAAATCAAGAGCCGGTTAGAAGACATAGAATTCTGACATTTATATTACCGATGAAAATGAGGAATACACTTTTGATAATATATTACGACTTCTATATAGTATCAAATCAAAATCTCATCATAACCGTCTTAAATTGTTCTTCTTTTTCTGCTTTCTGTGCCGTCTCCTTTGGGAGGTTGGCGATCATTAGGGCTATTTCTATTTTTCAAACCGCTGTTCTAAAAAATGATTTGGTGCTTTTTCTGAACCACTGTCGAAGATTTTTGAGCCATGATATCTGTCTGCGGCCAGGTCTCCTTCTACCTGCCACTTTGCCTTGCACGATCAATTGAAGGAGTTTTGTTATATATTGTTTTATTATATATTTTTTGTTATACTTTTTGTTGTTGCGCATTACATGTCCGAAATATTCTAGTTCTTAAACTATAAATACCTAAAATTTAAAAATAACAATACATATGCAGCATTTCCATACCTTGGGTGTCTTTTCCCTCTTCTGAATTGTAACGACTCCAATAAAACTGCGTCTTTATTGTATGTTTCTATAACCTGCAAGTACCAAGTGGAGATCGACAACGAAAAGTCGAATATTATTACAAACCTTTTCTTTTAATATTATTGGGGTTAAAAATTAAGACACTCATTCGATCGAAGTTGATGTTGTACTGTGTATATACTCGTACTGTATGTATAAGATACTAGCTGGTGCCCGCGGCTCCGCCCGCTTTACAGTATCTCACGGGAACACTGTACTTTATCGGGATAAAAAGTATCCTTTATTTTAATCCAGATCTTAAACTACTGCCATACCAATTTCCATCGCAATCCGTTCAGCAGTTTTTGCATGTAAGAGTAACAAACATCCATCCATCCATTAATTAATCCATCCATCCATCCATTCTCACAAACTTTCACATTTATAATAGTAAGTAGGACAACCCGTTCATAGTTGTTTTATCTCGGAGTTTCCATTAGAGTGATCCTTATGTCGTTGAGATACAGGTCCTGTCTGAGGTAAAACAACTCCAAACGGACTGCATGGTTCTCGTATTGATTATTTTTTCCTTATAAGTATATACATAGAGCAAATAATGCGCGGTATCCTCTGGTAAGAAGTCAGGTCCATAGGTCTACATCTATAATTATCTCGAAACTAAAAATAATCTTTTCATAGGTTTCCAAGACTATCAGCTTTGTTTGGTCTCACCTTCCAAATGCAAAACGACCAAGTTGAATGACTTACAAACGTGTAGTGATTCTTTCCTTGGTTGCCATTGAAGGAGCTTGCGTCTCGTTTAAGGCCCGAAATTATTCCCTAATCCCTATTAGTATCACTATGAAATGGTGCAATAAAAGGGGATGATTTTTTAAACTTTTTTTTTAACCTTTAACCGCCATTAACTTATTCTCCCATGGTTTAGAGATTTTTTTTTCATACAATAAAATGACACACTTTTCAAGCCCTTTCATTTGATACATGTCTTGTAGTGCTACAGTGGTGGGGGCGGGCTCCACCCAAAATTGCCCCTTCTTCTTTCATGAAACTCTGCCTAGTAGTTTTAAGAGCCTCTTCGATGAAAACAATCAAACAAACAAACAAACACAAATAAACAAATAAATATTTCCTTTATAATATTAAGTATAGATATAAACTATGAATGAGACAGAAATAGTAGTTAGAAATTAAGTTACTATAAATTGACATGCACGTAGAAGTATATTGATTAAGTAGTCCGTTTACTTATTTGTATTCAATATTATCAGCCAAATGAATCGCGATATTAGTAAGCTTTACAATGTTTTATTAGATTATTATTTAGTAGGTAAAGAATTAGAAATTGAATTGTTTTTAGAACATTACAATGTAGACATTTTATGTATTTCAGAACATTGGTTCAAGAAATGTGAACTAGCACTAAACTTTTGTAGTCTCCAGGTTGCAAGTTCGTTCAGTCGAGAAAAAGCTATTAGCAATGGTTCATTAATATTTATAAATAAGAATTTTAAATTTAAAGAAAGAAAAGACATTGTCAGCCTCTCGACTGACCGTTCTACTGAAATAGCCTGCATACTAACGGAGCACTTAATATTGTAAATGTATACAGGCCTCCATCTGGGTTATATGAATCTTTTGACAAAACGATGGAATACATTATTAAACAAAGTATGTATATCTAATAAGCAAATAATGTTATGTGGTGACTTTAACATCAACTTGTTACATAATAATAATCCAACCACAGTTAGATTCACATCTTTATTGAAATCATGTTAGATAAAGGTTACATGAACTGTACTCCGAAAAATCTTACAATAATAGTGAAAATGTTACTCTTCATATAAAAAAATATTCATAGATATTTAGAAAAGTGTCAATTGCGGTAAAGACAATACACATAAGAGATCAAATAAAGAATTCTAAAAATAAATAAAAACAACTTGGAAAAATAATCAATATTGAAACTGGAAGAGTCGCCTGTCGTATTTCATAATTTAAACTTTGTGTACACAATAAAATAATTAACTCAGACGATGAAGTTGTATTTTAAGAAATTATTTGCAGACATTCCAGTTTCTACTACAAAAAATCTAAAGTCTTCACCCGCAGCTGCTGAATCATTACTTAAAAATGTGAGGTCAACTTTCATTTTAGACAAATTAAATCACGTGACATTATTAAGACATTTAACCCATATAAAAAATACTGCGGAAATGTGGGGTATGTCCGTGAGAATTATTAAATCGATAGTTGGCGTCATTGCACCTCATCTAGGGTTTGTCTTTAATAATTGTATAGAGCTTGGTGAGTTTCCTGACTTAATGAAGCATAGCAAACTATTACCTCTTTTTAAAGCTGGCAGCAAATCTGATCTAGCTAATTATAGACCTATTTCAATACTACCCTCTAGTAAAATATTTCAAATAGATATTTTACAACAACTATTGGCTCATTTCAATATTTATAAATTGCTACACAACAAGCAGTTCGATCTTACTAAAGGTCGATCTATGACTGATGCAGGCATTAGCCTTCTTAGTAGTATATAAGGTTTGGTAAAATCAACTACGGATATTTTGGGTATATGATCTACTGCTTATTGTACTAAACAATGTACTTCTGTACTGTAATATATTGTAGATATTGTAATTTAATATTTATTTATTTTTGTTCACATATTTTTTTGTTTTTGTTGTATAGTATGATAGGTACATATATTTTTTAAAAGAACAATTTTGGCTATCCTTTTTACTAAAAGGTGGCACCCGCGCGAGAGTCTTACGCCGGTTCTTCTCGCCGGGATAGGGTTCCGAACCGGTGGCAATTGTAATCCTTTTCCTCTTTGTTGAACGTGCAGAAAACAAAACCTTGTTTTTTATTCTGAATAAAAAGTTTAATTTTTTTATTTATTGTTTTTATAACTTGCAAAAATTGTCTCTAAATTTCTCGTAGCACAAGTGCTACGGATAATACTACGGGACTCGCGGCAGGTCTAAGAAATAATAAATTAATTAATTCTTTTAATAATTTGATGGTAGAAGACTTATTTTGTCTTCAAATCTTATACTTTAAACGAGACAATCTTGTATATATATAATCAGTTTCTCGAAAATGGCGGCAAGTAGGGTAATACTAATTTCATGGTAATGAAATTTAGTATGCAGGGAGTTTTGGGGGAGAAAAATCGATCTAGCTAGTAGCCTTAACCCTGGGAAACTGCACATTTTTAAGATATAAATGTAATTTTTCACATCGTGCAACAATACATCAATAATTTCGACTCTATTATGCTAGTCCGATTAGCATTTTGGTGTGCGTATGGATATTTTTTGCTTTGTTAGAAAATTCGGAATGTGGTGGGTTCGAATCACTATTTATACTAGATGTCCCTTGCCCACTGCATTGGACGTAGAACAATTTTTTTGTGATGATTTTTATAGTGTGGCGAACCACACTAATCGAAATTACTTAGTATCTACTGAGTGCTGTCCGCAACCGCACGCGCGAGTTGACACGGCCTTCATTTTTCAGATTAATATATAACCTATGAATTATGACACTCACAAATAATGTGGCTTTCGATAGGTTAAAGAATTTAAAAATCGGTTAAGTAGATCCTGAGATTACATTATCACAAAGTCACAAAAAAATAAACTGTGTATAGACTATAAATAATAGAAGTATCAAACCTAATTCGTATATTAACCGACTCTCGAACAATAAGTAAGATGATGCATGATTAGTGTTGTGTGTGACGTGAATGAAAGTCAACTTTGGTGGCATATTTTTGAAAATGTTTTATGAAAGTAGCGGCTGAATACTGAAATGCCAAACAAAATTAAGAGCCCTCCTATTCGCTGTCTCTGCTAGCCGAAATGACAAGGACAGCATGTGACTTGAGCGTCACTCAATTCAACTATCGTTTCAATAGTTGGTCGTTAGTCAACCTTTTCGGCCCCATTGTCATTTGACGGTAATGTAATAAGACAAAAATATTATTAAATAGTTAATTATACCTAATGAATAAGCACAATAATAGACTTTTATATCGCTCACTGGTTTAACTAGAAAAAAAGGTACTCTAGTCTATTCGCGATAAGAATGAAGTGAATCATGAGTACATAAGCGTTGTCAACGCAGGTATATCTTGCATCGCGTCGCGTTTTAACCAATCTATTGGGTTTTGGACATATAAAACGAAATTAACAGTATCTAAATGATTTTTAGTATTAGACGATATTTCCACGCCCTGGAGGCAGAAATTGTAACACAAAAATAATATTGTTAACACCTTTGTACCAATTTTTTGGAAATAAATTTATGCATTCATAAAGAAAATATCACGTACCTATTTAATTGTGATTGTGTTAATTCCAGGTTGGTGGTGGGCGGGCGCATGCGTTGGCGGCGCGGCGCTGCTATGTGCCGCGGGCGCGCTCGCGCGGCCGCACCTGCGCCGCCGCGCCCCCGCCCGAGCCGCCGCAGACTCCGTAAGTGAATCGCAGGGAGATACCATTTAGATACCATTTAGACAAGTGTTAAGTGTGCATATGATCAGTAATTGGTCTCACAAAATAAAACAAAAATATATCGATAGTAAGTTATATAATATGTAACTACTAGCATAATTGTCCGCGACTTCGCCCGCGTGAAATTATGTTTTAAACTTTCATCCCCTATTTTACCCTCCTAGGGCTGAATTTTTGAAAACGTTGAAATTCGTAACTCATTATTTTTTGGTACTCAATTCATACGAAATATCATGCAAACATTATGTCCAAGGAATAAAAAGTTTCATACAAACTTTATCACGTATTAAATTACCCCCTTGGAGTTTGAATTTTTAAAAATCCTTAATTTGTGGATGCCTACGTCATATCAGAAATACGTGTGAAAAATTTCAAATTTCTAGCCTTAAAGGTTTTGCCTGTGCGTTGATACATTAGTTAATCAGCTTTGCCTTATATACAGGATGACCTGAAATTCGATACATTCCTTTGAAAGACAGAAAGTAGAACTCATTTACACTAATATTTTTCATGGCATCCCCTATCCGAAAGTTGATATTTACAACGTTATTGAAATTTCAAATTTTTTTTTTTTATTTTTGACTTTTTGACTTTGACATGACGTATTTTTAAAAATATTTGTCTTTTTAGTGATTTTTTTATGTATTTTAACCGATAATGAGTCAAATATTATTTTTAAGGAATAAATAGGGACAAACTAAGCGAGAATTTTTCATTATGAGACATGAAACAGAATTTTCTTTTAAGAAAAATGCACATTTTTCTTAAAAACAGGTGATTTTCTTAAAAAAATGTATGATACAATGCGTACAAATATTCTAAATAACTTCCTTATCTCATTAGCTTTCCAAAAAGGTTCAAATGTCTACATAAAAATATGACGTTGTAGTAAACATATTAGAAGTAAAATGAAATAATGTCTAAATCGATTTATTTGCGATAAGGTTAAAATAAAAGGAAAAACTTGAATTTAATTACGTTTATTGTGTTTAAAAAACATCAATGTTTAATTAAATTTAATACTAAATATTCTACTTTAGGTCTTGTTCAAAATGTGAACCTCTGTTTCTGATACAGGCCCGTAGTCTTCTCCGTACCTCTGTTTTGATTATTCTGGTAGTAAGACTAGTTTTGATTTCTTCTGCTGCATTTCTTATGCGGCTTCTGAGCTCCAGTGTAGTATACACCAAAGCCTTCATATGACCCCAAAGATAAAAATCACACGGGGTCAAATCGGGACACCGTGCTGGCCAAGGAATTGGCCCGCCTCGACCTATCCAGCGATGTGGGTAAGTTTGGTCTAGCCACTGGCGTACGCCGAGGCGGAAGTGGGCCGCGCAACCATCATGCTGGAAAATCATATTACGACGAGTTGCTATTGGCACATCTTCCATTAAACCAGTAATCTCCTCTCTTAGGAAATGTTCGTACATTTCACCATTTAAATTTTGAGGCAAAAAATGAGGTCCAACTAAATTATTATTAATTATACCCATCCAGACATTTAGACTGAATCTGGTTTGATGGGCCCTTTCTTTTTTCATCCTGGGGTTTTCTCCTTTTGGTGCCCAGTAATGTGTGTTGTGGAAATTGTTTATCCCGTCACGGTCAAATTTCGATTCATCCGTCCACAATATTCTTGAGAAGAAATTGCGATCCTCCATGTCTGCATTTATCATAAAACGGCAGAATTCCATTCTTCTAACCGGGTCTCCCTCTTCCAACGCTTGGACAGGTGTGTAGTGAAATGGATGTAGACGCGCTGTGTGTACTGTAAACCACACCTTCCATTGACTCAATCCAAGTCTTCTAGCTGCCGCTCTTGTAGAAATAGAAGGATCATTTTGAAAAAGTGTTAAAATTTCTTCTTCTTCTTCTGGAGCATACAAACGAGGTCTGCCTGAATCGCCACGTCTTCTATCAACACGGCCGCTTTCCCGAATTCGTCGAAATGTTGTTGAAAACACTCTAACGTTTGGCACTCGTCGATTCGGAAAACGTTCAACGTATGTTCTTCGTGCAGCAGCAGCATTACCATTACAATGTCCGTAATAAAACAAGATGTCAGCGTATTCATCGTACTCAAAAGCAGCCATCGCGATACAAAAAAATCACAAGTAGAAGTAAGGGTGTAGTTTAAAGCAACAATACGTCCGTACACGGCAATAGTTGACTTAAAACTAATATTAGCTACTAAATTTGCTCTCTAAGCCAGTCGGTAACTCATTGACAAAGGGCCGCGACGACAGTAGCCGAAACATCCCGAAGTTTTAACAAAGGAAACAATTGAAAAAAAAGGTCGCCTCAGGTAGAGTAATTCTTGAGATAACGTTACCTGATGATTATTTTGTCTTTGTTTATTACATGTTCATATTTTTATGTACATATTTGTACCTTTTTTGGAAGCTTATGAGGTAAGAAAGTTATTTAAGGTATTTGTACGCATTGTATCATACAACTTTTTAAAGAAAATCACCTGTTTTTAAGAAAAATTTGCATTTTTCTTAAAAGAAAATTCTGTTTCATATCTCATAATGAAAAATTCTCGCTTACTTTGTCCCTATTTATTCCTTAAAAATATTATTTGACTCATTGACGGTTAAAATACATAAAAAAAATCACTAAAAAATACAAACATTTTTAAAAATACGTCATGTCAAAGTCAAAAAGTCGAAAATAAAGAAAACATTTTTGAAATTTCAATAACTTTGTAAATATCAACTTTCGGATAGGGGATGCCATAAAAATATTACTGTAAATGAGGTCTACTTTCTATCTTTCAAAGGAACGTATCGAATTTCAGGTCACCCTGTATATATATATATATATATATATATATATATATATATATATATATATATATAGATTATGTCACCGAATTAAGCTGTTAATCAGAAAGCAATGCTTTGAATGCACTGCTTTGTGAATACGATACTAGTTGCGAAAAGACAGAAGTCTAAATATCAATAGTTTTAAAATAAAGATATTTAAAATGTAGAGTCACCTGAGAAACAATATCAAGTATGATTAGGAGGCGTTCGTCATAATATATTAAATACATAACAACAATCATTATCATCAACAAAGAAAAAGTCTATTTTATATCGTTTGGGAACAAAATGTCAAGTCATTCTCAGGCCCAACAAAGTAGAAACTTTACATGTAGAGCAAGGTGTCAGAGTAAAAGTTATGCTTAATATTTTTCTTAACACCCATAACTACCTGCTTGGTAGGAATACCAAGTAATCAATTGCAAAAGGAAATAAGATCATCACACAAAATTCAGTAAATTAAAAAATTCCAAGTATTTCTTATAAGATATCGTAGAAACCAAGTCCAATTCAAGGAAATTCATATAAATTTTGTGACTGTGTGTAGATAATTAGTTTTTTTTATAATTAGGGTTCCGAAGTGCTATAAGGAACCCTTATAGTTTCGCTCTGTCCGTCCGTCCGTCTGTCTGTCTGACCGCTCTTCGAACTTCTGTAAATGGATGAAATTAGGTATGGTGGCTCTTCCTAGGGGATGTGAAGTAGGGATGAAATTTTTTGTCATTCTACCCCATCGTGTGGGGTATCAACGAATAGGTAATTTTAAATGAAGGTGTGTTTCAAACATGACTTTTTTTCAAAATCAATCATTTTCGAGTAATTTTGTAATCGGCCTACACTTTTGGTCTCTCGGGTTTGTCGGCGACTGTACATGGGTCTACTCTACTCTATTTGTTTTGAAATATGAATGCCGGTACTGGACATTTAAAGACCCATTGCTAAATCACGATAATATAGTAAATTATAAAAAGAAAGTCGGTTAAAAAAACACACACAGTTACTTTTTAATGAGTAACTAGTAATATGGACTATCTTTAATTGGACTAGAAGAACGTAGAAGACGAACGTAGAAAAGACGTAGAAGCCCTACGATATCTTAAAACTTTTTGCGAAGGACAGATTTCTTTTTTCATTTAATGTTTTGTGGGGTATGATTTTAAAGAAAAACAATTTCTTGTTGCGTTAAAATAAAAATAAGTGTTATTAGCAAAAACTAAAAAATCTTTTACACTGACACGGATATCTTTGAACTTTATTGTGCCGTTTATGGACCTATTTGCCAAATTATTTTATTGTTGTAAAGGGTAAAATTCGAAATTGGTCCCTTAGTCACCAAAATGGAAACCTGATGATGACATCCATGAGAAATCGAGGAAACTCCTTAAAATTTATAGGTTATATTTATACATTTATAGTGATATCAACTTTTATTGAAGAACCATATTATGCCAACAAAAAAAAACACCTCGGTCTTTTTTATCCATCCATATTGCCGAGCAATTATTACCTATTGATTTTATTAAAATTTTCCGAAGTTCAGTCTTTCATGGTTTAAAGTTTGAACAAATTTTAAGCTTTAAAATAGCAAAAAAAAAATGTCCGTTTGCTAACTCGCGTTTAACATATAAAACATAATATCATTTCAGAGAAATCTCCAAAAAACTCATTGAGGCCACCCGAGACCACAGAGCCGGCACCTACCTGGCCCAGAGAATAAGTATCGCAATCCAGCGAGGAAACTATTTGAGCCTTCTAGGTACTCTGCCTGGTGGGGACGACCTAGGAGATTTCTTTGTTTTGTAGCATTTTAAGTTTTGGAGTAGTTATTTTTTTTCGTACTTACCTACTTTTATAGTTTGTAAATATTTTAAATAGATTTTAGTTATATAAAAAAAATAATTTATTGAAAAAACATAATAATATATTAAATTTTAGTACCGACGCGATGCGACGTTCGGTTTTAGGCTATTGTTTTTATTGTACCTATTTCTCTGAAGTAAGGCTGGTGGAACTATATTGTCCGGAATCCGTAAGGCCGCGCCGTAGAATATTGTGAGCATTAAAAATATATAAACACATGAGTGTCAAGTCAAATCTCAATGTCATATTACAGAAATGACAGCTCGACACTGGAAACTTCCATTTTCAATTCTATTGTATTATTGTAGTTCTATTTTCAGTGCTTTGAATTTTCACCGGCGTTCCGGATTCCGAAGTATACAGTCCCAGCCTTACTCTGTTTGACAAAGTAGTTGACGTTCTAATATTTTTGTTAAGCCCGTCAAGCAAAGCCCGCATACTTCTTATCAAATTAGGCATTTGACAAACATCGATCGTTCGAACGTTTACAGGGCGCTTTAATATAATAAAAGTTAATGTATTTTATCTAGTTCAATTCATTTTTTATAAACTGATTGTTACGTAGGTCTCGAGTACAGCTCAATCATTGAGCAATGCCAACCGTCTCGTCTCACGAGCCGACAAACACGTCATCGCTTACTATTACAATTATAGGTTCGCATACATAAACAAGTCAGTAGCAGCATCGTGCTCTTCTAACGTGTGCTCCGCTATGTGTACGTATGCACACGTGTGTATCGTGTACGTACTATCATCAGTAATTCGGCTCACATACTTATTTCATCGTTTTATCGCGCCTCCGTGTGAGCACACGAATGCAACTAGACAGATTGTTTCATGTGTGAGTAATCGAAGATACCCGTTGTTTCACTGTGTGCGGCGACATCGTCGGGGCAGCCGGTGCACCGTCACCCGCCCGTTCTCCCCGCTACCGCCGCTACGCGACTGCGAACGGCGCGGCGCGGCGCGGCCGCGTCCGCACTGAGCACTCCGCGTCATTGAACAACAAGACTCGCTTGATGGCAGCCGCCTTTTTGCCAATATGAAAACAAGAGTTCAGAAAAACTCTGTTACAAAATTCGCGATAGTGGAATTTATATGTTATCTTTGTTTTAAAAATTATTTATTTTTATAGTGTTACAACGTAAACGACTAATGTTCTTATTTATTAGTGAATTATAGTAAATTAAATGTAAAAGCGCTTTGCGGGTGTCGTAATCTCCGTGTATTGCCCTGTGATTGTTTTGTTTTAAAATAGTCTAGACCTCTAGCAAGTTTCAGTGTCAGTGTTAATGCAAGCAAATTCACAACGAATTTGCAAACGGCGATAGTGTGATCGATGGTCTACAAGTGTATCCAAAAACGTGATAACACAATCGTTAAAAGTAACTACGCTCAGTGAAACTGGAAACATAGAAGATTACAGCCAACATTTCTTAAAATAGTAAGTGGTACTGTGTTTTTTTTTCTGTGTCTAGTGTTGTGAGTTGTGAAAGACTCATACTCTCGGAGGAAGTGAACAAAATCTTCACGTCATAACAATTAAGATTAGAGACGATATAGTAGTGGCATAGCGTTAAAAATCACATTGTAAATTGCAAAGATTGCATTATAGTGTCGAGTGGAAGGCGAGTGAGCCGTGAGAGTCGGACGGTCGCGAGCGGCGAGACGACGGAACGTGCCAAGCGATAAGAGCCGCGCCGATAACGACGTCACGCCCAGACGTTGTTTGTGTGAATTTAAATAAATTTTCATGACAGACGTTCCGTAATCACCTCTCGCAATATTCGGGATACGCCAACACACTAACGTTTGCACAGCTTTATCACATCTTTTTGGTCCTAAATGGAAATATTTTTCACTGGTTGGTTACTATAGGTACTTATATGCAAAACAATAACGTCTGTTATAGGTCCTTAATATTAATAAAGTACAAACTTACTCTTACATATCAATTGTTATTAAACATTTGGCACAACTTTATAAAATTCATCATGACAATCGAGAGGTTATGTTAAAAGACTGATAAAACTTAAAGCAAAGCTTAGTTAAAATTAAATGCTTAAAAAGTGGCAACCAAAATACTATTAGATTGCACAATTTTCATTCAAATTAATTCATATCCCGTACCCAATTATTTTAATTAAGATTTATTATATAATTCAATACATCCATGGAGTAGTGGAAATAATCATATTTTATATGAATATTCCAAGTTGGTCCCATTTTCACCAAAGTGGTGACCTGAAGATGGGATCCAAGAGGAATCGAGGGAACTCCTCAAACATTATGAATATTAATTTAAATGAGTTAAAACATCACAGTATTTACCCCACATCCTGCAGATTAGCTATCGCATAGGTATCCAGATGCAATTATGCTTCTACCCATTATCTTTGGTCAATGTGGGTAATTGTTCCATGTATTAAAATTACCAACGTCCTTCAAAACACTATTTAAGAAGAACTAATACATCACAATAAAATAAACATTTAATATCTACCTAAGTAATGCCTGGTTCTAAAGATTTTTGTTGGTAGTTTATCTATTCAAAAGCGCTATTGATTTGATAACATGTTATCTAAAAATGTTAATCAAAAGTGCTATTGAATAGACAACTACCAACAAAAAACCTAAGAAACCAGACATAAGTGATGGTCTAAGATCTGGTATAAGAAATATATACCCTCATCTGTTATTTATTAGTTCAAAGGAATAAATGATAGATAATATGAATATTATTAATGTGAACATTGACACATTTCAAATAGGTTGTCTCCTTAAATTGTGCCCTAAGGGCCGATTCAAAAGTGCTTTTGATTTGATAACATGTTATCTAAAAATGTTAATCAAAAGTGCTATTGAATAGACAACTACCAACAAAAAGCCTAAGAAACCAGACATAAGTGATGGTCTGATCCGGTTTAAGAAATATGTACCCTCATCTGTTATTTATTAGTGATAATAAATAAATTATAGATAATATTCACATTGACACATTTCAAATAGGTTGTCTCCTTAAATTGCTCCCTAAGGGCTGATTCAAAAGCGCTTTTGATTTGATAACATGTTATCTAAAAATGTTAATCAAAAGTGCTATTGAATAGACAACTACCAACAAAAAACCTAAGAAACCAGACATAAGTGATAGTCTAAGATCCGGTATAAGAAATATATACCCTCATTTGTTATTTATTAGTGATAAGAAATAAATTATAGATAATATTCACATTGACACATTTCGAATAGGTTATCTACTTAAATTGCGCCCTAAGGGCCGATTCACACCGAAATGTCAGCGGAGCGGCGAGCAGCATCACTGTCATATATACATAATTTTAAACTTTATTATACTATATATTATACTTAATTTTAATAATACTTACTTAATTTTATAATACTATATTTATTCATTACTATAAACGCTAGCGACCGTAGCGGCCATTGGCGGCCGTGTGCGGTGTGAGCGGCGTCGGTTGTCTCAAGCGAAACTTTATTTTATATTAATGAAGATAAAGTTTGAAATTAAGTATTTGACAGTTATGCTGTTCACCGCTGTGCTGACATTTCGGTGTGAATCGGGCATTAGGGCGCAATTTAACTAGACAACCTATTTGCAATGTGTCAATGTGATTAATAACTATCATTTATTTCTTTTCACTAATAAATAACAGATGAGGGTATATATTTCTTATACCAGATCTTGCACTATGATTATATATCATATTTGAATACAAAATCAATACAAATGGAAAGATTTAGGTGAAAGAATTTTGTTACTCAAAATAGCAGAATGGCTTAACTAATTATTATAATTCAAATTAATATTTAAGTAATGTTCATAGCACTGAAAGTGGTAGGCAACCACTAGATAATAATAATAATTAATATAATTGTTTTGAAAAACAGACATTGTATAGGTAGGAAAGCTGGAAGAAATTCAGATAATATGATTTCATTGTCGTTGAAACTAAGACATAATGTATTATGTAAACTAGGAATAATAAGTAGCGAACTCAGGTAGCTCAGATATTTTTAAAACATTTCGAAATTTAAAAAAACAAATATTTTTAAGATATATTTCATTGTAATGCAAATGTAAGAGTTTCATCTTCTTATAAAACTAAATACTGCATTAACAAAAACATGATATCAAAAAATTTACTGTAAACAAAACCAGCTATCATGATGCTTATTTACACTAAGAACCAATATTTCAGGCTATTATCCATTATCACATTATTTAATTGAATAAAATTGTTTATATATTTTATTATTATGGGTAGATACTAGAGACACATCTTTTATGTTATGTTATATATTAATTAAAAATTTTAGAACCTTGTAAAATTCTTAAAAATGCATAATAATGTGGATGTACATATTCACTCCAACTTCTTTTATCGCTATAGGAAATCGGAAAATATATATATAAACTATAGGAAAATAATATATTATTATACCAGAAAATGCAGACCTCCATTTAAAGTTCCATTCTGCATTCTAAATCAGGTTTCAAAGAATAGTAGGTATGACCTTAAAATAATAAAATTTAATACCCATAAAAATAATAAAGTTAAGTAATTTAAATTTATTTATTTTAACAATTATATAGCAATTCAATACAGCAATAGATTATTCTTCTAAAACTTAGCACACAGCACAAGTAAATTACTTACATCAAAATCGTATTATAAACTGATAAAAAAGCTTAGTTCTTTGCACTATTATAAAGTGGCAACTCCTTTCATAATATTTAAATCTAGAATTATTATATTATACATCTGTAGCCCCTTACTAAAAAAATGTACACAATGGATAAGCTATACAATGTTTTGTCCTTGTCTGTTAAGAGACTTTTTCAACGTATCAGGATACACATTGGACAAGGAAAAACATTGTTTAGCTTATCCATTGTGTGAATATTTTTATTAGTAAGTGGGCTAATATGCAGGATGAATTTTTCAAGTGAACATTGTAGGTGAAATCCGAAACTATAAGGAATAGCGGAAATGTTGAAAAAAGTTATGAGCTCAATTTTATAAAAACTTCATTTGATTATCAATTTCCCTAGCCAGGAATGAAATCGACTAATTTTGGAAAAAAATAAACACCTGCATTACATCCAAAAGTGTTGTTAACCCATTAACCGCCAAATTAAAGGCAGCAAAGTAAAATGAATAATGTACATTTTCTTATTAAGTAAATATGTTTATATTTACACTTAAGTGATTTTTTTTGTTATTGTATAATAACAAAAAAAATCACTTCCCGTACAGGGATTAATGTAAGAAAATATATTTTACTTATTATTTTGCTGTCAATATAGATAGTTTTAAATAAATTAAACACAAGTAAAATATGTGCTGAAATTAATGGATCCCATCCGTTAAATTTGTACAAAAATCGAAAAACGTGCTCAAATTTTTCACCACTACCCTTGACGTGGCACATGAGAGCCAGGCTTTTGACCTTACTATTATGTTTATTACAAAGATCAACCTTCTTTTCTGAAAATGTACCTATTGATTTGTTGAGGCCATAATCAAAATTCGGTAGTTTTATTACCTATCCAGTTTTATTTCATAATACTTATTTGTTACAGCTTGTGAAATTTTTTTCAATAATTCATTACCAAACTATTTTAAAAAATACATCAAAAATTTTTGTTGTAGGTACATATTTGGTCGTTGTACTCAATGGGGTACTGTAAGATATCTTAAACATTATATTTGCAGATATAAGTTTGAAAGCTATCAATTTATCATAATTTTACAGTTATGTGTTTTGTATAAATTGAAATTGTAAAATCAACGTTTATTGAACATTAGGCACTAAAAAAAATCGACACAGTAATATTACATGTACAAGCTCTAAAGCCACGAACATTGTTTATGGCTAGCGACAATAATTATAAATATATTTCTGTTTTATTGTTATCATTTACTTAATATATTGTCCTTTTGTCCCGTAAATTGTAAATAATCTCTATAACTATGTCATGTGTGTGTGTACATCTCTATGACAATTTCACTCTATATTTAAATTTGTAGGGTGTTTATACCCAATTGGGTATGGCGGCGGTAAATGGGTTAATAAGGAACAAATTCATGAAAGTAATGACATACTAAATGGTAAACAAAAAATGTAACTCTGCTTGTCTTTGTTCTGTAACTAGTCAAAACATCAAATTCTGAAAAGCTTGTTATCATAATATTAGTTTCTTACATCACCTTTAACC